>VZTX01023468.1:105334-147829 GCA_013400915.1 Pardalotus punctatus
GTGAATTTTTTTCTTGTTCTTTTTTTTTTTTTTTTTTTTTTTTTGGCTGTACTGGGAGAGACCCCAGTTTATATACAGTTGTTATCATTCTCCCTTTCCTCCTTTATTTTCTTGGGCATCCATCACACCATAAGAATGGATGAGAACCTTATTGTGGGGTTAGCAGAAGCAGATATTTATTGACCCAAGTATGCTGGATCTAAGAAATGTTCTTTTTCCTCTGTTTAATCAACCAGAAAATTCACTTATTGGAGGTGTGTTGCTATAGCAAGCAGACCTTGGTCTGTTTATAGAAGCTGCTCAGAATGATGTATACTGTTTGGAGAAAAAAGTTGAATGAGTATACAGACTGTGAGCTGGCTTGAAATGAACAGTAGCAACATTTGTTTAATGTGCTTGATACATTTATCCACAACAGTAAGTTACTGCAAAATATCCTCACTATGAGTCAGATATTGGTTAAAAAAAACAAACCAACAAACAAGCCCACAAAACCCCCCAAAAAAACCACGAAAGCCCAGAAATATATATTTTTTCAAAACACCAAACATATGAGACTTTTCTAATATTTTCAGGTTAAAAGTTGTTGCACCAAAAGCATTATAGCAGCCATATTAACCCTGCCTTCCTTTATTGTGTATTTCAAAAAATTTCTCAGCCCTATTAGGATGCTCTCAGAAAGCAAATGTTCAGTTGAAAAGGAGAGCATGAAAAAAAGCTTTGAAACAAACTGTCCAGGTTGGTAAGAAAGAAGGCAACACTTCAGATTGAACATTACAGTGAACATTTTAAGTGCTGTGTGATGGTATTATTATTGCTATTTTTGCTGGTATTATCGTTGTTGTTATTTTTATTTTTAATAGCCAAAAGTACTTTGACAGCCTTGATGCTGCCGTTTTCCTTCCAGAAGTTAGAAATGTAATATCTGTCAGGTAAAATAATGTTAACAATACCTTTCAATGCTTTCCTGTGGCATAAAACCACAGTTTATATAATATACATCTATCTGTGTATACTGACACCACCATTTAAATATATATGTATTTATGTCTTCCACATAAAATATGTATATGCATATGTTGATCTGTGTGTTGTTCTGTTGAAGCTTCATTCCTTCAATACTAAGGAACAAAAGTCTAAATTTTTCAGACATTTTTGAGAATACTATTTATCCTAAAGTATCCTAGTGTATCCTAAAGTACTATTTATCCTGGAATACTATCCATATAGTTCAGAAAACGCCACTTATTCTTCTCCTCAAACATCTTTAAAAGAGCTATAATTTCTGTTGATTTTCTGTGTTCCTATTTCTCCTCTCTAAGGAATTCTCTCTGAACAACTGCTGTGTGATTAATGGGTTTTTTCCTGCCATTTTTCCCCTCCCTGCTGTATACTAACAGCAATTCTGTTATTAAAGCAACACATTCGTAATTCTATTACCCAGCAACAACTAAGCATTACAGAGGTCCTTTATGGTTAATTAAGACTTAAATAATTAACTTCTGATTTCAGATATACAAGTCTAAACCAACACACTTATGCTCTTGCAGAAAACCCACCAGGTGGAATCTCAAAGAATGGAACTGTTTATAGTGCTGCCTTCAGAGAGAGAATTCCATGCAGACTTAGTTTCTTCCCCAGTAAATACTGTGTGACAAACTGCAAAACAAAACCATCACAAATGATGGTCATTTGTGCACTTCAAACCCAGACTTAGTCTTGCAGCAGAGCCACTGATTTTCTGGCACTGGGGCTGCCATAAAAGTCCTCTAGATCAGGTAGAATGTCTCTGTCCTCTGAGTGGGACAGGGAATGAACAGCAACAGTAAAATAGTTATGGAAACTCTGAGTGGTGTTTATAGCCCAATCTCCTAAGGAAGTAGGGCTTAGGGGAGTGTGTTGTGTATTTGTACGCATGTCTGAGTCTTCCCTCAATAAGTCACTGACCTCAGACATCTTTGATGCAGGTTCATATTTTATGAGAACACACACTTACGCAGAGGAAAGAAACACCCTTCAGGTGACATTCAGCTCCCCATAAAACAGATGCCCATCTCTGGATAGCCCATCAGGTCTCTAAAATCCATGGCATTTATTGACTGCAGGCTCAATTTGGCTGCAGATGGGCTATGCCTGGCCACCCACTTCTGGTCCAGTAGGGCACTGTCTCCCATAGGTCTCTTGTCATATTTTCTAATTGCATATCCATGTGTCAGATAGCTTAGGGTATCTTAGGTAACATTAGTGACCTTTCTAGGGAAGAAAGAGGATTGTGAGATAAAGAAACACAAATTCTGAAAGCCTTAGTCAGGAGTATTTTGATGTTCAAATGCCGTAAGGCAGTGGAGTATCAACATCATAGCCAAGATTTCTCTCTTTTAATTAGTCTTTCTTGCTGTCATGCTTTCAGCTGGGATAGAGTTAATTTTCTTCTGAGTAGCTGGTACAGTGATGTGTTTTGAAGTTTGTATGAGAATATATCTTAATGTTGATAACACACTGACATTTTAGTTGTTGCTAAGTAGTGCTTACTCTGAATCAAGGGCTTTGCAGTTTCCCATGCTCTGCCAGCCAGCAGGTGCACAAGAATCTGGAAGGAAACATGGTCGGGACAGCTAACCCAAATTGGCCAAAGGGATGTTCCACACCGCAGAACAACATGGCCAGTATTTAGACTGTGGGGAGTTGGCCAGAAGAGACTGATCGCTGCTTGGGGACCAGCTGGGCATCAGTCAGTGTGTGGTGAGCAAATGTATTGAGAATTGCTTGTTTTCTTGGGGTTTATTTCTCTCATTTTTCATTATGAATATTGTTATTATTATCAATAATATGATTAGTATTATTAATATATTTTATTTTGTTTGAATTGTCAAACTGTTCCTACCTTAACCCATGAGGCTGAAGCTTCTACAATTTTCCCCACGATAGGGGGTGGGAGTGAGTGAGCAGCTGCAATGGGTGCTCAGCTGCTGGCTGGGGTTAAACCATGACAAATGTAGGTGTGAATATTCCTGAAGGCTTCCCAGCTTTGAATAATAGCATTTGTAAAATGGCTAACTTGTGCATGAATTATGTGATGTCTAACAGGAACTTGAGTGTATGCCACAGTTCAAAGGAAAATTCAGTCACCTACGGAACTCAAATTCATTAGAAAATGAGCATCACTGGTGATTTCAGGACTATTGTTTTGTTGTTGTTATTCTAAAAGCCAAACATATTAGAAGGGGTTATCTGCCTATGCCCATCTGTGGTTATGCATAGAAATCCCTCCACAGGGCCAGATTGTGTGAGAACTGAACTTTGCCTACATGTCACCTACAGCAGAGTGAGCTGTAAGCAGAAGGCACACACATGAGTAGGTTTGGAAAGAACAGGCAGGTTTACTGCTGTTTGAGACACCTGAGTTTTAAGTTATTGGTTCTTCCACTGTTAGAGGGGCCAAGTCCCACAGAACACAGATGGCTTCGCCTGCCTCTTCTATAATTCCTGGTTGTGACTTCTTCACTGTAACTGTGAGTGATATCAGAAGTAAAATAAACAGGGTTACAACATGGCCTCAAACATTGTCCAGAAACCATCTCTATTGTCTAATTGGTAGCAACTCCAGGCTTAGTCCTGTGCCAACTAGTAAACTTCCCTGATGCTGCACCAGCACAATGCCAGGGACAAGAAGACTTTGCCCAGCAAGTAGTATGAGCAGTGTGAGTTGGGTTTGCATGGCAAGGTTTTGGTAGCAGAGGGCTACAGGGGTGCCTTTTGTGAGAATCTGCCAGAAGCATCCCCCAGGTCTGAGAGAGCCAATGCCAGTTGGTTCCAGGACAGACACACCACAGGCCAAGGCTGAGCCCGGCAGTGACAGTGGTTGTGCCTCTGGGATAACAGAGTTAAGAAGGGAGAAAAAACCTCCACCATTGCAGACAGAAAGAGGAGTGAGACTATGCAAGAGCAACAGTTTTGCAGACACCCAGGTCAGTGCAGAAGGAGGGGCAGGAGGTTCTCCAGGCACCAGAGATGAAATTCCCCTGCAGCCCATGGTGCAGACCATGGTGAGGCAGCTGTGCCCCTGCAGCCCGTGGGGATCCATGGGGGAGCAGAGATCCACCTGCAGCCTGTGAAGGACCACACACAGAGCACATGGATTTTCCCAAAGGAGGCTGTAACCCCTCAGGATGCCTGGGCAGGAGCAGGGTCCTGGCAGTATCTGTGCTCACATGAAGAGAAGAGCCTATGCTGGAGCAGGCTCCTCTCAGGACCCATGGCTCTGTGGGGGCTCACACTGGAGCAGCCTGTTCCTGAAGGACTGCACCCTATGAAAAGGATCCACACAGGAACAATTTGTAAAGAACTGCAGCCTGTGGGAAGGATTCATGTTGGAGAAGTTTTTGAAGGACTGTTTCCTGTGGGAGGGACACTACATTGGAGCAGGGAAAGAGTGAGTCATCCTGAGGATGTGTGATGACAATGTGTGATGAACTGACTGCAGCCCCCATTCACCATCCCCCTGTGCCACTGGCAGGGAAGAGATAGAGAAATTGTGAGTGAAGTTGAGCCCTGGAATAAGGGAGGGTGAGGGGAAGGTGCTTTACGATTTGGGTTAATTTCTCATTACCCTGCTCTGGTTTTGATTTGCAATAAATTAATTTCCCCAAATTGAGTCTGTTTTGGCCATGACCATAACTGAGTCATCTTTCCCTGCCCTTATCTCTACCAACAAGCCTCTCCTTATATTTTCTTTGTCCTGCCCAGCTGATGAGAAGAATGACAAAGCAGCTTTGGTGGGCACCTGGCACCTAGCCAGGGTCAACCCACCATGCAGGGCCACCCTGTTTTGGGGAAAGATACAGCATCAATATCATGCTTCTTCCCTTGGGTCCATGGAAGGCACCCTGGCTTCATTTATTTACTATTTTAGACACAGCCATGCTTCAGTATTGCTCCTAACATCCCCAATGAGAATTTTTGCCAAATAAGTCTGGTACAGGCAGGCACAACATGTCAATAGTCAAATAAATCTTGCAAGGCTCACCTATTTCTAGGAGTTTTGGGTGAGGATTACATGGAGATGGCCAGTTCATGCACTGTGAGCTTGACATCTCTGGAAGCCTAAGACTCACCGCACATGAAGAAAACTTACTGCATGTCTGCACCTGTACTGTGTGAAATAGACTGAATACCAACTGCGGATGAGTGCAGGTACTGGTGCGTGCACAGTGTCCATTTGCCCAGAACTGCCAGCACAGGCAAAACTATTGACATGGCTTCAAATGGACAGCCAGGCATGCAGGAGTCCTTGATCATGTTCTTCTTTTTCTGACAGTAGAAATTTTGAGGAAGAAAAAGGGCTCTTTTCTGTGGAAATATGAAGATATAACCAAGAATTTAAGATTTTCAGTTGTTTCTGAGTTAATGGTCTCAGCTCCAATACCATATAAAACTCTTCACTTCACAAAAGCTTTTCTTTTATCTTTTAAAATCTCCTGACTTCATGTGCAAAATGAATCTTACTTTTAATTAGGTATTTGGTGAATTCTTAGCTTGCAGCATGTGTTAATCATATTGAAACTAGCTATACTCTAAGGTTACTTTTAATTCAGACAGAAAATCTGTATTCTCAGTTGAATTATGTATTGGCTTATGAAGTGTTGTGTCTTCACTAATGCAAGTAAGTCTTATTTTGTGAGCACTGCAAAAAGATTATATTGTTAATATACATAATATTTTATTTCAGCCAAGTATGTTCTCATGGGGAATTCTAGGAGGCAAAAGGTCCTTGTTACTTGGAACATCATTAACAGTATTTTGTGACCTTCAAGGCAGATAATTAGAAGAATGACTTGTTAAGGTTTATGTACCATCTATAGCTTTATTGAAACAAAGGACCTGTGTGAGATGCTGTTTCAAAGATTCTGTACAGATCAAGAATTGTTGTCTTTGACATAACCCTTATCAAGAACATCATGGCAGAAATGAAGAACTGGCAATAAAACATCCCCTGTACTGGATTTGGGAAGTAACCAAACTGATTACAAAGAAAGATTGTAAATTGATTTAAAATGTGAAAGGGTTGTATTAAACTTAAAGACTGCTGTACTTGTTCCATATCTTTAGAAATGATTGGCTGAAGACTGACTTGCCCATAGTCTGAAACAGACCTTTTATCATCTGTCTGCTGGATGGAACAAAATAGGCATGTTTCATTTATTTAGAATATGGCCAGGGGCCAAAGAAAGATTAAAAATGTAAGCAAGAGTCAGTGCAATGGTTGTTCCTGTAAGAGTTAGGCATTTGGACTGCAATATCAGCAAATCCACCCACAAAATATATATTCCTACAACAGAGGATTTTCATTTGATGTCCTGGAAAAGCAATTGGTAGGGTAAGGACAGGCTTACCCATTACTCCAGCAGTTGAATTTGGAATGCATTTAGCATTTACGAGAGTAAACAAAAGCATTTGACATACTTGAATAAGTTGTTTTGTGAGCAGCAGAACTAATGAATGCAAACAAATTCTAAAAGGAACAAATTGTTCCTTATGGAATTCTGTTTTTGTTCTTCAGCCTCCCTCATCATAACCCCAGCTCCCCTGCCCAGGTCCTCTGCACTTTTTGAGCCAGCTGAGACTCATCACATGCTGCAGCTTACTCAGAGCTGGAGTGTGCTGTTGGCCCCCTGGCCCTGCAATAGCTGAACTCACCGTGTCTGTCTCAGTGAGGGCAAGTTGTCTGAGGACCTCTGTCCTCCAGAAAAATTTCATTGTTTTATGGATGTCCAAAAGGGGCTCAAGCCTGCCTAATGGAGGGACCTAACTTGAACTTGAATTCAAGAAAGCCGGAGAGGCAGCCTTATTTCAGTGTTTCTGCCCTACCAAAAGCAACAATAGATCATCACTGCTTTTCTGAGAATAGGCATCTAATTTTTGCAGACAGGATCTGCCTTCAGAGAAATCCAAAGCTATTCACCTGTCTCTACTCACTGTAGAGGGAAACTTTGCTCTAGGAGAGCTTATTCTTCCGTTTCCTGAAATGTTTGGTCAAGTTAAAAACCTAAGATATGACTCCAATTTGAGCCTTACTCTTTCTAATTTGATTGAAACTGGCCCTGGAAGTCAGAAGAGGAGGACAGACAAATTGGCCCATTGTGGGAATTATGGGAAACTATGCTAAAAGTAATAGCAATTAAGAAACACATGTATTTAATGTAGTGGTTTATCTGCTTTAATATTGCTCTAGGTAATGTAGAAAAATGCTGCAAAAAATAGAATAAATTTTCATTTAGTTTCATTAAAACTTTTTTTGGAATAGTTGAATACAAGTCCAAATCTTGTGTCTATTTAGAAAAATTTAATTCAAAAATGTAGAAAAGTTCATTCCAATATTTCATTTGAGGTAAGGGAATTGATTCTGCTATGTGCTTTTTTAGGGAGTTGAACAGAAGACTGAAACTTCTTGAACAAACTTCTGTAGACAAGCCATGCACCACCAGTAGAACTCAGCTTTATTAATACACCTGTTGTCTTCTGAAAGTACCCAGACCTGTGGCTGATGTGATTCCTTAATCTTTCCCCAAAATATGTTTTTAATTTTTACTTGATGCTCAGGTGGATCAGAGGCCTACTGTTTTACAATTTAATTCTCTTCAACTGTTTTGGAACGTGTACAGCTCATTACACAAAAAGAGCAAGAGAACTGCTGGTTCAAAGGGATAGAAACAGAACTTGAAATAAGTCTGTTTGAATAAAAGAAGAAACCAGCTGAACCTG
Organism: Pardalotus punctatus; assembly: GCA_013400915.1. Lineage (NCBI taxonomy): Eukaryota > Metazoa > Chordata > Aves > Passeriformes > Pardalotidae > Pardalotus > Pardalotus punctatus. The sequence continues at coordinate 113,096 of VZTX01023468.1, forward strand.
TAGTCAGAAAATCTGACTGATTTCAAGCTGAAATATTTTGAATTTTTGGATAACAAAGAACACGCTATAAAATGAAGGTTTGTGCCTTCTCATCCTCTTGGGGTGAAGCCAGAGTGAGGCCATATTCTGATGGCAGTTCCACTGTGCTAGCTCAAAGAGAAATGTGACTGGGAAGTGGATGAGGTCTCACAGGAAGACTGTTTTGAGCTCAATTGCATAACAGAAGAAGAGAGCTGTTTAGGAGTAAGAATACCTAGTTTTCTTTACTGCATGTCTGAAGACTTTACTATAAGACCTTGACAGTCACAGTATGGAATGCCTATCTATTTGTCAACCCATGCTCACTTTTGTTGGTTTTTTTTGTTTTTTTTTTTTTAAGTGAAGTGCCAATTTGGCCAGGGTATGCATTCATGAGAAGTGCTACTGAATCTTTCTGCATCTTTGCTGAATTTGATCACCTGGGCTGTCTTTGTTTCATAGACAGCACCCATGGGAGTGCTGTGTCCTCTTCTGGGAGCAGGGATATTGGCACAAGGAAGAGCAGCTCTCCTTGCCACCAACAACCAACCTGCCTTCAGGGGGCACGCAGGTGAGTTCCTTCACTTGCAGCGAGGCCTTGTTTCTTCTCTTCTCCACCGTGCAAATACTCTCTAAGCCTTCTGTGGTCTGGCTCTATACTCATCTGCAGTCACATTTTTCTTCATAAAGCTGAAATGTAAAATTTTACAAGTCAGTTTTGTTTAAGCAGCAGAATGCTTGGGGAGCCATCCTGGACTAAGGGAGAGGTATTTCCACTGAGGTATTAAAAATATTAAAGTGTTATTATCTGAATGTTTCTGAAAAAGAAAACCTAAGAAACATGGAAAAACCCACTGGGTTTATTTGTGCAATATATAATAAGTTAATTACATAGAACACATCTAGGACAGTATCACTCCTTAGGGAGGATATCTTAGTTCTGCCTCACAGGATTTCCACATTTAATGCACTTAGAAGTACAGTGGTAAAACAAAGCTAACAACTTTATTTTTTGTTAAACTAAGACTTCTATGCTCAACTCTTAAGTGATTTAATGTGGAAATTCTGAGGGACAAAAAGCAGAAAAAGGAAAAAGCAATTGTAAATAAACCCACAAGACATAAGAAGGATTTTGGCAAAGCAGGATCAAAAGACAGAGAAAGAAACAGAGAAGTGGAATATGTCTAGTAAGAGAGAAAGGAGCAACTGCAGGGAACACCAGAAATCTACCCATGGGACCATGTAAGTGGCTCAGACAGAAGCAGCTGTGCCGAGCCAGACCCAGATTTGCCAGAGACCCTAGGGCTGTCTTGACAGAAACTAGACCCAACTTCCAAACGCCATGAAAAATAGGGGTAGAGATGAAGAAAGCTTTTTACCTTAAATAAAAAGCTTTGCCTTAAATAAAAACTTTCAAAAGACTGTCCCCCTTCTCCTCTACTGCATGAAAATTAGAAAACTTTAGCAATCAATGGCTGTTAGGCTCTGTTGTCAAGGACTTGGTTATAATGCAGCTTGGACAGCCGGGGGGGTGAGGCCAAAGGGGGATACAAATGGAATGACCTTCTTTTGTTACATTTTGGTTTTCAGTTTTTATTTAAAAAAAGCTCTTTAGCTTAGGTTTCTACCTAGGCTTTTTTTGTAACCGAGATATAAAAGAGTTTGGCTCCATCTTAACTGGCCAGCCAAACTGTGTTACAAGGTCAGGCCATAAACAAATTTAACAACTGTTGTTAATTAAATAGTTATTGTAGTATAGATGGGGTCAAACAAAGGGTATGAGTGGGAGGGGAGGGAAAGAGAGGGCCTAAGTGGCAAAAGGTGGGGGAATCTTGGCTCCTGACTTAGAAGGCGTGAACAAGCAAGAACTCTGTGGAAAAGACTTCTGGGACATAACAATAACAGTTAGCATTTCAAATTTTGATGCAAATATTAAGAAATTAATAGCAAAAAAAGCCAACCATGTTCTCTCATTTACACTTCCCTATTATGTGAAACCGCCTTGGTAAGACTTGTCTTTCCTCAAGCAGAAATCCTGTATCTGCCTCTATCAGTGGTATCACTTCAATGACATACTAATGCCTCCCCATGCCAGGATGTTGTCTAAGTTCCATCTGTTTGAAAGAGTTGTTACAGAATGGGAATTCCAGTTGGAGATTTATAGAAGAGCAACTGGGAAAAAGAAAAAACAAAAAAAAAAAAAGGAGGATTACATTTAATTGTAATACTCAGAAATGTGCTTTCCTTGTCATGAAAGTGGACCCCTGCCTGCCTGTCTGCAGCCTGCCTTGCATACTGATTTTCTGGGTGCCTAGCTAAAACCAGTGCCTGTGTTATGATCTGATTTTGACTCTACAGAGGAAGGTAGGAGGAGCAAAATTTATGTTTCAGGTCTGTAAGGCATTTTAAAGTTAATCGGGTCCTTTGGGTCTGATATAATTTGTGTAAGATTGCTGTTGATGATTAGAATAGCTATTTAAGATTTTTGTTAATAGTCTGTTACATGGACCCAGTGGAAAGATTCCAATAGCAGTCTGTTAGTTTTTCCCTGTCACATTCAGGTTACAGACCCTTCACAGATGTTGTAAATAGACATCAATACTAAAAGGGGAATATTACACAAATTAAAATCATAAGTGTGCTCGAACTGCCAACATAGACATTTTGTTAAAAACATCTGTCACATAAAAGCAAACATTTAAGGCCATTATATTTGTAACAATTGTTTTCATTTTTAATATGTAGTACATATTTTTCTCTTCTTCTGTTATTATTGACTTGAATATTTTTTCTTAGACTTTAATACTTATTTTTACCAACATCACTTATGTTCTCAACTATATAAATAATAATGTGGACTTTTAATGAAAAGAAATAAATCTTAGTGGTTGGAAATCTAGTGGATGCTTGCACAATGAATGAGTCAACTGAGAATCCAACACCATGTTCTCAAAAAAAAAAAAGTTATCAAATATTACAAACACAAGTATTAAGCTGGATGTCTGTTCAATTACATCCAGTTATTTAATTCTGTTCTGAAATAAATTTCTTAGGTGAAAAGAAAAAAATTACATATAAATGTCCTGTTCTGGGTTTTTTTGTTGCATCACTGCTGATGCAGCTGTTCTAAGTCACTGCTGATGCAGCTGTACACCACGCAATAGAACCCCCCAAAGCTGGACAGCCCCGAGGTGCTTTCTAACTAGCACACCTGCACTGGTATCCATCCTTCCCTTCTCCCTTTGCACAGCTGCCTGCAGTTTCTGGGTAAACCTGTGAAATCTCTTAGCCCAAGCTGCTCTAGGCTTGTCTCACCAGTGCTGTTTCTACTACAAAACAAGAGGGTTGGAAAGCATCAGTGCCCCCATTTACTCTGCTTACAGCTCCTCTCTCTCTTACGTTTGCTTTGAGGAGAACTATTTGGAGCTAAGGCAGAAAAGGAGCTAAGAGTGAAGAAGTGGGGACAACCAGACCTTGTGCTCAAGATCAGCCTTGTAGCAGCACACCTTCACACTTCCTAGCAGCTCAAACTTGTCATAAGATTATATAAATACAATGAATTGTCACAATCAGAAAGAATTTGCTGCTTATGGAACAACAGTCTTGGTCTGGTTAAAATCAATACATACTATTTTCTTGATTACTTGTGTTCTGAAAACCACTTAAATACATGATCAGCTTTAAGTTCATACTTAGCTTTTCCTTAAGGTGGTGATATATTTCTTGATGTAAGGCCTCCAAATAATTAGATCCAGTTGAAGACGGACTGTTGCAGTTACTTGAGACACTGTTATTTGCATGGCACAGAGGGTGTGCTGGACCATGTACAAATGTAGAGACACAGCCTGTGGCCAGGGGAATTATTGAACCAACTCAGGCTCAAAAAAAAAGTCTATGAAAAATGTAAATACTGGATTTCACTCAAGAATGGAACAGATCTCATGAAGGGATTATGAAGGTGTTCTGCTGTGTAGGACTGAGTAAGCCAGGCCCATAGCATCACAGAAATGTCAATTGGAAGAGATGCCTAGGGATTTCCCAGTCATCCAGTGTAACATCCCTCTCGAAGCAGGATTGTCACCAGTGTTAGAGCAGCCCTTAGCCTGAAAGAATGTTGTGATTTTTTTCCCCATTTCTGTGCATCCTAGAGTATCACTACCCTTTGAAACTGTTCTGTACAGAATTAAGAATTCTTCAGAATTATCCTGCATGTCAAGATCAGACCCAGGCCACTCAATAAAGGCACTATATGTTAAAAAGTGCAATTATTAAGATCACAATAAAGCCAAAACAAGAAGTCACTGGACTTCACTGAGTTGCAGAAACACAGTCAAGGGTCAGATAGTAAGGGGTATCCTTGTAGCATCCCGCTGCTGCTGCAGCAGGATTCTGGTTTGCCATAAGCTCTATCCTAACTGTTTGTCCTATCTGCCAGCCTGTATAGATGCCTCTTTATGGAACCAGGGAATCTCAACTAGACACCTATATTTAGGAAGTCCATTGACAGTAGTAAATAGATTTCAGTTGACCGCAACGGGAACTTACACGGCATGCTCCCAGATAAATACCTGCATATAGACACCTGTAGGATCCAGATCCTACCCAGAGTGGCAAAGCAGGAGGTTTCTGGAAGAAAAGTTTTGGACACTTTTTTGAAGAAGAGTATGTTCATCACCCATTTTTATTGTGGAGGTACATACCCCATATCCCTAACATTCCAAATAAAATATTGAGGAGGCCATGCTGTATAATTGTATTCACTAAACCAGCCTTGCTTCTCTCACATGTTCTACAGGGTTTCTATCCTAATTAACACTTAACTGTATAATCATTGTAATTTTTTTTATTTGAGTATTTAATAGTGAGTATTTAAGCTGCGTTTTTTAATTGTACTATGTTATTTTTCATTTAACAGAAGATCCCTGAAAGAAACAATAAGAAAAGATAGTGAACATTCATAAAAAGGATGAGCTCTTACAGTTTCATCCTCAAAAAATGACATAATGTATTTTTAGGTCTTTTCAGTAGGAGAATGGAAACATAGTGGGTCACAAATAAGATGTTGCTGTCAGAATAACTGCTTTTATGAACTGCAAACCAGAACCACCAGACATTTGGGCAGTGTGTAGATAACAGCTGTCCGCATCAAGGCACTAAACTGACAGATTCCTGTAAAGCACATAGCTCCTAGATATGTGACCTGCATGGGATCCTGCACTGGAAAAATATACAATTCCTGAAATATGTCAGTTCCTCTGCTTTCTGCTAATCTTAATTTTTCTGTGTGTCTCACTTCAAGGTGCCTAATTTGCTGTGTTTGGCATTAGTTTAGGCAATCATTTCTTTGCATGTGTGTGTGCGCCTTGTTCCTTTATTTCCACTATTTTGCTTTGTGGACACAGTTACTGCTGTTTGCAGTATGAGTTCTGGTAGTATTGCCCATCCCTGTTCTTCATGAGCTTAAATGTGCATGAAGTCAGGCATTTATCCACATCTTTCTAATTTGATGCCAAATTATGCTGTTCTCTAGAACTTACCAGGTATGTCAGCAGAGATTTCAGAGAACAGGTTTAGGGTGCATGTACTTCCAAAATACTTATTTAGATCTAAAGGAAAGAAGTTTTTTTTGCTGCGTTTTTTGGTGTGTGGTTTTTTTTTTTTTTTTTCCCTGGGCAAATGAATTGGAAGGTTTGGGAGGAAACAAAATATAAGAATTAAACTGCTAGGCTATTTTTTTCAGAAATAATGAAACAATAGAATCTAAGGTGAGAGGGAACTGAGGGCCACTGTAAACTGTGTGTGGGTCTGGGGGAGATTTCTCCCTTAAGTGATTTAATTGTATTGCAGCTTTGCCTTGCAACTTGACTCTGCTGAGACAGAGGTGAGTTACTATGGGGAAAAGATAGCATGCAAATATTAGCTACAAATCCACTGACATAATCTCTTGGTAATTCCATGTGCCCCTTTGTCTTGCAGAAAATTGGTCCTTTGAAATCTCTTGCCTGTCAGCCAAAAAACGGGTTGAAAAGTAACAGTCCCCTGGTACCAGAGGGGAAAGGCTGTGCTGGGCCAGCAGACTGGCCAAACACAGCTGCTAAATGTGTGCTCTGACAGGCTGGGAAAACACAGTCCCTGGGGCTTGTTCTAGGTCCTTCCAGACCTTAGTAGGAATGTTCATTGCCTTTGCTGGTGCTGGCTGAGAGCATCTATGCATAAATTTTCCCAGTACCCAGTTCAGATCCGACTTCAGGCACTCCCTGGCAAACATGATTTTGCAAATACTTTGTGGCACTCTGCCTTTGTGCCTGACTGTTGTGTCTATGGCTGATCTCTTCCTTTGAGCATACAGCTGCACAGGAACCTGTATTTATCCTCATATTCATTGTGCTTTCAACTGTGTTCAGCTCTTACAAGTGTCTTCTATTTGTTATTTTTCAGTTGAAGCCTTTGTTTGCCTAAGTCTTTGATCTCACATACCCAAACATAAATATTCTCTCAAACACTATACTCAGATGGCCAGAGGAAGGAACAGTCTTTGCAAATATGCATTGTGTCAGTATCTCAAAAATCAGGCAAAGTCACATCCATAAAGCCAAGCATTATCCTCTGTTTATAAGACAGTAATGAGTAGGGAAGCTTCTTACCACTGCACAGAGCAGCTCTGCACAGGAGAAGGGTACAGGCTGCAGAGAGGGTCAATCCTGTGCTGGTAAGGTATTGTAGTGACATGGTGGGGGTGAACAGATCTGTGGGAGGGCAAGAAAGCCCTGCAACCCTTTTCTGTTCCAGTCTCTTCCCCAGCAGTAGGCTGAGGTCCTTTACAATCCATGTTTGATGTCTTTGGGGTGGTAGTGATTAAGACCACTCAGATGTGGCTGGGAAAAGCTGTGTCTTCCAGGTAGTGTTCACAGTTGCTACAAGGGAGGCTGTTAGAGCCAACTGGTTCTTTGGTCTCCCCAACAGAACAGCTGCCATGTGAAGTGGGAAGGTATGGATTTGGCTGTTGCAACTTAATTTTGTGCAGTAAATTTGAATAAGACACAGAGTTGCAACTTCGAAATGCCTGGACATTCTGGGAGTTCTTGTAAATGGTATGACTGAGCCGTCATTTCACAGAGGAGAATCAGAGGATGGGCTATTTTGGCTTCATGTCTTCTACTGTGGCTTATTTATGCTTTCCAGTAGAGGTCTCCTACAAAGATAACCTCCCAGTTTCTTTGGAATAAATAGAATAAAGGCAACTACCCATGCTACTAAAAAGCCCACCCCCACAAAATGTTACCGGCTTACTTCTGATATGATAATAAATGAAATGAATATTTAAAATTAAATCTATGTGTTTTTTCATGCCCAGAAGCATAAGCTGAGAACTGTTTTGTTAAGGATGTCTTTAAAATGGCTCAGATTCTAGACCCAGTTCCTCCGCTGGCAAGAATTCCCACAGATGCCTATGAAAGCACGTCTGCTTCCATAAATTGTGGATCTGCCCCTGGCAGTTTAAAATATAAGTTTCAATTTTGGAACATTTAGACTATCTTCTGGAATATCTATCTGAACATTTAGACTATCTTTAGACTTCTCTGGAGAGATCCTAAGTTGCTGGGGTTTCAAGACCGAGAAACTCTTTGTATCCATACACTGGCAAAAGAGGAGGGGGCTCTGTGACTGGTCAGAAAGCAGTGTTTGTAATAAGTCAATTCTAGTAAATTCACTCGAGTTCTAAAAAACTCTAAAATATGATTATAACTTGGTTGGCAATGACAGTGCCAAAGGGCATTAAAGAAAAGGACTCTGGTGGCCTTCAAGATAGTTGTGGAAGGCATTTGCAAGCCTGCATACTTCTCTCCCAGGAGGATAAGGAATCATAGAATCATAGGATGGTTTGGTTGGAAGTGATCATCTAGTTCCAGCTCCCCTGCCATGGAAAAGGACACCTTCCATTGGACCAGGTTACTCAAAGCCCCATCCAGCCTGGCCTTGAACACTTCCAGGGATGGGCCGTCCACAGCTTCTCTGGACACCCTGTGCCAGTGTCTCGCCACCCTCCCAGTTAAGAGTTTCTTCCTAGGATCTAAACTAAACCTACCCTTTAAGGCCATTCCCCCTTGTCCTAGCACTACATGGCCTTGTAAAAAGTTCTTTTTCAGGTTTCCTGAGCCCCCTTTTAGGTACTGGAAGGCAGGTATAAGTCTCCCCGGAGACTTCTCCAGGCTGAACATCCCCACCTTTCTCAGCCTGTGTTTGTAAGAGAGGTGCTCTAGCTCTCTGATCACCTTTGTGGCTCTCCNGGATCTAAACTAAACCTACCCTTTAAGGCCATTCCCCCTTGTCCTAGCACTACATGGCCTTGTAAAAAGTTCTTTTTCAGGTTTCCTGAGCCCCCTTTTAGGTACTGGAAGGCAGGTATAAGTCTCCCCGGAGACTTCTCCAGGCTGAACATCCCCACCTTTCTCAGCCTGTGTTTGTAAGAGAGGTGCTCTAGCTCTCTGATCACCTTTGTGGCTCTCCTCTCACCCACTCCAGCAGGTCCACGTCCTTCCTCTGTTGGAGGCTAGAGAGCTTGGGGACCCATTCTCTCACCCAGTGCCTTCCTCAGCCATGGCCCAGCATGCCATACAGGGCAGTACCAGTGCACCAGCCAGGAGGAAACCAGTTATAAAGAGAAGATGAGCTGTGGTTTCTTTGGCAGTGTACAAATTTCCTAAGTATGGTTGCTACAGAAGCAGCTGTCAGCTGCCTCATGAGTTTGCCATGTAAAGTGGGTAAGAAGGTCAATCTTTATTTTGTGTCAATGTCCTGAATTAACTGTCCACCATTACATATGGGATCCATGGGGGAGTAAGTTCAGAATCTGCGCTGCCTGCCCATGGTGCCTCAACCCCCCCAGAGTATAATTTAATCTCCATTACTCACATGCTGCTATTCAGGCTTTCCATGAGTACCTCATCTATGGAGAGTAAGTGCAGCACAGGATTTGGTCCTTTCACTTCAATTTTTATGGTTTGTTCTTATATAAACACATTTCAAGGAGTTTTACAAAAGCGGCATAATTCAAGACAGCTTTTGGCATGATGAAAAGAAGTGAAAAGAGAGGAGAAAAGATCTTTTCACTCTGACTTCAAAATGATGGAGTAAAAAGTGTCCCAGACATCTGAGATGGGAAGGTCCAGAAAAGACTTCTTAGCAGCCCCCTATCTACATAACCAGTGAGACAAATGGGTATGAAAAGTTATAAAAGCCACAGTAGCTCCAGACTGTACTTTTCAGGGTCTCAGAGGCTGAAAAAACCCCACCACTTTTCAACATACAGCTTGTTGGGAATTTTTTGCTTGGGCTGATCTTCCAGACAAGAAACAGTACTCTCTGCAAAAAACTACACTGGAAAGCACTGTTTTTGTTGAAAAAAGAAAAAGAGCAAAAAGAGGGAAAAAAAGACAGGTTTTGTTTGGAAAAGTCTAATTAAGAATTTAATTTGAGTTTATTTAGCCAGTTAAAAGTTATTTAAAATCACTTGAAAAAATTACAAGGCACTGTAAGAAAACTTCAAAGAGTGCACATTGTTGCTTAAATGTGACCATGCAATGGTGACTGAGATGTGTTGCTGTACCTCTCCTGCTTTCCCGCTGCTGCCCTAGACATGTGCTGGTCTGCCATAGCCCTGTGTCTCATCTGTCAGCCCTTTGGGGATGTCTTTGGATCCCTTAGAGCACCCCACTCTCCTTAGAGGCTGCAGCTGACTCAGACACTTTCTTCCTTGCTGCCTTTTTTCAGGTGCAAAACTGAAACTCATTCACCAAGCCATGTTCTGTGGAAGTCAGAGGTGAAGTCACAGAAATCTGACATCCACCTGGCTATTCTGTCCGGTTCCCCATTTCCTGCTGAGCAAACTGCTAGGTCTGGCTTGGGAGCCCTGTTTAACTGGCTCTAGCTCTGCCATGAGTGTGACCTACAGAAAGCTTTACATACATTTCATAAGTTTTGGGTGGAAAATTCAGAGCAAAAGCAGACAGACACCTGGACAGAGTCCCAGATCTTTGTGAGGGGTGAAGGAGAAGATTTCTGCAAGTTTTTTTCTACTTGGGAAGAGATAGAGTATGTATTGTATCTAGTATTTGTCTTTTTTACAAATGTTCTTACATTAAGTAAGTATAACCCTCCATAATATAAACTCTAAATAACCCACCACGTGGTATGAATCTATAGGTAAGTAAAATAAGAAATGGTTCAAATCAAGTCTGCCAGAACCAAAAGTTTCCTTATTTTTTCTTTCCTTATTTTTTTTTCTTCTTTTTGTTGGCTTGTAATGGAAAATAGAAAATTACACCCCTGCACTTTTTACATCTTCTGACTACCTTTCAGTATGACCATAGGGCATTCAGGTGAATGAGAGGATTCATTGTAAAAGGACGAACAGCCCATTACAATTTCAAACTTGCATGAATGAAGATCTACACAGGAAAATTAACCACCTCCTCCAACTATTCAAGAAAATGACAGCATCTTGCCTATATGAACAGGACCAAAACATACATATGTATTTTACAGTCCTCTTATCACATCTAATAGAACCTGATTCCTTTTAGGCACATTGCCTTAGTGGAATCATAGAATAAAAATGAGACATTGTGTTTTGTCTAAGTTTCCACTCTAAGGAACTCAGTGCTCTTTGGTCAGGCACATATCTTAGCAGCAGCAATTTAACTGAATTATGGTTTTAAAATGCTTACCTGTCCAAACCATATTACATTAAATTAACAGAGCAGCAAAAATAAAATTAAGTCTGGGTTAATTTTCTTATTATAGTAGTGGGATATTAACTTATAATGACATTAAAAAGCAAATCACCTACAGCAAACACGAGGAAGTTGTTGGTAATTAAGGGGGGTTTTTTCCCATTGCAAGGACTATATTGTGAGGTAGTTTCAGGGTCAGATCTGGGTGGGGACCTGCAATGGAGCTGCACAAATGGTCCATGTCACGCTGCTCCTCTGGCTGGTGATAATGCTAACAGGACAGCTATATCTTCTTCACCTTTCCTTGTAAGCGCATCCCTGACTTCTGCCATTAGTTTGACAGTTGTGTTTTTGTTTGGTTTTTTTTCCCCCTCTTTCTTTTCTATTCACATTCTTCAATTCATGTATAGAAATTGCACATTTGATTGTCACATATCTGACTGAAAAATACAACGTGAAAACAGGTAAGGCTATATTTGGGGAAGGGCTGGCATGCACTTCCGTGGATCTAAGCCCAATCCTGCAAACTGCAGGCTCTTACCTAAGATGAAAAACCATACTGAACTTAATAGCAGTTCATGACAATGTTTGCAAAATTAGACTATGGACTGCACAAACCCCTCTTTCTAGAGAAATTAGTATTGCATTTATAGCCTTTGTAATAGTCTCTGTTTTTACCTTTGGAAGAAAAGCTAAAACAAAACCCAAAGTTCAATATTTTGAGCAAATCTCTAAGGAAACTCCCAACTAAATTATGCAAACCATCAAGTTTATGGGTATGGCTGTTAAACTCTCTTGCTGTCTAATTGTATTAGTGCTTTAGCTTGAGCTGTAAGAAAGGGACTGAGCCATAACATAATTGGATTAAAAATATAGTGTGCCCCATGTAGAGACCCTGGTCCCGTCCAATACTAGATGATAGAGGGATTTGGATGGAAGTGAACAGGCTGTCATCACTTCTTCCTATACTAAAAGACAATGCACATATAAGATTTTTCTTCCAGACAGACGCTATTTTTGCCTCACCACTTCATCGTGGATTCTTCCAGGCTTTTGTAAAAGGTACAGCCTTTCTTCTTGTCTGATTAGGCAATAGTGAGACCCTGGAGTTTAGGGACTGTCTTTTCTGAAGCTTCACCAGCATGGGCTGGTTGACCTCCATACCCTATATGCAGTTACCAGCATGGCCCCAGATGTAGGGTCTGTGATATGTTCCTGGCAGCAACATCAACCACAACTCCAAGAAAAACCGTGGTTCATTTGAAACGCACTCTAGGTTAAACAAAAGTCAGGGCATTATCCGAAAGTTGGAACAGAAATAATCTTCTCCAATTTCTGTTAATCTGGACCCTGGAAAAAGGTCTAATGGGATTGATAGTGTCTATTTAGCAGGCACCAACTGGCTTTAGTCTACACTGCATGGGACAAGACTTTTCCCTAGCAAACTGCATCCATGTCACCTTGGCTCAGGATTTCCTGCAGGCCTCGCATCGTACACCTTGCCCTCAGGTGCCAGCATTACTCCATGTAACCCTTTCAGCTAAACCTTTCCAAAAAAGTGAAGGCCAAACCTGCAAGACCACCAGTGATGTTTTTACAGCAAGACTGTGAGGTCCCCTGGACTGTGACATAAAAGCATATGGAGGAGTTTGACGATGAAAAGTCTGCTGGAATACCATTAAGGAGTGGTATAAGATGGAGAGAAGCAAAGCTGGCACAGGCTTGACTAAAACCATGATTGGGCACTATCTTGGACAGAGCTATTTGGGGTCCAAAATAAAGCCAGGGAGAAAATAAACCAGTAAGTAGTGTGGGTAATAGGGGATCCAATACTGGAACTCATTCCTGGTCCTCTGTTCCTTAGCACCACAGAAATACTCGGAAGTAGCATTGCATAGCTGTGTCTGCTGCCTGCAATTAATATCTGCAGGCAAGGTCAGTCTGTCTATAAGTCACACTGGGCCAAATGTTCCACATCAGCTGGATTTATGCTGTCCTGCTTGTACACAGGTATGAAGAAAGTTTATACTACCTACCAAGTGCCCTGTGCTGCCCTCCCAGCTCAGAGAGGTCCTCCACCAGCAGGAGCAGGGGATGAGGGACAGGAATTCAGCATTTACTTCAGCCAAAACTGTGATTGCAAATATGGGCAGGTAGTTATCCACCACAGTTCCATTGGTCCATGTTACCCAGGGGCAGAAGTTCAGGCTTGCATCCATCTTCTTGTTGCTAAGGTTGCTGCTTCCTCAGGATGTGCCTGTGGCGAGTCCAGACCTGCTCCCCACCCCTTTCTGGCATGAGGGCTTGGCAGCAAGTGTGACACCACTCTCATGTATTTGGCTGAGCACCTGACACAGGTGGGTTGGTGGGCTGGTGATAAGGACAGCACTAAGGTCAGAAGGATGGGCATGACAGGATTTAGGAACTTGATGTGTACATCCTGAGCTATAATAATCCTTGAACCCATTTCTGTGGGTTGAAGCAATCTGAGCGTTTGTGCGCTCACTGCCAACGGCATCACTTTTCTAGTGTCTTCCATTTCTTTCATATATGGCTTTCTGAAAGGACTGAATAAAATGAACTATATTACAGTTTTATTAAATAACTTTGGGTTATGTTAGAGCACGCCTCAGGATTGCCAGCATATGTCCCATTTCTGGGTATTTTTAAGCTGGAGTGGACAAGGCTCTGAAAAATACATGAGAAACCATCAGAGTTAGCAGAAGAGAAGTCTTCTTGTGAAAAATGGTGACACTGAGTGCTATCAAAACCAGCCTAAAACCCCTTTCAAAAGATCCATGATTTTTATCTCAATGGCTTAAAGAAACCTTTCCCATTTAAATGTTCTCTAATTCTGTAAATGGGCAATATTATTCATCTTAGGTCTGTCAGATAAAGAAAAAAATGTACATGTGAGTTTAATCCCTCAGTTGGTTTATAACCTTAGAACTCAGGCAGGAGAGTCACACACCCCTGTAGACATCTGAGTGCTGACTTTTGCATTTGGATTTCTGATTTAGATGAAAAATATATAAAAAACTTGTGTAGCCAAACAGCTCCCTGTTGGCTACACATCTGTACGGGCTCAAGAGCATTGTATATTTCTGTAAAGATCTGGAATAAATTGTGCTCAATGAATTGGCCCCGTCACCTACTTGTTTCAAACAGGGGACTCAGATGAACTCATGTATCCTGGGAGCACCAATGGAAAAACAATACATCTTTGGTCAAATCTAGTGGGAGCTGCCATCATAAATGTGGAGGATGGGTAGATGCAGAAATAAAAAATTTTGGGGAAATGGAAATGTACTTACAGATCAATAGTTGTGGCTGCAAGCTACATTCAGCTTCTCAGGCATTAGTTTTACATTTTGAAAACTCCACAATGACTCTGAAAAAAAGTACTTTCTGTTTTTGGGATTCATCTGCCTAAACTCAGCCATCTAGAAAAGAGGTGCCTACTCTGAGCCATCCATCTATTAACATCCTTCGTAAGGAGTTCTGTGACAGTTTGACAACAGAACATGTCACCATGTGAGATTGCCTCTTTTTCCATTGACAAAAGGGAAAATATACATGACTCCATTTAGAGAGGTACACTAAAGTTTTATCCAGATAAAATTAGGAATGTACTGATGAATGTGTACTCAGTTGGCCCCTTACCCCACCCACATGCATAAGTGGCAAGTGTACAATACCGACAGCAGGTTTATTAATGGTGTTGTTTATGTAACTTCATCCACACCCCACTCTGAAGTCCTGACTCAGCCCCTTTTGTTATACAAAAGATTTCCTATCCATTTTATTCACCTGACCTGACCTTGTTTCTTTAACAATAGGATATTTGTGTGCCATTTGTGTGCCATTCCTGTCCTGTGAACATAAACAGCTCTCTGTTTGCAATCACTAACTCTTAACCAACAGCCAGCCTCTCATTCAGCTGCTCAGCTGAGCATTCACCCAGAGAAACTGCTCACATGTTGCTGTGCAGATCTCAAGGATTAAAGTTTGGTTTTCTTTCATAAGTGGGATTTTTTGAGAGCAGGTAAAAACTGTGCACAGATTTATGATTTCTGCTGTTCATTCAGCCTAATTTTTGGCTCTGCTTCAACTTCTTTCTCTTCCTGTTTTCCCAAGAATGTTTCCCCTTTGAAAGCCAGCTTCATTAATGCAAAATGCAAAATTTTTCAGACTCCCTCCCACTTTTTTAGCCAGCTCACATCCTCACTAGGAGCCTTACAGGTCTGTCCGTACCAAACCAGGCTCCTTTCCAGGCCCCTCTGGTCAGTCAGTTCCTCATCCACCACCTGATATCCTGTGTTCAGCACAAGCTCAAATCTCTCAGGTCTTTTAAGCTCAGTTTCCTCCCTCTGGACTCCTTGCTGAATTTAGGTGACCCGTAATGTTTCCCAGAAGGTCCAATTATGAGTCACTTGCTCTTAACATGTGAAACATCCTTCAGCACATCTGCAAAGTGAACTGTGGCTAGCACAGGTGAGACCGAGCCTGAAGAAACTTCCCGTCCATGCCAAATAATGTGTATTTAGACTTCCAGAAAAATGTAAACCATTCTCATGGCCCCACTTCTAAAGACACAGAACTACATTTATTTGTGGTTTTTAATAAATTAATACCTAGTCCCACTTATTACTGGCTAATATTAATATTTCTACTCTCAGGTTAGTTGTGGTGACAGTATGATGAACACTGTAAATTGGCAAAAGTATTGCTAAGGAAAGTAATCTCTGATATTCCATCACTTGTTTATGCCTCACAGCATTCCTCCCTATGCTAGTACAGCAGCCTCCATGTCTGCAAAATTAGCTTTTCTGGGGAGGGAATCCATCTGAAGTGTTTTTGCCGGGTAGGTTTAAACCTAGATCAGCTTCTCACTCCAGTTCTCTGTACAACTACGACGGAGGAGGTGATGCACAAGCAGGAATGTGAGGCCAGATTGGGAGAAGGTTAGGCTGTGTCTTTCAGCATTAATGCCCCTTTATACTGACTTTCAGTGTCCATTGAATTGCAGCTTCCATTAGTTTACCTGATATTGCCCTTAAGGAAAATTGCATCTCTTTCTGAGACACTGAAAATTTAAAAAAATAATAACCTTCTATGGTGGAAACCGTTCTGAGAACAAAAAAATCACTTCAGGTAATTGCCTTTTCTTCAATTCCTGTCAGATTTTACACCCTGGATTTCATGTGGAGCTCTTAATGGTTTCAGAATTAAAAAAAAAATAAATTCTGTGACTTATGAACCATCAGTTAGTCATTAAAATACATGTATACAGCATATGAAACAGTTAATGCAGAATGACAAATCTGTACTTCANTAAAAAAAAATAAAATTCTGTGACTTACGAACCATCAGTTAGTCATTAAAATACATGTATACAGCATATGAAACAGTTAATGCAGAATGACAAATCTGTACTTCACTCATCCAGAAAAAATAACAACCCTTTCTTTACTCCAATATCAACATGTTTACCACTGGGCTGGAGGGAAGACAACACCCTAGGTATACTCTAAAGAATAAAGTTATTTTCATTTGCAGGAATTTTCATTACTTTTACCCTCACAAATACAGTACAGATGTGGATATTAGGGGAAAACATTTGAAAAGCCATAAAACTGCTAGTCATTTTATCATCTACTTATAGTCTCTATATGATTACACTGTCTTTAGCTACAGCAGTGCATTAGTCAGCTGTGCTCAGCACTGACACATCACAGATGAACCACTCTGTGTGCTGCTCCTGTGGTGCTCTAAAGCTGATAAAACTCAGCAGCTGTTATTTTCACTGGCTTGTGCAGCACATAGTGGGTGTTCTGGTCACTTTATAAATATCACCTTTACACTTCCAAATGCTTATAAGCACATTTGTGTCTAACAGAGTATCTTCACTTAGGTGCAATGTGTGTTTAGTTGGTGTTATATAAAAAGGTCAGTTCTGAGGGCAAGATGTCTCCCCAGAATGACACATATGAAAGTGAAAATATTTCTGTGTTTGTATCCTAGAAACACACACCTAAGTCTGGTCAAATGTTCACCACAGAAAGAGCCACAGCACCCAGCTGCTGTGCCTGGTCCTTGGCTGCAGAGTCCAGACTCCAGAGCTGAGCCAACTTAGCTGAGGCAGCAGAGCCAGCCATGTGGGCTCTCTGCACCACACCAGTGCTAAGCCACCCATGCTAATTCAGTTGTCCGTGGTTTTGTGAGCGAACTGGGCTGACTCCATACTTTCAGGAGAAGAGACAATCCCAGCTGGCCCTCTGTGGGGACACTAACTTGTAGCAGGAGAACGGGAAGAAGTTGGAAAGGAGCATTAGGGAAAAAAGGTTTGCAAATTGCTGTCTGCCAAGGAGAAGGATTGACTACTGACTTCTCCCTTTCAGTACAAGACAGATGTGCTATAAGGGAGCCAGGTTAAAAACAAACATGAGGAAGTGATTCCTCAAGTAGACAGTGGGCATGACTTTGTTGCCAAAAGACACTGAGTCTTCACAGTGCATGGAAAGGGATCTACTAAACAGAAGAAACTGCCAGAGGCACAAAAAAATGCCTCTAGTTGAGAAAGGTCAGAGACTGTGGAAACACTTCACAGCTCAGTTGCCTCTTCTCATTCATCAACAAGCAACCCACTGAGGCTACTGAAGGTCCCCCATTGCCACAACTCAGGGATACAAGTTGACTGTTTTGGGAACAGCGTAAGATGAGTGTAACCAAAATGAGTGTAAAAAAGGGAAGGGAAGGGAAAGAATTAGGACAACGTAAGCAAGTTCAAATTAGAACAGCAGAATACTGGGAAGATATGGAGTGCATTTCCTGGAAGCAGTCTCTCCTGAGCATAGGTACTCCCTAAGGTCCTGCTCCCCCGAGGCCATGCCACCAGCACTGCAACGTGCAAACAGCAGCAGCAGCAGCCAACAGCAGTGCAACACCAAATCATTCCTGCTAAATACTGCTAGCACCAGCTGGGGACGAAGGCTGACTCACAGACACTCAAGCTTTTTAAAAATTACTATCAGGGTGGACTGGGCTTTGGAGACAACTGCTATAAAATCTCAGCCTCCCCTTCCCCCCACTTGACATCCAGGCACTCAAGGGCAGGGAGAGCATCCCAAATCCATGCCACCAAACATTCCAGCATTATGTCTGCAAGGCCTCATCATCCTGATACCTTAAGTGTGTGCCAACTCAAACAAGAAACAGTGAGCATGGTGCAGGTGGGGGAAATGGGCTCCTCCCCATGCGCCAATGGAAAAGGAGTGGCATGTGGCACCAGCCCGGCAGCCCCTCCTTGTCCAAGAGGCACGGAGCAGGGCCGGCAGACTGCTGCAGGTGCAGGAAAGACACGGAGTTTGAGTCTCCCCACAGATTTCCTATGTTCCTTCCAAAGTCACAGTATTTTAATTGATATTTCTTATGAGAATTCAACAGGTGCAACGTAAATCCCATGGATTGTGCTGAATCCCACAAAATCTTGACTTTCATTTTGGAAGGGCAAGGGGGGGGGGGGAAGAGGAGTTTTCTTGCTCTTTGGGTTTTCAGCCTTGAGCTACGAGACAGAAAAAATGCTTTATTTGCTCAAAGTGCTGCCAGATTAAAATAAGCAGCTATTCATCTTATTTTTCTGAAAGGATGGTTAAGTCATTGAGAAAAACTCATTGAATATAGAAATACTTTCAGTTATAGCACACGTACAGTGGAGACAAACTTGGCTTTTCCCTATGTGCCCTGGAGTGGGAGGCAAAAGCTCCTACACTTATTTCTGCCCCTTCAGACATGCTCAGCAATGCATATGGGACAGCAGCAGTGCCAGGAAGAGAACCTCTGGGCTTATGGATACTGGAACCCTGCTAAAACCAGTTAACTGACCCATTCTGCCAAGGTTTTAGTTATGAGGTGAGAAGGGCTAGTGGTAACAAAGGTAGATGTCACAGCATATGATTTCTTTAGCAGGAAGTCATGATATATCTCCTCTTGGTTTACTCTCTACTTGACCAATGGCTCAGTATCTGCAGGACTCCACATGGTACACAGACAAAGAAAGAGCAGGTAGGGAGGCAGGTGTTGAAAATAAAGACAGACTTCCACTTCTCATTTTTGCAATTGGCCTTGTACAGTATTTCTTTAAGAAAATTCCTGATAGGGTGTTGTTGGATGGCTTGGAGATTTTTATGTCTCTGTATTAAAAGAAGTATAATAAAAATGTTAATCTAGCCCAAAACTTCAGACCACATAGAAAGACTTTTTTTCTACCACTCAGAAAGTGATCAAGTTGATAAACTGCAAATCTGCATGTTTTTCTCCCCACTCCTCTACCCATTCTCCACTATCTGGCACATCTGCAGTTTGGTTTGAGTGCCTGCATCAATGCCAGGCCAGTCTGATAGACCTCAATAGGAAGGAACAGATATCTATTTGCTGACAGATGTTTATCAACTGATCGATGAGGTTTACATCTTTAGGAAAACAACTATTTTCTCTAACATCAACACTAATGGTCAGCACCACAACAACAAGCAACAGTAGAACTGCTGGTAGTAGTAATATAATGGTAACACTGATAATAATGACAAGCTTTACTGGGAACATACTGAAGACCCTTAAATCTTATACCACTAATTTCATTTAGAACAATCAGACATAATTTTAAAGCAGAAATAAAGAAATTGGCAGAAGGACAATCTCTCAATTTTTTTCATTATATATAGCAGAGGGGAAGAAATGGTGCTTTTTCCTGTCCCCCAAAAATTTGAAATTTTTCACTAGAATAAAAAGTTGAAATATCAAAGATTTTTGTAAATTAAAATCTAAGGTAATATAAAACATAAAATATGGATCAACACAAGAAAAAACATTTATCTTACTCCTCCTTGATGCCTTTTGTCTATACCTTCACTTAAAAGAAATCTAAAAAATTGCACTAAAATAAAATAAAACTCCGCAATATATGCTTGGGTGTTTAAATGCATTATTCTGACTTTCTAAGAATTTTTCCTGATGTTTAATCAAAAAATTACGAAAATGGCTGTTCTTCAACAGACACTGCATATTTATGAATGCAGAATTTTTGACAAAAAGAGAACTGCTTAATTCTAAGTCATCTTTGCCCTCCTCTAAAAGCCTGATGAACTCTAATACATGACATTTTACTGTACAGGTCCTAAAACAGGTCACCATGGGAGTCAACGTTATTATCCACATTTCCCACAGTGGAAGACTGAGGGACTGGCCCCAGGACAAGCAACAGACCATGGAGCTGAAATGAGAACTTTCCCCTGCTAGTTGCAGCTCAGTGTTCTTTGGTCTTAGCAGGGTAACCAAAAAATGGGTCTCTGAACTGATCATTTATAATCTAGCCCTGATTTTGGAAGAAACAGTGACAATAAAGCCCTTCTCTAAAGTGCAGGAGGAAGTCCAGCACTTCTCCAGTGGGAATTATTGTGAGAAATTCTGCTGAGTGAATGAAGCAATGTAGTGGTGGGGGTCTAAAGAGATTGGGACCTGGTGCACCCCTGTTCATTTCCCCTAACAAAGCAGATTTATCTACATTTATGAAAAACACAAAGCTGAGAGAATATTACCTAAAGTTTAACTAGGGAGCATATGAAAAGTTTAAATGAAAGTCTTTCAAGGAAAAATAATGAGCAGAAGTACAGCAGAAACAGTTGCTATATGGATAAGGCAAAATATTTGACAAGGAAAACATCTCTGAGAAGAAAGCACAAGGATAGAGCTATTATAGCTTCAGAGGCCTTTTCCCTCAGACTTCTTATTTTATAACATATTTCTAAAACACAACACCCACAACTGTTTTTCTTCATCTATCAAAGCATAAAATTGCCAGTCCTTTGACCTAACTTAAATGAAGGAAGTAGCAATGTTAGGTTTAATTAAAAACAGCAAATATTTGTACAGCTGTCCCTGATTTCACAGCACAGAAATAGGTTTAGCATCAAATCTTACAGTTTTAAGTCCTCTGGGAACTATATACAAAAACATATAGGATCCTTCTGGCTGACTTGCTAAAGCCAAAAATACTTTTTTTAAAAGTTATTTCAGGTGGGGCTCATTCAGCCTTCCCATTTCCAACCCACTGTTTTCCTACTTGAGACATTTTTTTTTCTTTTTTTCCATGCTCCAAACGTGGTACTCTCAGCTTGACAGGTTTGGATGCATTTGATGCATTTTGGGGTTGTGAATAATAATAACAGTAATAAAACAGGGTAGTCTGAGAAGTTGAGGCTTACCAGCAGCCTTTTTGATGGAAATCCTGATGGCCAGACCCATCTGGCATTTCCAGGGATCTCTGCCTCTCCATGTGGCTGTCATGGGGAGACATCTGGCAGGGGATGCACAAGTATCAACCAGATCGATCTCTGAAACTGGGAGGCGTCTGGAACGAAGGGCTTTGCTCCTGGCCCTTGCTCTCATTTTAAATTACACATTGAAACACACTGTAAAATCCTTCGGCACTGAGCTTTACAATGCAGCCCTCAGAGGGCTGACTCCACATGCACCTCACCCCCTGGACTGGGCCAGCCATGGCAAGCCCACTCCCAGCAGGGAGCACAGAAGGATTTACACTGCCTTGCGCAAGAGGCTTGGCAACCCCAAGCTCTAGACTCACCTTTCTGTTCCCCCCTATGGACCCACAGCTTTCAACCTGCCAGGGGATGCTGGAGAGGCAGGTGGGGCAGGTGGCTACCCACCACAGGGCCAGAGATAAAAGGGAAGAAGGAGAGAAAGGGCCAAACTGGGTTAAAAAAGCCTCAGCCAGGTCTGGGGCGGGAAGAGAGGTGGGAATACTGATGGCTGGTGCAGGTGCTCTGCTTGCATCCACCAGGCACCAGGCAGGGACGCTCCTCATCCTCTGGGCTGCTGCAGCCCTGCAGCTTCCCCACAGGCCCCCACAGCCTTCCCCTACCCAAATCTCCAGCACCAGCAGGTCTGGCCCAGCTTGGCACAGACCAGGAGAGGAGGGGGAAGTGTCCAAGTGTGGTGGGGTTCAGGGGCTGAAAGGAGAGAGTAAGGCTCTGGGGAAAAGCCCTAAGGAGGGAGAAGAGAGTGGAGACCTACCTCTCAGCCCTGGTGAGCCCAGGCCAGGCAGGCTGGCCTGGCCAAGGCTGGAGGGATGTGAGACACTTCAAGAGACAGCTCTGTGCAGCAAGATGTACCTACCAGTAGAAGCAACTTCCCATCTTCTACATGTGGAACATCTCCTGTTGTCTCTCCTACAGCAGCATCCTCTTCCTCTCCACCCAACCCTAAGTAAGAGAGAGACAAGGAGTACACTGATCTTGGGTTTCTGACAGAATGGCAGTGGACTGCACCCATAATTGCACATGCTGAGTCTTGCCACGTGAACTAGAAGAGTCTCAATTACATTAATTTTCAGTTCAGTAATTTAAGTCTAAAGCCTGCAAAACAGAAAACTACTTGACAGTTAAGTATAGCTGCATCACAGGGGTTCAGGGGATAAAAAAGCTTTTTTGGCAGAATGAAGGCTTACTGACATGCTCAGTAGCCTGGAAAGATTATTTAGAGCTTTTTCAGAAGCCAGTTTCATATGTCTAAATTTTGAGAAATGCA
The DNA here is from genome assembly GCA_013400915.1 of Pardalotus punctatus. Taxonomy (NCBI): domain Eukaryota; kingdom Metazoa; phylum Chordata; class Aves; order Passeriformes; family Pardalotidae; genus Pardalotus; species Pardalotus punctatus. The sequence goes on from VZTX01023468.1 coordinate 135,451, forward strand.
CATAAAGTCTTAAACTGTGAAGCTATTCTCCAGTCCTCAAGGAGCCAAAAAGCAACACAAGATGCAGAGATGTAACCTGCAAGTGGAGTATGACTGACCCACAGAGCTCACAGTTGTTCAAAACTGACACACTATTTATCCATCATATGAGGCCAAATGAACTTACACTTGAAAAAATCTTTAATTTTCCAATAAATACAACTGTTATGCATATTGACCCAGGTAGAAGTCTGAGAAAAAGCCTAGGTGTGGGCTTGCAATTCATGGGTTTAGTTGTTTGAGTCCACTGTCTCTCCAATGTCTTGTCCCCAGTCAGTTTTGGCATTGTCGAAAAGGTTTTTGGCTTATTATGTCTTGGGTATATCATGTAGAACAACAGATGGCAGTTCTCATCCAATTTTTAGTAGCAAAGGTGCATGCCACAGAAACACCATCAGTAGCAGGTGAGGTAAAACTAGAATTTCTCCTTTGCTTCTGTGCCAGCCTTCCCAGTATAGACCAGTACAATGTGGGAAACTGGGGCATGCTGAAGCAGCAAAGACATAACCACTTTAAAGTCTCATCTGTGAATGAAGTTTTGCTGTGTCTTCCTGTTTCTCAGTATCTGGGTGATGAACTTGACATATTGCAGGATGCTGTTTTCATGTGTACTGTGTCCAGCTTTGTGATTGTTCATAATTTGTTAAAAGTGAAATCCAAGCTATCTCAAATCAAGATACAACTCACTCATAAGCTCAGTCACCAAGAATCAGGAGCAACCTTTAAACATTCGGATCCAAATATTTTCTGTCTCCAGGAAGATCCACCCAAGAGTCCACTAGAAATAAATACATGCTGAGGTGGAAAGGATGATACTGGAAACTAAAAAGAGTGTGTTAAAAAATCAAATGAAATAATTAGACATTATTCTTAAAAATGAGAGAACAGTGACAGATTGGAGTTCTGCTATACCAGTTTTTCAGTAAAACTTCTTTGTTGCTCATAATTTAAAGTAAACAAGGCTAATGACATTTGGATTTTGCTAGCTTGATGAAATACAGCCATCTCAATGAAGGTTTTATTTTCTTCCTCTTTTTTCCCAGAACAGCTTTAATATCTACTTGTATGAAAGCATGCATTTAGACACCACTGGGGCTACAATTTACTTTGGGTTCTGATTTCTGTGTTCTACTTGAAGCTAAGTTAGGTCCTATTTTCGCTGAAAATCCATTATCATGAACTGCTGAGCTCTGGAACTTTCCATCCCAATCCTTCTTCAGTGAGGGTACATACATTCTAAAATAGGTTTCTTCAAACCCCGTGTCACATGTAACTAACACCTTTAATTGCAAGTAGTTTCACTGCTGCAGATTTGAATTTGAGGTAAATTGGATTCCAAGGGATTCATGTATATTATAACCCGTTTGTAAATTCCAATGAACAAGCCCTTAAAGACAAACTCTATGCCGATGAATTGGCCAAAGTCCCTTCAAAATGGCAGCCCTTGGTAACATGTTCCTCCACTTACTGTTTTTGAAAGAAAGTTCCAGGTTTGTGTCTCGGAGACACTCACTTACGCCAGTAGTCAGTATTTGATACTTCTCATTGATTGCTACAGTTACATCTCTTTCGATTCCTTCTTGGAAACCCTGATTTTCCTGTTATCCCTTTGTTTTGAGGTCATTCCTTGTTTTCCCTTAATTAGTTGATTTATTAGCTGAACTGGTCACTCTGTAAAATAGTCCCAAAAGAGATAGACAGGGGCTTGAAGAAAACATAGAATCAAGGAATGGGAAGAACACACTGAAATATCTCATCCTCTGTAGGTACTGGGAACAACACTTTGTGCTGCACTCCAGTGCACAGTAGACAGTGCTAGTCCATAGCAATTAAAAGGCAGGTGTTAATTTCTGATGAAAAGTGACACCCTCGCAAGAATTTGGAGCAAGCTCTTTGCTAATGACAGTAAGCGTGTTGTTACTGAATTTGTAGTATGACTGTAGAGATGGCTCAGCCAAAGGGAAGATGGAGAAGGGGCCTCTTTCCCCCATCCCGGGACCCAGGTGACCCCTTCACCCCACTGCCTACCCAGCTGATTACTGGCATCGCACCCACAAGCAAACTCCTCATGTCTTCTGCCTCCACAAAGGCGCCCTGTATTAATGTCCATGCTGTCCCTCTCCTGTAATTACACACTGCCAAGGTGAACAGAACAGCCTCTTTTAAAAATAGATTCTGTATTTTAAGCAGCAATATGAGTGCTTTTGAAAAAGAAAAATACAAGGTATAAAAGCTTCCCAAAATAGCAGCGTGTGGCTTGCCCTGGCTGTGCTCAGGTGCAGCTCTGCATTACTCCAGCTTTTTGATAACATCCTGTCTCTTGCGCTGAAGTTACCAAGGGGTTGTGAGGGCAGTACTAAATCAGAAATGTGTAGTGGATAGGACTGGGCCAATCTCAACGGCAGCCAGAAGGGAATGGAATATAAATCACGCTAAGAAGTTAAAATAGTCATCCCAATTGCAAAACAGTCATGGTATTTTCTTTAAGGGGGAAAAGAAAATAGTGTCCTTAAAAGGTGCCAGATTGGCAGGGTGGGATCATAAAAAAACTTCTGACTGTGCAAGTTTGTCCTGCCCCTATGCTATGGTGCTGCTACTCTGCCCAGCACAGAGGAAGATCAGAACAGAAGGCTCGGTACTCCTAGACAAAAGGAGCAGCATGAGAAGACCCACACATCCACCTGTAGCTCCCTGAATCTTCCATCTGGGTGAAACAGTGCAGTTGCCATGAAATTGGCCCAGTGGCACTAAATTTGTACTGAGAGTGAGTCACATCACCAAGACTCCAGTGATGGCAGGAAGGCAGCTCTGCCAGGCTCCTTGCGGGCTGGCAGGCAGGGGAGCAGTGAATTGCCTGTATGAAGTCTGCCCACAGTGGTGCCAGACACAGGCTCTGTTTTCCTGATACAGAGAGACCCATCCCTGGAGAAAAAAACAAAAACTGCAAGTTCACAGAAGGCCAAACAACAGCACGTCATCATGCATTGCTGACTTTGGCCACAGGTGAAGACCTGGAGATCAGAAGAAGATCAGAAGAAGATCAGTGACAGCTGGTGCAGCCAGGCAGCTCTGCCATCTGCTCAGCATAGCATAAGCCCAGGGCTTTTCACCCAGGGGATTTGCCCATTTTGGGTGAGGAATATGGAAAGGATAGCAGTTGCTAGATTACATTTCTAATGGTAGTTAATAAGCTTGTTTTCCGGTTGCTGATTTCCTGCCACAAATCAGAGATTGGTTCTCAGTACCAAACTAACTCGCTCTTCCTTATGCAGGAGATCTGAGGACTGATTCATAAATAATGGCTTCGGGTTGGTGGAAACAAGATAAATTGCTTTCATTAAAATTCACATAAAACAGCAGCAGAGTCCCTGCTTGCCACCACAGATTGAACAAATGTGCCAACATGCACATTTTTCATTTTGCAGCCACTGATATTATAGAGTTGTTCTGGACCTAATAGCTTTGAATGATCATTTTTTAAAGTAATTAATATGAAGAGTGATGCTGGAAAAAATTGCCTCACCCTCCATGAAGTTACTTGCAAGCTGTAGGCATCAATACTCACTTGTGTGGCTATTTTTTTTTGAATACTGACAAATGCACAATTTGAACTTTTTCAAGTGAGGAAATGCTTCCAAGATCTTTCTGGAAGCTCAGAGGAAATACGCTTAGGTGATTCCATTTTATTAATATAATAGTGCTGCACTCTGCATGAATCTGCACCTGCTGTGTTAGAAAAAGGCTTTGCAGTTACAAACTGAAGAATGAACTATATGAGGGGCTTGGGGGATTTCTTTTTTCTACAGGAACAGTAACTTTACAAGAAATTATTAAAAACTCCACCATTCTCAGTGGTACATGTCTTAGGAAATATCTTCCAAATGCAACCTTTTTAAAAAACAGATGGTGAGAGACGAATACAGATTTGAAGTGGGGCTTATCTCTCCCATGAATTTTTCCTGAAGACTGAGCTGCTCAAACCTTGTTTCCCTTTAGGATAATCAGAGAGAAAGAGGCACTCCAGCTTCAGTTCATCCTATAGCAGCCATCTAAGCTGGGTCAGATAAATCATTCTTACTGCTCCCCACTGACCACATGCAGAGCCTCTGGGAAAGAGTTTCAGCTTAGACTTTCATGTACTCAAGGAATGCCACAGGAATCACTTTCTGAAATGGCCATTTTATTCCTCCAGAAGTTGAGCTATGCTGAGAATTCATACTGGAAAAATATAAAATAGGTCAGTGGGGGTGGTAGTGCTGAATTACCAGAAATGGACATTAGGAGCTCTGGCACTGCAGCCATGACTCCCAGATTTTGGCCTGCCAATCATGGACTGCATCCAACACCTGGACCAGGGCACTACCACTGCCACGCTGCCTTCAGTGGAAATTTTGTCTACCAGGACGCATGGAGATTAAGAAAAAATGTTGAGGGCTGGCAGCAGGCCCAGGTCTAAAATCTGAGCATGCTGAAGAAAAAGGCAGCTGTCTGTAACAGCCAGCTGTAGGACTCTGTTTGATGGGTCAGGTTGGCATCTCTGAGTAAAACAAAAGGTGGAAGAAAGCAGTTTTTATCTTCTCCAAGGAAGCCATTATAAAATTGTCTTCTTCATAAATGCAGAGCAAGTTGGTGGATAATATCAATTTTATGTTAAGGGTTCAAAAATAAAAGCTGGGCCATCAGAAACATCCTGAAACTTCAGCCTACCACTGAGTGACAACTGCATGAAACAGACCCAGAGCAGTGGAAAATTTTAAGCCATAAATTAGCGTTGAAACTAGTAGGCCATGTTGTTTTTATTCTCAGGGAGGTTCTTTATTAACTCATCTGTCTAAACATATGGATCTTGACAAATGAAAGCTGCAGGGAGGACCTGCTCCTGTCCTGCAATTGAAAACACTTAAAATTAAATTACTGCAAATATTCCTGTTACCCTCTTTTAAATAGCAAACTACCACAGAAGCTGTTGCTCTCTATCAGTTCAGCTCACAAGGGGCCTATTTCCTGAAGCTAAAATTGAAAGAATTTTTAGTCTGAAACATTCTCTTCAGTTAGTTACTGCCCACTTTTACTGAAAGGAGATAAATAAGTTAAGATTTGTTCTCTGTCATGTATCCTAACACTACCATGTGCTGGACACCTGCAAAAGCTAGCAAAGCCAGCTTGTTTACTTAGTGCAATTTATTTGACCTTTAAATATATTTGAGTAAGGATTTTATATCTAAGGCGACTTTACAGAACAGATTTGAAAGGTGACCTTCAAAGGAAACATCAAAATCTTTCTGAAAAATGAAACTTTGGAAATATATGTGAAAAAGGCTGCTTTTCAGTTAAGCTCCTGACTCAGGACTCCCGGGCTTTTCAGCACAGGGACGCACCAGAACAGTGAGTTCACCTTGCCTACAGCAGACCTGCAAGTGCTATCATACAATACCCAAAGGGCCCAAGAAAGGTTTTGGATGGCCAGTTCCAGAGTTTCTGTAACAAATGCCTTCTATCTGCTGGCTGGGGCAGTCACTCAGCACTGGTTTTGAGGTTAACCTGCATTTTAATCCTTAACTGCAAATCCCTTTTGCCTTTTATGAAGCTGGGATTGTCTAGGTTAAATGGAGCTCTTTCAGGGAGCGATGGGAGCAGACAGAGGCAAAAGGGAATGTTTCTTTTAGTCATTGTGTAAATGTGCACCCCCTTACAGTACTCACAAACCTAGGCTGGCAGAAGGATGCCCCTGCCATAGGCATGGTCCTACAGCCAGCAGCACCACACATCCTTAGGAAAAAAGTGACTCCACTTGGCTTTTATTTTTGAACACAGCAGACCGGGGTTCCATGAGCTTCAGCACACAGTGTTATTTGATGGCACTAAGGAATGCGTTTGCCCCATGCAGAGCATCTGCCCATCACAGGCAGGAATTAGAGCAACATTTTTTTGTGCTGCAGGCCATGCCACCTGTGGGGGAATGGGAAGCCTTCAGAATTTGTTGTGGTGTGCAACAGGTACAGCTCTTGAGTTCGCTTGCCTCACTGGTGATCCCATTCCCATCACAGATGAGCGACGCTGCATGGAAGTGATGCTTCAGCAAAGGCTGCTGCCATAAAGTCCCCTCAGGAGCCGTTGGGAGCCCTCCAGAGACCTCTGGGTATAAGATCTCCCTGAGGTCCTACTGCTGCCTGACAGGGTAGAGGGAATTAAATTTCCTGAGCACAGATGCAAAAGCTCTGTCTGGCAGAAATAAAATTTAAAAAAAAAATATTGTTGTGGCCTGGGGAAGAAGGTGCCCTTTAATACTGAGCAGGTGCAATTGCTACCCAAGGCTTCTTGCCAAGACAGCTTGCAGTGGTATTTAATGGTTACACAACATTTATCTCAAACCTGAAGATCTTTCACACTAAATCAGAGAACATTCATGATTAAGAAATTTCTGCTTAGAAAATCATTCCTAGAACGCTTGTGGAGCAGTATTTTTCCCTCATTCATTTTCGCCTGTTCTTTTAGGATAGCATTGAGTTTAGAAACATCTGTAGTCATATGGCTTTACAAAGAGAGGAACAACAATTTAAGAAAGACTTACTTGAAGCTCACCAGTGTTTGAAGACCATCATTGATAAATTTGTTCATTGGCAGTTTTTTCCTCAGATTCTTATATTCCAGTCCGATCTGCTCTGAGACAAATCCTGAAAAATCCCCTGGCAATGTGAAAGACCAGGCTCCTTGCCCAAGGAACGAACAAAGCTTATGAGCTGTAATGGTCCTATAAAAATAACAGATATCTTGAAAAGTGAATACTGGAGATTTCACTGTAGGGAGAGCTCCTGCTGACTTTACATCAGTGAAGATTTCCCAGAGGAAAGGTGTTCCTGCAAAGTAGTGAACAGCCTTCTCATATCAAACTCATACCAAAATCATATTATTAGGGGCTGGGAATGTCTCCAGAAGTTGCTCTGGAGGAGCAAGAATTCATCCTTAAATAATAAGGTCTCAAAATGAATACAGAAATGTGAAGGCTGAGAAAACAACCATCAGAAATCTCTCTATTTTCATCACAGCTCAGGAAAATGTGTTTTCAGATAATTCTTTATGGAGTGAATACTTGAGAGAGACAGAGAAAATAGAGTGCTTTAGTATGGACTCCTTCATGAGAAGGTATACAGTCTGACTGTGTTGCAAATAAAGACAGTCTGCTGGATCTTTACTGAATTTTACCATAAAAAGCCAACTAACCAGTGCAGAGGTGTAAGTGCAATATCTTCTGTTGAGAAAAGAAAAAAAAAAAGAAGAAAAATATGTGGGTCCAGTGGGATCAATCATTTTAAAGCAATAAAAGGTCTTGGTAAATGATCCAGTGGAGGTGAATGGAAAGCAAAGCAAAAGAGGTATTAACACGGTGAAGCAAAGGTATTTATAAACTGAGGTGAAACATTTGTGAAGATTCCTTTGCAGAGCTTTCTCAGCCCTGTGACTGTGCAGCAGACAGCATAAAACTCTGCTCTTCTACTGCCAAATCAGGATGGTTTATGAAGTCACTTACTTCTGTCAAACAGCTGCAGCTGTAATGCTGAGAAGAGGCATTCTCCCCCTTTTTGCAATAAGATTTAATGTCTGTGTGATTGCTGAGCAGGAATAACGGCTTGTAAAGCCTTTTTTTTTTCTTTTTAAAGGGATAAATTAAGGGAGAATTTTAACTGTGATTTGGGTAGTAGGTGATGGAACTTTGTAGACTATGAGATAGAAAAATATCTCTTTCCATTGGCAGGAGGAGTGAATTTCCACATGTGATTTTTAAATTTTTTTTAAAAATTTTTTTTTAAATTTGTTAATGTGTGATCAGGAACATCATCAGCTGAATACTTTCTGACTGTGGTTCCATACTGTGATTGATTTGCCATATTTTATGTTCACACTTTAAATGTTACACTGGTGTCATTCTCACAACTACAATTAAGGCTACCTCAAAAAACATACTCATTGGTTCTTGGTATAAACACAGACAGCTGTCCTGGGTTGAAATTTTGCATGGGATGGCGTAGCTTAGGAATCATTTAGAAATAGGAAAAAAAATGCCATGAAGGTCCAGCCAGCACTAGATACCTGCCTTCATTTTTTTCTTTTAAGTATGACTCCATCCTTCAAGGGAAGAGGGAAAAGGGCTCAGTTGGGAGCAGAACATGGTGGTGTTTGCTGAAATGTTGTGATCTCCAGGGCAACGCTGAGCATAACAGCAGACAGCAAATAAACAGAAGGAATGCACACGAAGGTGTTATATGTGTTCCTACACAGGTTCTAGCGAGTGTTCACCTACTGTTGTTGGCAGCACCCTTCACAGAGAAGGGACAGAAAGCTGAAGAAGTCCAATGAAATGAGTCTTTTGGCTATTTTTCTAATGTTATCCTCTCTGAGGAGAAGCACGTGGGCAGCAGAGAGGCTGGGGGAGGAAACCTGTGAGAAGGCAGCTGCAGCTGCAGCCTGGAGATTGCTCTGCTTTGCAGAGCACAAACTGGTGACACCACCCTGACACACTTTGATGTGACAGCCACCCGCTGGAGCCCAGACCCCTGTTGCCCTGGTTGCAAGGGGCTGTTCTGTTATTTCCCACCATTTAGGCTTTTTACAGTTGTTTCTACTAGTTCATTCAACCTGCTCTCACACACAAACCTCCCATTACAGGGCCTGAGTTCCAGTTTCTTCAGCAATGCATTAGCCTCAAGCACAAATGGTTTTATCTCCAGTTTCCTTAAAAAGTCATTCAAAAGAAAAGTTTCCCAAAGCATCTCTATACCCCTCACTTGTAGGCAGTTCGGTGTGCTGAAATCCTTGTCTGAAGATCAATAGCAAGATCCTGTTGACATCACCAGGGCCAGAATCTGAGCTATGCTGTCCAGGTCAAAGCTCACCTCATCAGTGTTGCTAACAGGGTTGGCACCAGGAAAATTCTCAAAATAAACAAACCAACCAACCCCTGGCTGATTTGAACTCTGTTTGTCAGGTCACATGCATGCGCACAGAAAATTAATGGCAATTACAGAGAAGTGAAAGTATTTGGCAGATAATTTTCTCCTCAAGTTTCTAAGAAACTAGCAAGTCCTGCCACAGTTCCACCAAATTGCACAGGTTCCCTTCTGGATAGATCACAGCCTGCAGGGATTCCTAGCTGAAGAAATCCAAGGCCCAGAGACCTGGGGGAAATTTAGGCCTTCTGAATATCACTCTTCATGGTTTTTTACAAGAACTAGTGTTTATGCTGAAAATTTCCAGCACTTTTTCTTTCTCAAACATTCCCACTTAAAATTAATATTTTGATTCATGGTCATTTAAAAAGAAAACATTGTTAAATTCTTTGAAATTCTGGCTAGAAATTCAAGAATCCCTTGGGAAACTTCATCTTGCATCAGAGTATACAGCACAGGTTTTCAATTCCTCTCCTTGTCCTCGAGATGATGGTGCAACAGAATGGGAGGGCAATGGGTTCTCAGGCCCTGAGTCTGCAAACACTTTGGGTATGGTTTCATGACTCAAAGTGCTCACATTACTGTGGTTTAATAAGTTACCACCCATCAGCTGAGCTGTGGCAACTGCTTGTGTGCATACAATTAGCTCACCCTAATTGCAAAATGTGCAACTCACCCCCTTTCAGGAGATCTGTGCAGCTGCACATTTATCTCAAGTTACCCCTTGGCATGCTTGTTGCTCCAGGTCCCGTTTCATCATGCCTTAATTGAGAGGAAGTGTGCTAGAAGATATGAGCATCCGGCATGCCCCTGGGGTGGGGGATTCACAGCCCTCCCGGCCTCATGGCCTCAGCAGGCTGGCAGTCCCTCATCAGGGCGAGCAACCCTCAAGCCAGGGTGCAAGCTGCTCTCTGAAGTGAGTTGTGTTTGCCATACAGAAGGTGAAAATCAGAGCGTCAGAGAGTGTAGCCTGTATTCCGCCTCCCTGCCTTTTACACGGGTAAAGGAACCTGCTGCCCAGAAGTAGCTGCCCTCTCTCAATGGTGACTTTGTCACCAGCTCGAGTGCCACACACACTGCTGCCACACCGAAAAAAGCTCAGTTTTTAATGCTAAGATATTCCACTTTGGGCTCAGAAGAACAAATACTGCTTGCACCTCTGTGATTTCATATACTCACCCCAACATCCTGCACTGAAGCATCTTTTTATTCAGAGCTCTCTGTCTGCATCTTTTCTGTTGTGCTTTCCTAATAACACCACCCAATTTAGCATAACTGCTGTGCATATGATCCACAAAACCAGCCTGTTTTCATGGGTTATGTATTTACATCTCCTGCTACCAGGCATTTGATGAAACAGCTTCCTCCTCCTTACCAGTTCTTTTGGGCTTGGATGACTCAAATCCTTACTCATGTGAGCAGTCCTTGCTTGAACACACACTGTTGTTTCAGCTGGGTCTTCCTACAGTAGCATCTAAAGGATCAGGATGTTTCCCACTGGCATGCAAGGTTTCAAACACAAGATACACTTGCTACAGCAGGGAACTAGTGAATAAGAAACTGAACCAGCAAGGAAATCCTGAGCACGAACGTATCAACAATTCTATCCGACAAAAGTATTCTCCTATTGCACTCTGCGCATGAGGCTCAGGTTAACGAATGAGGTCAAGTAGTCCAGGAAAACAGAAACGTTACATAGTAATGAAACAAAAACGTACACATACACCCTTTTCATGGCATGTGTAGAACTACTTTAATTTTGCTTCCAAAACCTCAGATGAAATTTGAAAACTGCAAAAAATAAATTAGAAAAAAAAGTGAATGATTTTCCATTATATATTTTTTCTCAAAGAAATCTCATCCTAACTGCCCTGCATTTTATTTTAGCTGCTTGGAACAGTTTGAGATTTAAATCAGACAAGAAGTCTGGAACACTTTTTTCCAGAAGGTATTAGTTTTGCTCTGACCAGTCCTACCATTTAAGTAACCTTTCCATCTCTCATTCACCTTTGAGCAGCACACCTGCACTCGTGAATCCCTGCTCTGAGATTGCTTTAGTCTTCCAAATTCCTGGCCAGCTTCAAAGAAGCACAGCTGCTTGTTTGTCAAACACTAAAGTGTATTTCCTTCACAGCAAACTTCAAATACTCAGTGCCAGGCTAAATGTGCAATATCTGATGGACCACCACAGCTAGAATTTGAGTATTTAAAAAATTTTAAGCTGAATATCCCATGGCTTAGGGGTGACTATCACTTTCAACCTCTCCAGACAATTCAGAGGTTGCTAAATTTGTGTTTAGTTATGCGCAAATTTGCACATGCTAAGAAAATGCCATGGAAAGCACCCAAAACTTCCTTAGGAAAACTGATTTTATAATTGCATCGCACCATGGAATGTTCTGATTTCTTTCGTAACCCTGTTTGTGGTCATTACAGAAGGTCAGTGTTCAACGAGCACTGTTATGGCAGTGGCATCAAATATTCAAAGGAAAGAAAGAGTTCTCAGAGTTAGCATTTTTGCCAGTTGGTCAATACACTCCCTTTTGCACACGCATAATGTGAAAGTTTTTAATTTCAGACTCTTTGTCTGAAGGCTCCTGCTTCAGTGTGCACACGGGACAGAGCGTGTTCCTCAAAGGAGCATCCCTGTCATCGTTAGCTGCGCGTGGCTCCATGTTTGCCACCCGCGGTCCCACATGGCCTCTCTATGGCAGAGGAGTTGTGGCACACAGAGGTGGCAGCTGAGAGATGCTGCCCTCACTGGGCCCAGCCGCAGGGCGCCCCAGCTGCCACAGCCCCTGGGCATCCCTCGCACGGGCAAGACAAGGCCAGGCCTGGGCTCAGCCTCCGCATGGGAATGGACAACCCACGATGGGTTGAGACAGGATTACTCAAGTTTTTACCAACTTTTCACTTTGCTGCCCAGCTTACAGTCCTCTACATGGTGGTGCGTAACTTCAATGCCTGGTGTAGCCTCGTTTCCCCAGAAGAAAACCAACTGGAGCTGGTGAGGGAGCCCGGCCAGCGTCCTCCAGGAGGAGGTGCCTTTTGGCGGGTGCCTTTGGCGCCGGGCTGCGAAGACGGACCAGGGTGACGGACCCCGGGGTGACGGACCAGGGCTGCACCGGTGCCTATCAGTCATCCTCATCCCGGCGCTGCTCCGGAGGGGCCACGGAGCACCGCGTCCCAACTCGGCTTCGGCTCCCCTGGACTCTCCACAGCGCGGCCGGCGGGGCGCGGAGCTTGCGCGGGGCCGCCCTTCCCGCGGCCGCCCAGCGGGTGGCGCTGTCGAGTCGCCGACGGGTGCGGCGGGGGCTGCGCGGGAGCGGAACGGGAACGGGAACGGGAGCGGGAACGGGAGCGGGAGAGGGCGAGGGACCCGGGTCTGGTCCGGC
>VZTX01023468.1:148424-199705 GCA_013400915.1 Pardalotus punctatus
CCCCTCCCCCATATTTTCCAGCTTTTGTTTTGTTTTGTTTCTTTGCATTGTCCTTTGTAAGGCTGTTAATATTGCAGTGTCTGAGCCTAAAGTTTTGTTTGGCCACTGCCATTGCACACCAGTGAGGGTGGCCATAGTACTGCCAGTAGACACAGCAAAACACACATGCACATGAAGGAAAACTATAATAGACACTTTCCAAAAGAATCTGCTAATCATTTTTGGTTTACCTTTCAAATAACTGCTGGTGACTCAGACTTGACATGGCTCCCGTAATCTTCACACATAATTAAGCAATTTATGCCTTGTATCTGTGGGTAGACGCTGCTGTCAACACTCAGGCCCGCTCTGGAAATGGCTGAATTGCTTTCTTTGGGAAAAAAGAACTAACAAACAACAACTACCTCTTGCTTTCTGCCACCTTTCATTAAATAATCTTAAATAACAAGACTGTACAGTAGGGAAAATTGCTTGTGTGGGCCATTGCTTTTGAAGCTGATGTGACAGCTTGTTGCACGACGCATATGCATTCTTCCATTTCACTGTGAGGAATGCAAGAGATGAGTGGAACGAGAAGTTCTTCACTTTTATTACTCTAAATTGATAAAATACAGCTTTGTCAGCTCTGATGTTACACTGACATCAGTGTTTCACACCTCAGCAGTCTGAAAATGGCCATAGTGTCTGTAGGATAGACTGAGGAGGTCCAGAGTAGATGGCAAACAAACCCGGTCTTGTTGGCACCCCTCCCACTGCAGCAGGGAGAAGTCTTGCTGCCCCTACAGGTTACCACTTGCCTATGTTAACAGGATATTCTGAGTAATACATGTGTTGTCTTCAGTTTTCTGAGCTTTTTTTTTTCATGGACAGGGTTGTCCCAAATATCTGTATCATCAAGGAGCCCTGCAAGGGCCCCAGGATATCTGGTCTCTGAGAGGGAAATAGAAAACTTGTGCTGGGGGTGAACCAGGCTGCAGTGTCAAACCAGACATTTAAAAGAGATCCAGACTCTGCAACACATGGACATAAATTAAACTGGGGGAAAAAAATAATGTTAGACTCATGGAATCCTCAGTTAGAGGTGAAAAACACTCTTTGTTCTTCTCTTCCCCACAGTGAAATAGGATGATTTTTTTTTGTAACTGCATCGTCCAAACCACGTTTTAGATTCATGGCATATTTCCATTATTTTAGAAAAGGTGTCTCACTCTGCAAGTAATATTTGAAATAGGGGGGGACTTGGTAGCACTTTCCAGGTTAGCTAGTCCATAACCACACAAAATCCTACCATGAAAGAACAACTCTTCAGTCTCATGCAAAAGGAGGAGAAATTGAATACAGTTAAGAAAATGCAGATGCGACCCAGTTATTGGGAGGATTTTTCCAGTTGTTGGATGTTGCAGATGGTGGAACAGTCCCTCCAGAAAATATTGGTTCAGTCTTCATGCTGGCATGTGCTGAACTGATCTGCACAAAACAAAAGGAGACATTAGAATTAAGTCAAGGAATCAAACAGTTTTTCATAGAAAATCTCATAGACCATTTTTAGATATTTCTATTTCTCCCCCCCACACTTTTTTTTTTTTTTTTAAATGAGAAAAGCAGTTATGTTAAAAACATCATGGTGAGTAATTCTGAACTGGCAGCAAGATGAGATAGATGATTGAATAGATTCTTTCCATCTTTGCATTTTGTGATCCATGAACTCACCTTTGGGAAACTTCTCTCATTTCAGACTGAGTTTCACTCCCCCAGGGTTGTCTGAAGAAGGTGAGATATTTAACCTAAGCAGCATTAACACTGCCACTGCCTTTTGGCTTTAAAAGCCAGCAAGATGTCTCAGCTCAAAGAAGCCATCACAGTGTGATTCTTCTCTTGTTTGCTTTTCTTCCTGGAGGCCCCTCCACAATACTTTCTGCTGGTGCTTCACACTGCAAGCCAGAGGTACCATCAGCTGGATGTGCTGCAGAGCACGTCCATCCTGAGGTGTGCTGCACCAGCTCCCCTGTGACTTCCTTTTGCTTCCCAGCTTGTTCCTCACAGGCAGAAAGCTCACATGAAGGACACCACTGAAGTATGGTGTCCAGTGCAATTTTTAGCAAAAAGCTGATCTTTTTTCCGTGCAGTGGATGGTCCCCTTGCCAAGGACTGTCAAGATATGTGTAAGCCCTGAGAAGTCCTGCAGCTCCATGCTGCTTCCAGCACCAGGGTGGTGCTTAGTAAGTATGGCAGTGTCCTCAGCCAGTAATCCCATTGAATGGGGCTCATTGTAATGCAGGGTAACTGGGTGACAAGCATCCAAATAATTCTTTTTAATTGAGGAATCTGCTGAGAAATTCACGTGGGATCTAATGAGTCACAATAGAGTGTTTCTTCAGAGAGCAAACAGCAAATTAGGGGAGAGCCTTCAAAAGTGAAAGTTGTGGAGGAGAAAACTGGAGTCACCAAAAACAGTCCAAAGCATTTGATCAAGCACCTGGGAATGAAGAGGGAGAATAGTTTGTAGGAGTGACAGTCTGTGCAGCTGTGGTGATCTATTGCCAGGCTTGCAGAAGGATCAGGGAGATGCCCAGCTCTGGAGCAACTGATTTTCCTTTGGCTTCATTCCGATGCAAACCACTTCTGTCACAGTACACAAGCATTACTTCACCTAGGTTGGTTTATTCTGGGTGGTTGATTTTACTCCAAGAAACTGCATTTATAACCAAAAGCCTGGGACTCAGAATAATGTTTAATTTAGTTTACAGCTCAGAGGATGTCTTTAGGAAGTAATGTGGATATCAGTTCAGGAAAAAAACAGTAACCTGGAAAAAGAGACATGAGGACATTCACCCGTTTCAGCAAGAACAGTTTGACATCACATGGTGCTAAGAGGACAGCATCAGACTGATATCCAGTGGCCTACAGGTTTTCTTTTTATTAGTATTAAACTTTCCAAATTAGAAACAGTGCAAACTTACCTAAATAGCAGTATGTAATACATAACTATTTTTGATGTAAAAATTACTCCCGGGGCCAAGAAACAATTAAAATATTAAAAAGAAGAACCTCAGAAAAGTCTCATTGCATTTATATTTCTTTTCAGACTGGAGCTTTGTGGCTTGGAGAATGGATACAGTGACCTTTTGGTTGTGTGCTCTTCAGCTCATGCCACAGGCATCTGAGTGCAAGGGAGCTCAGTTGTCCTCCCCAAACCCCGACACATGCAGACTCCTGTGATCAGGAGCCTATGCTGGTCTTGCCACAGATTTCCTGTGCGGTCTTGGATAGGAAGGTGTCTGTGTGCCTCAGTTTTTCCATCTGTAAAATAAGAATGATGTTACACTGCTTCACTGGTGCAGCTAAATTTCTGCTTAAAAAGCACTCTGTGACCTTTGGGTGAATGGTGGTAATGAGCTGTTTGTCTTATAAATAAGTATCATTTGCTGTGATATAAATATTTTTTGTATTGTTCATACTCTGTTTATTTTGTGCAAGTGAATACAGTCCCAATGAAAGCAGGAGGCGGAGTATTTTTCTTTCCCACGTAACTCAACTAGCATTCCCAATTCTGATCTCTAACACCTCTGCTATTGCAGTCCTGGGCCTCTCTTGAGCAGAAACTGCTGATCATGCCAAGTTCTCTGGTGTTTTGTAATGTGGGCTAACATGCGCTGAGGTTTGGATGAGACCAATACACTCATTTTCACTTAGGGCCTGCGGCAGCACTGAAGCTGGAGAGAACAGAAGTGAAAGGTCAGTGTATCCCTTCCCTGAGCCACACAGCTCCTGTTTGAAAGCAAATAAAAATGTCATGTGACTCCAATAATTTTTTATTTTTTTACTAGCTTTCATGCCTTTCTTCCAAATTTACACCAAGAGGAAATTTAGATGTTTTTACTTTTGTACATTTGCATTGTTGCTTACTTGGAAAGTTTGCTTGAAATAAAAACAACTGTAGATCTATTACTTCTCTCATTTTTCTAATTTTATCTGTCTCAGTTTATATGTAGAGTGTTAGCCAATATTTAGGTGGCTTTCTGGAACAAATTTGATGAATATGACTATGCACTTTAAGAAAATAAGGTCTGAATAGGCACGGACAAGCAACTAAGTTACCACAACCTGAGGAGTGTCTCTAGAGAATGATTAAAGTGAGCACTTAGCTTGGGTGAGCTGGGATCATGTGCAGGATCAATTACTATGGCTTGGTAGATAATGAATAAATTGTTAAACCAAAATAAATTGACAGTTTGCCATATCCATGTCCTGAAGGACGTGGCAGTATCTCCTTTCCACTTCCAAAGGGTGGTTTCAGCTGCTCTTCTGGGTTTCGTCTGTTGCCAATCAGAGAGGCACACACAGCAAAGAGATGATCCCACTTACTTTGTGCACTTGTTTTGGAATGGTAGAAATCAAACACTTTGATGGCTAAAATTGGTGAGATGAATCTTACGTGAAATATGTAAAATGGTATTATCAGAACCCCTTCTTTTCTTGAAGGTGTGTAGCCATTGAATGATAGAATCCTGGAATGTTTTGAGTTGGAAGGGACTTTAAGGATCATCTAGTTCCAAATTCCATGCCATGGACAGGGACACCTTCCACTAGACTGGGCTGCTCAAAGTTCCATCCAACCTGGCCTTGAACACTTCCAGGGATGGGGCATCCACAGCTTCTCTGGTCAGTCTATTCCAGTGTTTCACCTCCCTCACAGTAAAGAATTTCTTCCTAATAATAATATGTATGTATAAAACCTTGAGACCAGTTTAGCAACTCAATATACACATCAAATACCTGAGAAAGTTGGTAATGCAGCCAGGCCCTGATACACCACTAGCACCACCCCATTTGTTTTGAGAGGAGTGCTGCTTCGGACAGCCTAATGATCTAAGAAGGACTGCTTCTCAACAAGTGTACTACTGAGACAGCCATGTCCTGTTTCTGAAGCAGCACATTAGGAATTACTTCAGTACAGAAAGACAACCCACAAGGACATTTTATCTCCAGTTATTACAGACCGTCACACTCTGGAACCTACACAGAAAATCACTGAGCGATTGCTGCTTAAGCTCATATCTAAGTATAAGCTCAGTGCTGCCTTTCAAACTTTTGTTCAAGACCTGATACCTAGGTTCCTGGTAAAGGAGATGCTGATGGAATGTATTGCATGGCTCTGCCTCATCACAAGCAGCATGGTATAAAAAGGGCATCTCAGTCTGGGGCAAGGTATGCAGATCGAATCCCAGAAACATTGATTAGCAAAAGAGGGTGAATCCAGAAGTCTGAATCAAGTAGTCACTGAAAGCATTGAATACTGCTGAGAGTTTTATGAAAAACATAAAACTTACTCTATTGAGATTGCTTGCAGTTTTCACCTCTAGTTACGTAAGAAAGACTGAAAAAAAAGTGAAAGAAACAGTTTTGTGTTATTCACTGGCACTTCTGCTACAGGTACTCATTACCATGGGAATTGTGAAGCTGCATAAGAAGGAAAACAAGCTGTTGTGCAACTTCTGTGGAACTTTGAATTTATTTGACTGAGATGAGGAGCGCAAGTTAACCCTTGTATCGGAAACCAACCTACTACATTATAGTCTGTCTGCCTGACATTGCTCTTATTCTTGGTGGTGACGGTCTTTTGTTGAAACAGAAATACAGAAGTTATTGTTACCCTGGGTATAACATTTCACCCTACAATAGTTGCTTTGTGATGGAAATGAGTTTTTGACCTGGAAGAGTTTATAGAGTTTATAATGAGCCATATTTGAGCAATTATAGCTCCAGGTCCCTTGAGCACCTTACAGGGAGAGAGCAAAAGAACTTGATGGTGACCAAGCAACTGGCTGGGGAAGCCCTACTGGTGCAGTCCTCTGCAGTTGCTCTTCATCAGACTTCAGCAAAAGTTTACAGAGAATGAGCAAGCAGTCCCTTTCCTTCTCAGCATAGTGTATTTGTATGTGTTAAAGAATTAGGAGCATTCATTTTCTGCTGTAATCTAAGAAAAAACAGAATATCAGGATATACACACTGCTGTATATATGATAGGCATACTGGTGTAATTGGAAAAGGGGCTCCATGATTCTTCGCCTTTCTGGAAATAAATTGCTGTAAACGTATAACCAAAGGCAATAAAAAGTACCAGTAGGAGAAAAAAAAAAAGAAAGAAAAAGAAAGTTCTTTACTGGAGACAGTAAAGCAAACAAGCAGACATGGATTTATCAATGTGAGGGGGGGGGAAGGAGAGAACAGGAATGAAGTAGAGGGGAGCACACAGAAAGAAGACAATGCCCTTATCTGCTAGGAGAAAGATTCTTTTTCCAGAGATTAAAGGAATCACTTTGTCTCCTACAATGTTTTTCTTAAGAAAAACGAAGTGGCAAAACCAACAGAACTTCTCCAGAAGCAAGCTTAGTGGAAACTGATGTGAAATCTCTGTGGGCTGCAACTCAAGAGTCCATTAGTGAGAAAGAGGAGGAAGCAATCCAGCATGCTGGAAAGGGAGGCAAGCCTTAGGAGTGGCACTTTGACAGCTATGGCCATGGAGGAAAGCCTGGAACAAGCCATCATGAATGTACCTCTGATCTGGTGACCTGTGTGATCCGGCCACGTAGTGTAAGCTAAAGTGAGCCCACTAACAACTTGTTTGCTAAAATTTTACTAAATGCATTTTAAAATTCAGCTAATGAAAAAGCTACAAGCTCTTTTACAGACTTGTCCAGGGAGGAAGTTTCTCTGCTCCAGAGCTCTCTTCAGAGATACTTGGGGTAGCTCAAAGTATCACTACAGAACTGTTTGTCATCTATGGGGTGCTTCAATTTTTTGTCCACTTTGATAGGTCTGTGTAAAATTCAGTGTGGTGCTCTCACTGAAACTACCCTTTCCTTATTTTTTCCCTACAAGAACTGCTACTTGTGTCCTGAGTCAGTGAGGGAACATGGCAGTTCTCAGCTACTACCAGAAATCAGTTATTAGACATGAACAGTAGTTTGGGTTAAATTTACTTGGAAAAAATTATTTACAAAAATGTTTACCATCAATACAAAAATAAGGCTGAGTAATGCCTTTAGGAAAATTTTATCAAAAAAGTCGCAAGAACACCTTAAGAACAATACCTTAATAATTTCAAAGCTTCTAGCATAGATTTAAATTTGTTATCTCCTCTGTTTTATATCCTCATGTTGGTTGGCACACCTATATGTAATATTTTAATCTTCTATCAATATAGTCTCTCATATTTTAGGTTATTTTTATTCTATTCTTCAAAATTATCTTTAATAACCCCCAAAAATTTGGTACCACTGGAATTACAAGAAGTATGTTTATGAGCTCTATCTCTATAAGAGCCAATATAAAATCAAACTGGAAATTTTTTTAGTGTAAACAGTTTTAAACTTCTAAATGAACAAGGAAAGGTTTGAAGAAATTTTTGAAGTGTTCTCTGAAATATGTCCTTAGTTAAAACAAAGCCATATCACATCAGCCTTAAACTTTAGAAAAATGTTCTCCTTTGCCAAGAGACCACACGTGAAGCTTCAGGTGGGAAAAAATTAGTCTCACAAAAGAAGAAGAAAAAAATATTGTGTCTTCCAATAAAACTCAACATGGAACTGCTACTGTAGTTCCATTATAAAGACTCATAAAAACATTTCCAGTTGCTCTCTAGTAGGTCTCATTTCCATAAGCAAAACCCCTCTTTATTTCTTCCACAGTTTCTTATAGGTCTTTAAGGATATATGAAAAGTCTCTTGCCAACAGGGAATTTCTTGCAGAAATGAAATGTCTTAGGAAACACTTTTTTTATAGATCTGGAAATGTATTAATGATTAAAGGCCTGATCCTTCAGAGCTGAGTGTTTGCAGTTTCCATTGGCTTTCGTGTGAATGACAGAGATGCTGGATATGTTTTCATATCATATATAATGTCTGTATACCTCAAGTGTTAGATGATTGTACCAGACTTGTCAAAAACCTTAGTGCTTTGCCTTCAGAACCACACAAGACAACACAGGTTCTCATATTGAAACCCAGGAGTTTCAAATTCATGGTTCAGGTCCTTAAGATCGTGGGACAGGCTTAAAATTTGTGAGCTTTTTCAGTTTTTACGTAATTCATTACTTTAAATCTTTTTTTAAAGCAATTTTTTTTACCTTTTAGATTTTCTCTGCAGAAATCCAGGCTGGAAATGCACTTTTCTTTAGAACAGAATGGTTTACTTGCTGTCACCTGTCTCCTATAGCTGGAGCTAAAGAAAGATGACAAACATTCAGTGTTGCACTATAGGCCTTGATGTGGCTAAGTCATTGTCTTTCTTGCAGGTCCAGTGCCATGCTTCTGCCTGCCTGTCCTGGCAGAGCCCTGTGCTTCTCAACACTTAGCTGGGGACACAGAATCAGAGCAGAAAAAAAATCTGTGTGAGGCAGATCTGCAGCTGCTGGAGGAGCTTATTTTATCTGTCAGCAACTGTACATGAACCCTCTCTACTGCAGGATAAAATCTGACAGAGAGGCATAAGTCCTGACAGAGAAAGTTTTATGTACATTAAAGTCCCCATCAACCTGTCAATGCATAAATGGCCATGTGCAATGTAAGTGATGATTAAAAGTGATCCAAAAGAAAGCATTTGAAAACCAAATGAACCAACCCACTACACCAGATCTACACCAAAGCTTCATGATAAGTTAAACTGTTTTTAAGTCAGTGATCAGCAGCAAAAGGCCTGACTGCCAAAAGGCATTTTAGACATTCAGCAGATTTCCTATTAAAATGTAAGATAAGAAACCATCAAAATATAAATGAGAAAGACCCCAGTCAACTGTGCAAAGTTTCTTGAGGAATCAAGGGAAGGGTGTCCCATTTTGTGGGACTGCTTCCAGGGCCTTCTCCCTCTCCTTCAGCTTTTGTGCTTTTGTGTTTATGGCAAAACCAATTTAGAGTTGGAATGGCTACATTCAGCCTACAGCCAATAGCAGCTCCTGCTGGAAAGATATTTATTATTCCTACTGCCTTTAATTGCCTGGTTAATCTGTGTAACCAAGTACTGTAATCCATGTAATCCCATGGCCCTTTCACTTGTCCTTTATTGACCAGACAGGTGTTTGTTATGCTGCTGCTTGTGTTCTTCCCTCCACACAGGCTGTCAGCTCTTCACACATGATGATTTCCCGCCACACTCAGTGTTTGTACAGAGCTGGCACAACCGGCCTGAAGCTTCCAAGGGCTACCAGATAAAACAAATACCCCTGAAGCCACCCTAGTAATTTGCTGAGGTTTATTTGCCTATTTATACCAATAAATCTGGCAGAGGGCAAGGAAATGAGAAGAAAAATGATATTTTGCTTTTAAAAAAAAGAAAAATAATAGAGAATCAAGCATTGTGAGGAACCAAGCTCCATCTTTTTCATAGTGCTCTCAGACCTCTGGGTAGTCACCTTCTGGGGAAGTACCAGAAAAAAACCTCTAATTTTTCAAAGATGAAAATCAGCTTTATGTATTCTGTAAGGCAATGACAGTTAAGTCAGTGATATTTCCTCAGAACCTTTCCATCAATATAAGACCCTGATTTAATTGTGTCACTCAAATAACATTGCAGTTGTGGGTCAAAAATGTAATTCTTAGTTTTCCTGCATTTCCATACCACTGAGGTTAACTGATGTACCTACTCCAGTGATATGTCTGAATGTCTGCTCTACAGCTACACACAGAGTAAGTGACTGAGGATATTTGTCAAGCTGCCCTGGGAGTGGCCTCATATTTTTTGGATATGCTTCAGATAAAAGTCTAAACATCTGGATACTTATAAAAACCATCCAGAGCTCCTGGATGTCGAGTCTTTTCTCTCATTCATTTGGACTGAAATTGTCAGTGGGCACAGAAGTGTCGTAATGTGAGGCATAATCAGCCAGTGGACAGAAATAGGAATCAGATGTTGTTCAAATAAAACTCACCTCTCCACCAGCAATCCTCCAGTGAATCTCCCACACCTGTGGATGAGGGTTACGCTGCTGTTCAGAACTCTTTTAATGCTGGATGTATTTTTTCAAAGACAGTTCTTGCAGCTTATAAACCAAGGTTTTGGCTTTGGCTAATGAAAAGCATTAGTGTACTGTGGGAGGTGCAGGGAGAGAAAGATTATAATTAAATCTCTCCACTCCTCTCCCGTCTCTAAGGGCTTGGATAAGAAACAGTTCTGCTGGGCAGCTGAATTATAGCTAAGATAGCTGGGGGAGGGAGCCTTCTTGGTGGTTTCATATATGCTTGCATGTGTGGTAGGGCCAGGGAACATTTCTGATGAAAATAAAATTGTTCTGGGCTCAATCCAGCTGAAAATACCGGCAGCCTGCCGGGCTCTGCAACTTTCATAAGGTTGCAGATCCTGGCTCCTAGCAGGAAGCTTGGCCCAGCCACTGTGGAAGGCCCAGCAAGCAAAACAATAGTTTTATGCCTGAAAATTGCACATCAAATTGGGAGAGGCAGGAGGATGTGTGCCAACACACTCTCTCTCTCCCAACACTGCCAAGGTTGGGCTCCTTCTTGTACCTTCAATCCCCCTTGCCCCACAGCCTGTGAGCACAGCCAAGAAGTTACATAGGAACCCAAATCCTTGGAATCTCATAGGCTGTTGGTGATGACCAGTAATGTTCTGCTGTAGGATGAACATGATTCTCCTCTCATCCTCCTGTGTGTTCCTTTTACTATCAGCCTCTCTTGAGTTCGATTTGGCCTTGAAGAGCAAATGTTTGTTGAAATTATTTACGATTTACATTGATTTATATAGCACCCTTTAAGTACATCACAAGCGGGTCTTTATAAGAGGTTTGAAACAATGTAGGTGCAACATGCCAAAAAAATAAAACTATTGAAAACAGAAGACTAAAAGACCCCAAACAACATCTTAAAACTTCTGAAGGAATTTGATATAAAACTTTTTTTTGGAGTGTAGGGGGATGTTGGATTCCATGGCTTTGCATTGCCAGGAGATGTGTTTAATACACTCTTAGGCTGAGAAAGGAGATTGAGCTTATGTTGGGGGAAAAAAAAGCTCATAAGCTTGGTCAGATATTAGAGACATGGGCAACAAAAATGCTTTAAACTTAATGCTATAGAAGTAATTCCTGCAGCTGTTTGGACCAGACTCAGCTCTGCATCATCTCAGTATTTGCATCTCATCACCCTAAAATCACTGGTAGTCCAGAACTTCTCACATCATGACCAGATGGCCTGTTCCAGGATGAGAAATAGGGGCAACACGAGTAGGGTCAGTTCACCTTTCTGACATACAATCAAATGCAGCTCCTGCAGCTCCAAATGATTAGAGCAGAATTTTCTGCTCTAAGTTTCATTTAAAGGGGAAAAAGAAAAGTTTCTACCAAAATATGGCCCCGATTCTGGCAACTCTGTACCTTTCTCAGGATTATGCTGCTCTGGAGGAATAGAAAAGCCTGTAGCCACGCTGATTGCCACCCATGGAAAATTTTTTTCCAAAATGTTTTGGGTTTTGTTTTGTTTTTTTCAAAAACACTCCTTACAAGGAATGTTCATAAGCACAAAAAACATGGAATGAAAAGTTATGTTGAAGTAAAACCAGGCTGTTTGTGCCCCTTATAATATTTTTAATCACTGATTAAGCCCTGGCACCCACAGCCATTTCATGTAATTCAAATGAGCAGTGATTAGTCCCCATCCAAAAGAGTACTTAAAAACATACATCAGCCCACGGTGAGGGCTGACAACCTGAGATGCTACACACACACTTGCACACTGAGCCGAGGCCTGCATTTTCCCTTTCCTGTAGGGGAACAGCTCTTTTTCCTATGACCATGGAGTTAACTTGGAAAATTGCCTGCCACTCCTTTTTTTTTTTCCTGCTCTAGCAAAGCTTATTCAAATATTTCAGCTCTGGTTGGAGAGCAGGCCTGATTCTGTACTGGGGAAGTGGCCAAAAATTTTGCTCTTAATTTCAGTGTATTCAGCATTAGGTCTTATCAAGAAAATCAAGTATGTGTGTACCCTTTGTTTTTGGACTCTCTCAGCATCTTGGACTACTGGATCAGTCTCTTTTTTAGAAGCATAGCTTTGAAGAAAATTCAAATACCATTTATGTATGCACATACATACACACACTCACTCCATGCATGCATATACATACTATTATATACATACATAAAATATTACTATTTTACTAGAATTGTGCAAACCTGTTACCTGATCAAAGTACAAGTCAATATTACTTTAATGATGGAAATCTTTGCTCTTCACTGCAGTTGTCTTTGTTGAATTAAACAAAGACAACACTTTTATCAGAAATACACATAGGCATGTAATTCAAATGACACAGAGCCCTGTTAAGCACAGAGAGATATTTTATTTTCAGTTATACCAATGTAACTCTGCTTAAGATGAAAGACATCCCTCTGATCTTACACGAGGAAGATGTACTTCTGAGCAAAACACATAAAAGACCTGTCAGACTTGTGCTCCTCAGTGGGATTTATATCTCTCTAAGTGGGCTTGTTTGAGTTGAAAATGTGTGTACATTCATTTTGGGAGCTTTTCTTCTTCCCCTGAGTGCAACATATGGATGCAGACATAGCTGCATTACATATAAAAACATAATAAAATGTTTTGCTTGCAAAACATAACACAGAATTATATGGGAGAACTATCTAACACATAATTTTATGGGAGAATATTGGTGCATAATCTGATTCTTACATTATAACATGTTTCAAATATAGTATAATGCTCTCTCACTTTGAAGTGATAGTCTGCATAGAAAGATGAATCACAGGATAAGGCAAGAGCCCTTTGCTCTTGAAAATACACTCTAAAAACAGGCTGGAGCTCTCAGAAGAAGTGCACTGAATGGGTTTTGTCCAGGGGCTCCCTTGTCAGCATTGCACTCCATAGGATCCTGGTAGCATAGCTTGGGAAAGACCCAGGACCAATAGCTCCCTGGAAGAACCATTTTCCCTTAAGGCCACATTGCAGCTTGGCCCATAATGGATATGAGTTATGTACAATGTGTTCCACTTGTATAGATGGCATGTCCACACCAGACCTTTGATGTGCTCTCCAGGGAAGTGATGACTAATTTTAAATAAATGCTGTGGGAAGGCCACATCTCCCTTCATGTCCCATTCAACTGCTGCTTTTTGCTGAAGTGCCAGTCTTCATGCATTGCACTGGGAAGCAACATGTTATCTCCAGATAGTCCTGCAAGGGCTCTGAGAGTCATTTTGCCTTGGACCAGGGCAGCTGGCTGTATTTCAGACCACATAAAAGCTGCCACATGATGGAGTCAGGACCATTTGCAAAAAGCTGTGAGTGCAGTGCATTGGGACAGGGGTACAATATGAACAGGGAGGGACAATGGGAGAAAGGAGGCGGGTAGTGAGATAGTGGGTACACCATGTGCCTGGTGTAAGTCCAGAGTAGAAGGGACACATCTGCACACAGAAAGGAAGTCAATAAAATTGCAATGTCTCAGGAAGCCTCTTGGAATAGGTATGGTAGTCCTTGTCGTGCATATGTCTAGAAGTGTTTGTCACAACATTAGTGACAGACTTCCACAGAGAAGCAAAAGGGGTTGCTTCTTCCATCTCAAAAATAATTTCCTTATTGTAATGATGGTACACAATGACACAGTTCTCTCAGTATTTAGGTACTGAATTCCCCTTTTTTGGAAGGGACTTAAACTTGAGTGACCTGTGGACCCACCATCTATGTACTGAGCCCTCTTTGTTATTTGTTCTTTTTGGAGAGATTATGCTCTCATGATTTATATAAAGACTGCGGTCTTAGAGGGGATTTCATATGACCCCATGATCCCATTATTTAAGTACTAAGGTCCTTCTTGTTAGAGGTTACTTTGACCACCATTTACACACTGAGCTCCACAGAATAGGGCTTTTCCCACCAGTGTCAATAAAGTTAGCTTTTGTTCAAGTGCTCTTCCTCTGCAATTAAATCACACTTGGATGGCAACAATCCTATTTTTAATAGCATGGTCTCAGTCCAGCTGCATCCACCCATGCAAGTGGCATGTTAAGCAAAATCCAAACTCAAGAGTGGACATGACCGTAGGTTTTGCAGCCTTGACTGTGGCTTTGAGTCCCATCAGTCAGCACAAGAGTGAAAGGCCTGGGCATGGAATAGTGGTGGCATCCTAAATGACTGTGATGAGCTCCTTAATACATGCTCAGGCAAACCCCCAAATCATTGCCATGGAAAACTGACATGATGAAAAGAACTAACTTTAAAATTACCATGTCCTTGCCTTTTTATCTCAGGCATTTCACATTTGTGCACCATGTGCTTTGTGTTTGGTTGTGCTGGTAGTATAAGATTAAAAGCTTTGGTTTTTGCATGTTCAGGTAAACGATGCTTAATAGAACTTTACAGAGAATACCTACTAGGACAGCTTTAAGTGGAGACAAGCTCTTGCAAATCTCAGAGATCAGAAAGAAAAGCCAGGAAAAAGCATAGTGAGGAATAATGCTTTTTAGAAGACACGTACTGCATGGATCAGAGCATTTAAATTCCATGAACAAGAGACAGAAGGAGAACGGTAACTAGATATAAAGGAACAATAGTGATAATACATAAGATGTGGCAGGAAAAAGGTGATGTAGACATGAATATGGCAATGTGGAAAAGTAATACAGAAAGTAAAGGCACGGGGAAATAAATGGGTCTAGTCAATACCCATCTTTCCAATGTAGAACTGCATAGGTGGATCGTGAAAGAAAAAGAGGCCTATGAGGAAGTCCTATAGGAATTTCATAGTTTAGAGATGGCAAAAATTCTTTTAAAAATGTAGCCAGTGATTGTTGGAATAAATCATTCCATGAGACACTTCACAAACAGCAGAAGGAGCTAGGTGCTGCTCACACGAGTATTACAGAGCAATATACCTCCAGAAACTATTAAAATTCACCTATTCCAGAGGAAGATATATCTGAGGTGACCTTTGTCATATTGGTCTTATATTTAGGAGATGCTTAATTTTAGTGTATCAGGATAATTTCAGATAGCTTGACTTTGTTGACTTTGTGCCAGGATTCATGAAGGCAAATAGGTAACTAGAAACAAAAGTAGTGCGAGGTTCTCTCATTAGACAGAAATTTTAAGAAAAAAATAGAGTAAACGAAGTGAAAATCATCAGTAAAGGAAGCAGAATAGAATTCTTTCCTAGTCAGGTTGCAATTCTACTCTTTAAATTGTTCTAGATTGATTACTAAAAAAAAACCCACAATGGATTGAAGAAATTACTTTATTTGACCCCAATAGAAATATTTTATTCGGTATTCAAGTATAAAATGTTCTTACAATGAAGCTGAAGCAAATTTTGAAATTAAACATTTCAGACTAAAAAATTCAAATACTTAGTTTCTAAAATGTCAACCCAATACTTTTCAGCTATTTTTTAGGTTCTACTTGTAACCATACGTATATGAAAACATGTATTTTCAGCTGTAATAATTTCAGAAATGTAACATTATTTCAGAAAATATATTGGTCTGTTTCAATTTGCATTTTTCAGTGGGAAAAAGGAAGTTTTAAAGAAACTCTTCACTGAACTGTAACAAGGAAATAATAAAGATGAGAAAATATTGCCAATCAATATGGTTGGAAATACAGATATAATTTTACATTTGTACATAACTTCAGGAACACAGATGTTGGAACATTATGTACAGTTCTGGTCATCCCATATTTATAAAAAGATGTTGAAAAACTGAAGAAGATGTAAAAAAATGAGCCAGGAAAAATATTCCAGTGCTGGGAAAAAAATTCTGCACAGTACAAGACCTAAAAATCTGATCAAAAAGAGGGCAAATAAGTAACTTGAATGTACCACATGTTCTTTCATCACACGACATTTTGGGACTAAAGTGAAGAAAAGTACGAGTAAAGAAAATGTTTTGGAAAGCCAAAGCAATTTATTGGCCCAAAAGTCTTCACTTCAAGACTAGACATCTATAATGGAAGACTGTGGTTCAGAGAAACTCCAGGTAGACAACATGATATGGAACTAATTTAATTTAAAGCAAACAAACAAACACACAAAAAAACCCAAAACCCAAGACCAAACAAATCTGAACAAAATCATGGCCTATTTTATCCTGGGAAATCAACCCTGATAATCTAATGGCCATCTGTATGATTTGCTGGCTCTGTTTCTATGGATAACACTTTGTGGAGCAGACCCAAGTCTTCCTGCATATCCAGTTTACCTTTTTTTGGCAGAGAATTGAGAGGAGAGATAGTTGTGCAGCTATT
This sequence comes from Pardalotus punctatus, assembly GCA_013400915.1. NCBI lineage: Eukaryota > Metazoa > Chordata > Aves > Passeriformes > Pardalotidae > Pardalotus > Pardalotus punctatus. The sequence continues at coordinate 164,687 of VZTX01023468.1, forward strand.
GCCAAAGCTAACAAGAAGTGTATCTCACACAAGACAAAGCCCTGCTTGCAGAGAGATTTAAGCTGAGGTGGTGTATATCTTCAAGCAGACAGTGAAGTCATAAACACCTCGGAGTCCATTCTGCCCTCAGTTCCTCACTGCTCTTGCATGGTATTTAATGGTGGTTGAATTCAGGACTGCTGTTGCTCTCCATGTGCACATCTGTGCCTTCTCATTTCTAAGGCTTCATGTACTCGGGAGACACAAGTTCTGTTACACTCTTGTCCCCCTTCTGTAACGAAGCCATTATCCCTAAGACCTCATTCAAAACTGTATGTCTCCATTGATTCTTAAAGGCTTTAGTCAGTCTTTGAAATGTGTCCACAGTGGTTTGCCATACCCAGAGCTCCCAGCCCAACTTGAGGTACTGTCTTCAGAGAGGCCAGAGCCTTCAAAAAGTTTTGTTTCCTACCCCTCTGCTTCCTAATTTGGAGTCTGGAACTCCATTTGTACAAACTGACAACACAGAAAAGGATTTGGGGATCATGTCTAAAATTATTTGGAATTTGACCCTCATAAACCCTTATCTGTTAGAGGGCTGGAGTTTTCCTAAGAAAACAGACAAACCTCATCTCTTTTTAGGAGTCCAAATATCCTGGAAAGCTAATTGCAAAATAATACTGAGTGTACACCTGTGCATAGTGCCCTATCCTGACTGTCAGCTGACATGAAAATTCAGGTAATTAACACCATTAGAATCAATAGGAAAACTTACTGAGAGAGAGTAAAGTTTGCAGGACCCAATCCTCTGCAGAGTTTCTTTCTTCCTAGAGATATTTTGTGCTTCATTAAGTAAAAAATGTCATCATATTTCAAAGTGAAATTTTACAAGCCATTGATCTAGAATGGGAGCTAGTTCCTTTGGGTATTTTGGAAAATCAGAAACAACATATTTATTTAATTTTAAAAAATTACTTCCGTCCAAGGCTGTTTCTTAAAAAACATTAATGACAGCCTAAAACTTGCAGATTTGCTACATATATGTGCCAGACGTAGCATAAAAATAAATAGCTTAATACTTTGTGAAATCTTGCTGAACAAGAATTGCATATTGGATTGTAACAGATCTTAAAAGAGCTTCCAATGTCCTGGAAAAATAATCACAGTTTTAAAAGGCTAACAAATCTTTACATGGTAGTCAGCAAATGCTTCGATAAACTGTAAAGATTCCTTCTAAGAGTTTTCATACCTAGTCACTGAATGATTAAGCATGTTGCTTTTTCTAAGGTTTACATTAAAATAATAAGAAATAGACTTTCCAAAATGGTAAAACATTGTTGTTCTTATGCCAATAAGAAAAGCCAAGGGCATTAAAAATTAAAGATGACATCTCCAGTCTAGATTTTGACCCTAGTTAAGTAATTTTCATGCCTCTGGACTCGCTTGGTCCCCTGAGCAAAATGGATTAAACCATTCCCCCAAAAGCTGAGGTTACACCTGACCTAAATTCTTTCAGATTACAAACTTAGAGAGCAGAAACCCTGGTTGACTTAGTTATTGAATTTGTTTGTGTTATTACATAAGACATGGTACACTTTGCAGAACTAAATGCTGAAATAACTAAGTGAATTATGGGCAAAGTGAAAGTCTGAAAAGGAAAAAAGTGTTTGTGTTACTGCCTGGTTTAAAGAAGTTTGTCGTTTCTCTCCTATGCTTAATTGTTTTCTCCTTTATGTTTTTTAAGTATATCCCAAACTTGAAATTTAATAAATGTTGGGTTTTTTTCTCTAAAAAAATTCAGTCTTTTGTGATAAAAGCCTCTGAATGTTGGGGTGTATGAGTTGTTTGTGTGGGTTTTTTTTTTTCCTTGTGAATAACATAAGGATAGAACATGCAGAAAATACGCAGGTGGAAACAAAATTTTACTACCAGTCAGAAAGCTCACTTCCTACCTCCCTGGAAACATAAGATTAAAGGTTCATTTTGGCCTGAACCAGATATCCTGTACCAAACATTAAAGGGCAAAAAAATTGCAATTCTTCACCAGAATACTGTCTAGGAGTCATGGCTGAGACTTTCTGTGCTGGGGTTGATGTCTTTGTATGCAGTAGCACACATAAGATTTGTCCCCCAAACTTCTATTTTCGTCTTCTGTGAAGGACATCCTCAGCTTAAATATGCATGAAAGAGCTTCCTTTTGCTTGCTCTCACCCTGACATCTGCTAGATGTTCTTGTCCTGTGTGAAAGTGAAATAGAGGGTACAATTCCCCTTCCCTTCTCTGTCATTCAGCATTTCAACTCAAAACTCTGAGGTCTTCATGTTGTAGACCAGAATGGAATAATTTATGGACAGTTCAATAAAGCTAAAATTAAATGTTATATTTACAATTAAGTGCCAAACTTTCAATGAGATTCTTGTGAAACATTTCCATTTTGTAAAATCAGGTTGACCTTTTTGACAAAAAAACCTGTCTTCTGGAAAATTTTCAAGCTTCTCTGAGTGTTGTGCTACATTTTTGGCTCAAGAAAGTCAGTAAGGGCTCTTTATTTTTATTTTAATACAAGGTGTCAAAATTAATTATCAGAAATTTCACTGACATAAAGGAAAATATTTGGGCCAGGGCATTCATTGTTATAGACTATTACCAGAATTTTCATGTTGCAGCCATAACCACATATTTATGTGGACTAACTAAATAAAATACAGATTTCAAGCAAGCAAGGGTAGATTTTCTGGCTAATACACGCAAGACAATATCTTTTGTGACGTTTGACTTTTATCAGTTCATGTTGTTCAGCCTTGACTACAGATATTTTGGACACTTAACTGTCTGCTCAGTAAAAGAAGTTGACTCAGAAATGAGGGAGGCCAGAGGCCTGCCAGAGATTTTGCCATCCCTCATAAGAAGCAGTCTCAAGAAAGAAATGACAAAAAAGCAATTTTGTGTGTGGTATGTGTGTCCTGCCTAGGCTCCACTTCAGCTGCCTAGCTCCTCCAGAAGATTCTCAGTTGCTCAGACATGTTTTCCCCTTCATAAATCCCTGCTGACTAATCCCAGTCACCAACTTGTCCTTAATATGCTTGGAAATGGTTTTGTGCTTTCACTTTCCTAATGATTGGGTTGAGACTGACTGGCTTATAGTTCCCTCCTTCATATCATTCTTGAAGAGTGAAATTTGCTGTCTTCCAGTCCTGAGGAGTCTCCTGTGATACCCATGACTTTTTCAAGACCATCACGAGCAGCCTCACAATGGCAACCACAGTTCCTCATTCCTGGTGGAGCTTGCCAGGTCCCGTGGGCATGGGTACATTTGGTTTGTTTAAATATTCCCTAACCTGGTCGTTCTCCACCAAGGGAAGTTTTACCTGGCTCCCATCTTTTCCACTAGTTTCAGGGACCTGGGATACCTGAAGGTATATCTTACCAGTAAAGGCAAGGAAGAGAGATTTGACTACCTTGGTGTTTTTCCATGTCCTTTGTCACTAGGTCTCCTGCCCTGTTCAGGAGTGGATCCACACTTTCCTTGGTCTTCCTTTTGCTGCTGTTAGGTCAAACCTGTGGAAGCCTCTCCTCATCACCCTTCAGGCAGGCTCTGCCTTTCCCAACCCCGGTCCTGCATGCTTAGGCAGTATCCCTGTGCTCCTCCTAGGTCATCTCTCTCTGCTTCTGCTTCTTTAATTGAGGTTTAAACTTCAAGCTTCTTTTAAAAATACCAGAAAACATTCTAGAGAGGGAAGAATAAGCCTGACAAACTTATGGTAACTCACATTGCTGAAGAGGCACACGGACCACATTTCCTGAATGTTGATGGCTCCTGTCATGCACCATCTTGTCCAGCTGAGTGACAAAGATATAAAAAACCAAAGCCTGATTTTAGCCCAGAAGTATCATTCAAAGATGTCTGTGTATACAGACTTGGAGACTGCAAAAACTTCAAGGCTTCACTAAAACAATGGCCTGAGCTGAAAGAATACATATGTGATATATCAAACACAAGATCACAAAACCTTGGAGGTTTAGAGTGATATGGGCTGGGAAATATGGAATATTCCTGAAAGGTTTGGCATCAAAAGTGACACCCATTATTGTGACTTTTGCTGATGAATATGGCAAGAATTGTTCATAACACATATTGTTAGGTGTGTAAGCTATTCAGCAGGAAAATTGAACTTTTTGTTTTCTTTCTTGGAAGAAGGAAATTCCATATGGGAATACTGAATATTGGTTTGCTCTCCTTGAAGATGGTGGATAAAGAAAGGATATAAAGAGAAAAGACTGAGAAATATTTTTCACCTAGTTTTTTTTAAATAAATCCTTATTCCAGTGCACTCCAAGTTAGTTATTTTTCAGAAATATTCAGAGAGACAGTGTGCTTAACACACACTGAAATAGTTGATGATTCCTTGAAACACAAACCTTGGAGGATGCAGACACTGCTTAAATGTGTTTCTCACAGCTTGGGGCCGGGGCTTGAGCCAAGTGTCTGAACCCCCAACTAAGCAAGCTGCATCAAGAGGTGCTTCTGCAAGAGTTGTCCGCTTTCTTTTTGGAGGGAAGCTTGGTCTGGAGCTTCCGAACAGGAGCTTTTCTGGAAAGGTCTAGTTGTAATAAAGATTTTCCGGTTTCAGCAGATAGTAATTTTCCAATTTAAAACATGTGCTGTGGACTAAATTTCCTTCCTTGCTCCAAGTTTGGGTGTCTTCAGAGTTGGAGATATTAAGGAAGGTGGAAAATGCTTCACACAAGGGGCAGAGGGCCCATCACCTCATGTGACTACACAGCAAACACAGGAGATGCAGCAATAGGAATGAGCCCATGCCAGGGCTTTTTCGTAGTCATCCAGAACTGACCAGAGTTTGTTGTTGAATGCAGCAGTGTGGTTTTGGGAAGACTGTTAGTCTCTTTAGGTTGTTGTGCTGTCCTGAAGGCTTGGGGAAACTAAGGGCAGGAATATGGGATCCTGGAATGATGAAACTTCTCCAGAAAAATGGTTAGCGTTCCAAAGGATTAAGTGAAAGTTGGCTTTTCTATAGGAGTCCAGGTCTGGACATGTGCATGCTGATGGAATAGAAAATTCCTGTTTTGCAATTACATCCAGAAAGAGAAATGTTTTCCATTTGCTGCCTCTCCTCCCACTTGACCAGCCTTGGATAAGCGTCTTATTCAGTTCAGCCTGAGAGATGGAGGGCTGGGGGGGATAACAGGAGTTTCATGGATGAAAAGAAGGAGACAGGAGTATGAGGAGAAAGGGGGAACAAGGAGGAGGGGGAGGTAAAAGTCCTGGCACAAATATATATGCATTCAAACTGTTGCAACACTAGACCTTGTAAGAATAAAAATCTTGTGCAATGGAAATGCAGGTTCTGCTATGATAAGAGTCCTAAGCAGCAAATGCAGAGGCTATCCAGGCGCTGGTACACCCACACACACCGGGTAGCTGGCCTGGCTCCATAGCTGAGCCAGAACCCTGTCCAACTTTCCTTTTTTTTTCCCTTCTCACAAGAAAAAGCACGATGTTAAGCTGACCAGAGAAAGCAAAGCTACCACAGCCTTTTGTGGCCAGTAAAGTTGAGTACAGACTGTCATTGTCAGGCTGTGTAACACAGTCCACTTTTGTTGTTTACTTGCAGCAGCGGGTGAAAGGAACTGTTCTAAGATATGTTCAGTGATGAGGAGCCAGGAGAAGGGCTGTCGTGGGAGGAGGCTCTACTGTCTTCCTGAACTTTCACTTTTGATTTTCAGCTGAGCTGGAAACACAGTTCTATTTTGTTATTTTCTTTTAGCGCCTGGACCTGAGGCGAGATCCTCAGCTGGGATAAATCTGCTCTGCTTCCCTGTGGCCAAGGGAGGTAGGAGGATGCACACTGGTTCTGGATACGACCCACCTCGTTTAGAGACTGGAGTGCTTATTTTCCCTAGTAAAATTGAGACCACCATATTCATATGCTCAATCATGAAGTACATGAACATTTTTCAAAAGCACAACTTCCCAATGACCCAGAGTACCTTTAAATAAAGAAGTGCTATTGGACCTCGGCAGTGTGGAAGGAGCAGTTGAAATCCCTGTCTTGCCCAGCTGTTAAACCTGTGTTTGATTTCTGAAAAACCTATAGAGAAAAAGGGTTAAAGGAGACCATACAAGAAGTAGAAGAAATAAATTGAATGCACATGTGCAATCATTATTCATGCTAACGTTCCTTGTATTACTTCATAACACAGCTGTATACACAAAAAAACCAGTCCAGTTTGGTTTCTTCCTATTTGAATCTTATTAATTTCTGTTTAATGGAACACAAATGTTTGCGCTCTTCATTTTGACGAATGCAGCCTCATAGTGTATTTGCTAAGCATTAGCTGGCGCGGCTGTGACCATCTAATACAAATGTCTCTGGGCCTTTCATGGCTCCTGACAGGACATCTTTTGAGCATGACAGTTGCCATGGGGACGGCTGCAATGCCTGTTTGGAAAGAATATTGGGAGCAATGCTCATTACGTCAAAAACTACACCGGGGAGGGAGGGAAGGAGAATGTTTGCTTCTTGTGCTGACACTTAGCTGCTTGTTTTACCCGCCACCCACACACTTCCATCAAACAATATCTCTTTCAAATGCAGAAGTCAAAGTTTGCATCTCCTATCATTCCAGCTGGAACAGGCAAGGGCTGTGTGAAATGAATATCATCATGCTCAGGGCCGGGGCACTGCCTGGCTGGCTCTATCTGTCACTTCATAACACAGCAACACTGAGCTCTCTCAGTTTTCCCCTCCTCCCGCCCCTCGGCCAAGCGCTTTGCAGTGTTCCCTGGGGCACGGCAGGGACACTGGGGTGGTGTGGGGAGGGGGCAGCTGGGGAAGTACAACCAGTTTACTCAAAAGCTTCGGATTTATTGTGGGTTTACTCTGGTGAAAGAAGAATCAGTGTCTGTGTGTATCACAATTTCCACAGATAGGGAAGGTGGCAATAAAAATCACAAAGACATTCGTATCCTCCCCATCCCCCCTGGACACTGTGAGAAGTCAAGGGGAAAAAGAAACCCCTTTTTGTACAAAAAAAAGACCAGAGCTTGCTCTTTTCATGTATTTCTTAAGTCTTCACATTTCTTCCACTAAAACTTAACCATTGCTATATTTTTCACTGACTTGATCTGTTGACATAGACTTTCAAAAAAAACCCTAAACCCACACTGAGAAAACCCTCAAAACCCCTCAAAAACTGGATAGCAGCCAAACAGATGAAGGGAGAGACAAGGTGGACTCACCACAAGGCCCAGGGGGTGTTTGCAAAGTGCTCAAATGTCTGACTTAAGGTGCTGGGGTAATATAAAAAAATCTTCTTGGTGAAATACAGAAGGCGGCTGCAACACTTTGCTGACACCTGTGATGGCCACACTGAATTGTTGGGATGGGATGGATGCTTGGTCCCTGAAATACCTGCATCCTGAAGGATTTGCCTTAAGGTCCTGCTTTGCTTTCTGTGTTTTACAGGGACCAGGTGTTCGTGGCAGCGCCTAGGGGGTTGTATTTCCCCCGCCCTCAGGATCATACAGGTGGTCCAGAACCTGTTTAGTCCAAGTGCTAGACTTCTTGGAAATACAATTTCCCCAGCACCTGGGTGAATACGATTTGTCTCCCATATGGAACAGGGACAGGATGGTGGCATTGGCCTTGGCTTTGCGGGGGGCAATGTGTGTGTGTGTGTGTGTGTGTGTGTGTGAGACTTAAGGATTTTTTCATTATATCAGAGCACTTTTTCATTCTCTTCACTATAATATTGCAAACATGAAAAGTGATGCAGGGAAAGAGGTAGCTTTGACACACTTGCAAGGTTCCTGACCAGTCATCAGTATGTGGAAGTTCTTGCTGGGAACTCTGTAACAGAGAGGCTCCTCAACCAGCTCCCTAACTGCAGGCAGCAATTAATTTCTAAGTTTCTATTTACATTAAAAAAAGCCCGAAAAAACGAAACCTCACCCTCCCCTCCTAGAAATATTTTCCATTATGTGCCTCTGTAACAATTCTCCCTTCCTCTCCCTCCCTGTTCAGTTGTGCATTGACAGCTGCCTTTAAACTTGAACTTTCTCTACTCCTGCACAGCCTGCTACCACTTGAACTGCTTGACTAATATCACATCATCTCGCAACAGCAGCAGAGCAGCAGATGTTATCTTGTCTGGGGAGGGAGGTTTCCAGGTCTGAGTGCCAGAGTTGCGGTGGGATCTCAAGCATTTCCAATGGAGTCACAACCCCCAGGAGTCATAAACCTGATTTTGCATAGGGGTGACAATGGGAGTCACAGGGAGTGCCTGGACCTTGGTACTCTCTCCTCTCCGTATCTTTCCCTGGCATTCACTAAAGCGAGGAGACCACATCTGAGAGGAGCAGGAGACTGCCTCTCCCTCATCTTGTCCACCATCTGATCACCACTTTTGGAAGGCTCATTTAGCCCCATTAGAGCACTCTTTCTCTTCATTAGGGTAACATGTGTGAAAGTCCAACTTCTCTTAGCTTTCCTGCACAGCCAGGTGCTACCCTCCAGATTACGAAATGACAAATTCTTCTAGTACCCAATTTTGTCTAAGTATTTATGTGCTTTGCATGCGTTCATTGTACATGGTACATCAAAGTCTGCAATCAATTCAATATTTATTCTTATAAAATTATTATATCAACACATATTTCCTTTCTAAAACAGTTTTCCTCTCAGTAGATATAGCTAAAAACATTATAACACATGAAAAGCTATCATTGCAGCAAGTTTCAGAGTTAACCTGTGGTATGTGTTCACCTGTGGCAAACATGAGGCAGTTGAATTAATTTAGCCATCCCTGCCTAGTCACATCTTCCTTCACCATGATTTATCTGGATATCTGATAATTTTGTTTTGTTCAAACTTTAGGCCCAATTCTTTCTCCAGATTTGTGCTTGCAATGACATGCACTTCTCTTAGGTTTAGTGGGAACTCTGAGTATGTCTCTGAAGGAAGAGCTCTAGATCAAAAGTCTATATGTTTTCACAAAACTTCTATGAAAACTACTCTGCAGAAGAGCATTCTATAATAGACCAGTGTGAATTTATTCTCACTTTTGCTTTTTGTACTGTCTGAAGCTGTAATTTTCATAAAAATCTAAACTTAACTGGAAGAACCTTAATTTTCATAATATCTAAATTACCAGTTTATCACTTTCACAATGAAAATAATATTTTCAGAGCTTTCAGAATTTCTTTATTCAGTTTTGAAGGAATTTAATGTTTAAGTTTTAATTTTTTTGATTTTTACACAATATCCTGGAATTTATGCCAGCATCAAAATCAAAGCATGAGGAACTTTGAAATAGAAAAAAAAAAAATTTTAACTTGCTAAACACTTGCTTCTCTTGCTTCTGTGATTTTTAAAGATAATTTAAATAAGAGAGTACTTCAGAGAAGTAGTTGCATTCTATCATTAATTACACATTGTATAATACTGTAAAAAAATAGAATAAAAATTAAAATCACATTCCACTAACTAAAAGAAAATAAATTTTCAAAAAATAAATTCTGAAATTAACTTTTTCAAATCATTAGGCATTTCCAGTTTCCACTTCACAGAAAATTTCAGTTGTATTTAGTGATGTTCTAAGTCTCTGACAGTCTCAATAGATGTTAAAAAACTAGGAGCAGGAAAACATATGTAATTTCAAAAGACTACTTACTATTACAATTCATTCTGCTTTCCTACAGTGACTTTATTAAGCAGGGAATAAACATTGTCCTAATTGTTTACTAGGAAGAAACTCTGCTTTCCAAACACTTGAAGTAAGTGCTTTTTGTTCTATGGCAACCAGGTTTTGAAATGAAGATGTTTTATTCTTCCCTAGTACAAACCTCCCACACGCTTTTGCTTTCTACTGCTTGCTGTGGTTCTCAGATCTGCACTTTGTAGGCAGGGACCCAAAATCAGCCCTGGCACAAACAGCCCATGATACCCAGGCTGGACTATGGCTGTCTTTACACATGTGTCTGCTTTTCTGCCCAGGGTCCAGCCTTCCATGGAGCTGCTGTGCTTAGGAGTAATTTGATTTAACAGAGGGGATGAGTGAACAACTTTCTTGGCCTTTATTAGAAGATGAAAACTATTTCCCCAGCAAAAAACTCTCCTTAGGCTTTACACAGTATTTAATGGGGCTGTGCCATGAGGTGCTCACTCAAGCATCCTCTCTCCTGGGTTGCATTGTATTTTACATGTTCAGAGGATGTTCTGGCTGCAGCATTTCCCTTGGCACTGTGAGGACAAGGGTATCTCCCCAGTCTCATCGTGGTACTTTGAGGATAAATGGCTCCCACCTATTGGAAACAACATTATTTCTACCATTAGAATGAAAAAATATATATTTGTAGGGAGTTGGGTTTCCTTTTACTTTGAAGACAGTCAGGGAATTCTTCTATATTTGAATTTGCTAAGCAGAACTATAATTGTTCAGAGAAACAGCTTCCCTGGAGCCAACAGTATCAAGAAAGCAAACAGGCTTAGTTTGTTCCAGTCACCTCTATCTTTCTTTGCAAACTCAGTAAGTAGTCCTTGTGGCCAGGCAGAAGGATGGAAAGTCCCACTGCAGGTCTTGATCTCTCAATAAGAAAACAGTAATTTAGGGAAAGGTAGGAGAGATTCAGATCTAATAAATACTAGAAGGTAACAAATGTTTGCTTTCCCAGAGTTTCCTGAGTCTTGCTGAAGGCAGCAGCCCCATAAAAAACTAGTCAGCTGAAAGGCTTGCTATGTAAGTGCAGGGGTTACCCTTAGATTTCCTCTCCTTGCTGATGCAGGAATAGCCTGGAACATGAATGTCTGGTACAGCTCAAGTGCATTTGTGCCAGAACTCCTAAAATGTGCTCCTGCTGTCATGGCCCCTTGCTTTGTCATGCTCGTTTAAAATAAAATCACTGGCTGGTGAGTAATACACACACCCACCCAAAAAAAAGAAAAATAAAGCAGTTGTGGTCTGATATGTTTGCTGGGTCTGCATCACTGGTACATGTAAAAAAAGCATTGTTTTAGCTGGGAAGATTGCCATCAGAGACCAAGAGCTGGGGTTGCATCCAGATAACACAGCACAGGTTATCCAGCTAACCAGAAGATACCATTATCCAGATATCCTTGAGGAAAGAACGAGGAGAAGATGTGTCTGGAGATAATATATCTGTGAAGTTTCCCTTTTCTGAGTCAAATGACTGAATCACTTAAGCAGCATGATGCTCTTGACATGCCCTTGGAATAGGCTTTCCTTGGACTGGTGACTTTCCCTTCTCCTACTGCAGTTCTCTCTTCCAACACCAGCATTATTAAGTGTAATTAGCTCCTTTTCCATAACTGAAGCCTAGATTCCTGCAGCTTTGTGTATTCTGCTACTTCAATCTGCATTCTGGCCCACATGCCATTTATACCAAAGTTGGCATTCCCAGTTAAAGCTGTTCAATCTCTTAATGCATTGCAAGCCTGAGGCCAGTGTCCCGGTTACCCTCTGCTGAGGTAATTCATTGTAAATCAGCTCCTCTGTCCGTTCTAGGAAATGGAAATTCAAAATCAAGTGAGAATAACAATGTTATCATATACCTCATAGTTCCCTTTTTCCTTTTGCACTATCCAGGTCATTGCCTTCTAAAACTGCTCTCTTCTCTCCCCCTCCTCCGTCCCACATGTCCTTCATGAATCCAAAGCTTTCTCTCTTGCCCAAGGTGGGGTTCCCATGCGTTTTCTTACAACCACACAGGGATTCATTTTGCTCCTCTTTGACTAACACCCAAATTCGGGCCCTAAACACTGAAACCACTCAAAACAGCAGAAAAAAATTCCTGCTTCATGTTTCCTTAGGGCTACATCCTGGGCTTTGCAAACCCAATATTCCAGCAAACCTCACAGTGTATCTTCACAGGTTTTCACAGGGTTCATACTTCTTAACAAAGACCGTCTGTGTTGATCACGCAACGTACACACCCTTTCTAGGTTTTCTCCCATCCTCTCTATTGTGACTGAATATTTCAGGAATTGTCCACAAATAAAATGGCATGGAATTTCTATATTGCTAACAAAGAAGGAAGAAAATAAATCAATTTTTATACAATTTCTCCTCCAAAAACAATTGTGCTGTGTTTTAGGGGTAGCAATGAGAACAAAAAGCTGAGTTTAGTCCTCACCTTAGCCCCACAATGTGAATTTCTTTTGCATTTTCTCTGGTCAGGCACATACATAGTTCTTGTACTTATAATTGAATTTTGCATCCCTGCTCATGCTCCTCAATCCATGTGGCCCAAAAACTCCCACCAAAGATAGGGATACTAGCAGCAACCTCAAGTTTGATTCCCTCCATGTTCTATAAAAAGCAAGTACTTTGCATGGGAAAACATTTCAATGTCAGGCTTTTATTTCTTCATTCTCTGAAGGGGAATGTTCTATAGTTACTGAAGAAGCTTGTGCCATATGGTCCCACCTACATGTTCTTCCTTCCTGTTTTCACAGTATATTTTGCGCTATTTAGCCACTTTTTTTTGTTTTGCTGTTGATGTACCCACAGTGATCCAACGACAACTCATTTCTTGCCGTTCAACTGCAGAATTGTGACACCAACCATTCTGTGCCTGTATGTGATTGAGTCTAATAGAGGGATGGTCATTTTTCCATAAATTGTTCCTTCCAGTTACATCCTCTGTCTGATCTCCCATTATTAGTAGCGTTAACACTCTTCTTGTAACAACAGCCAGAGGCTTTGGCCTCTAGTCCCATGAAGCATTGAAATACATTTTTTACCTTTTCTTTTTCACAATCTATTAAGGTCACAGCACGATCTGCTTTACTTCCTCATCTGGTTTCCCCTTTATTAAATGCAAATATGTTTTTATGTTGTGAAATGGGAATGTTGTTAAGTGGAAAAGACAAGTTGCAAAATTAAAGGAGTGCCAAATGCCCTCTGCAGATTAATTTTCCTGTCCCTGCCCCCATCTGCCAGTGCCCACAATAGCTCAATGCTTTTTTCCATCATAGCCGAGAAGGCAGAAACTAAGAAAAAAAGCACAAAGCAATGACAGGAAAATAGGAAAATGGAATTAAAAAAATCACAAATGGGGAAAAATAATAGAAGTCAACATCAACAACTAGACAAAAAACTCAATGAGCTACAACTCTGTTATCCAACTGAGGGTCATGTCCTGAAATGTCTATGGAACATCCTGAAAACTTCCTGAGCTATTAGAAACTTAAACTATTTAGTCTTCAGTCCTCATTAAAAAAAAGATTAATCACAGCAGAATGTTTTATATTATACCTGCTGTGTGAGAACCACTCCACAATTTATAAGATCCAATGTCATGGCTTCTCTGAAGCAAACATTATTCCTATTGTATGGAAAAATGCATTTAAATGTGCAGAAAGTCAGGCTATTTTAAAATAGTTTTTATACTGTAAGTTATACCATAATTATAAGTTAAAAGGACATAAAGAATTTTCTATAGTTTCCTGCATTAGTCCTCAGTTTCTCTTCTGTTTTTTTATTTTGTTTCTTATGTGTTACAGATACAAATAAAAAATTACATAAAAAGTAACAGAATATGTGAATCTGTCACTTACTCCACAACATATAAATTCACCATCTTCAACTACCCATTAAAGAGGTTGACTGTGCAGTTATCTCTTATTTGTTTCCTTATCTTAGGAAATCATCTACTGGGTTCTAGATTTAGGGGGAAAACCCCGTGAACCAACCAAGCAGCCAAAAACCCCCACCAACAACAAAACTTTGTACCTTTTACTTTTTAAAGGATAAAGTCTTTGAGATTTATATGTCATTAAGATGAGATACAAACAATGATCATCAGACTTTTGCCAGGCTGTTTCCAAAGTGAAAAACTTTGTTTTACTGACATGACTGCCATTAGGAAATTAATCAGAACTTGGTCAGAAAAGTAATAGAGGATTCCTTGGCTCTGTTTGGTAATTTTATTTTTATTTTAATACAGGCAAAAACTAGGTTAAATTGGGTCACTTAAATGATGGGTTCAGTCCTGAAAATACTTGTAGGAAAATCCAGCTTTTCACATCTGAGCAGCCTCCACCAAGTCTAGAGGAAATATTCCCATGTGTAAAATTTACTCAGATTTGTAGCACCAGGACTCAAATTAGGAAACAGTGCTGCAGGCCTGCTTGGGGGAACAAAATAGAACAGCTGCACCTAATATGTGTCATTATTATTACTGGTTTAATCTGTCCCCTGTGTAAATAAAATTATGCTAAAATGGCATTTGCCTAAACTGAACTTGAGAAACAATTAACAAATGTAGTTCCAAAGCATAACAGAGGCTGGAGGATCCTCTACCACTGATGACACACGTGGCTGTGTGCAGGGATCTGTGGCAATGTGCAGAGCCAGGGGCTCTCCAAGACCCTGGGACAGGGGGTGTCCACCTGGTGCAAATCCATGTCTCCTCCTGCATCCCTGACTGTGCAGTGGGGCAGGCTCTTGCACAAGGATGGGGTTTTTGGTGGTGGACTCCTTCTCCCTGTGTGCTCTCTCAAAGCCCGGGAGTCTGGCACTGAACACACATGGCTTCTTTTAGATGTCTTTCTCCCTAAGCACACAGGATTTAAGGATATTTCCAGGAGATCTGCGTGGATCAGTGGTCACTCAGATCGTGGTCCACATGGAGATGGATGGAATAAGGGAAAATTGCAGGCTGTACAGTCTGAGAGCAGGAAGAGACAGGCTGTAAAAAGAAACATTGAGAGCTATTCCTCGGGAGGCTGCTGAATGAGTGAAGCCTGCTCAGGGGCTGCTTTGACTTGCACTCAGTCCAGCAGAAGTTTTATGTGAGCACTTACCACAGCAGCTTCAGCAACCCATGACAATCCAGAGAGCACCTTGGAGATGCAGGAAACCAAAGGTCCTCACAGGCTGAGGATGTGGGCCCTCAAATGTCCTGAAAAGGGGAAGCCAAAGAATAAATTAGACATGTGAGCCTGTCAGCATATCCTGTACAGCATCACTTTGTTTTGACTCTTACACCAGTTAGAAGGTTGCAAAGAAGTATCATTGAATGTGGAGAAAGTCTTCCTCTCTTCAGCTGGACTACCAGGAATGCATTCAGCTCTTGTTGGGTATATTCTGTGAGACTTCACTGGTACTTGGGTTTTGGGAAAAAAAGACAAAACGGGTCCATGACAAGTGGGAGAGGCAGAGGGAGGAATTCAGAACTCAGAAAGGATCTCCAACAGCAGAATCTCCATCAGAAAGGAAGAAACATGAAATAAATGTCAAAAGACATGATAATCTTTTATTTCCAGATATAACCAACCAAGTCTTAACTAAATTGTTAGTAACAATTTCTCAGGAAACACATGTAATTAAGGACACTTAAACAGCAGATATGAAAGTACAGCATGTTGCCTGAGAAATTTTTTCAGCAAGACAGAAAGGAGCAAATACAAATTAATTCTGGAGTAGTTAGAAGTACCGTGAGATGGCAGGTGCAAGTGCACTCTTCTCCAGCGCAGCGCTGTCCATGCAGTGTTGTACACTGGGGGCTGCAAAATCCTCTCTGTCCAGAGCTCTGCCTGGCCATGTGGAGCATCAGGGTCTTCCAGGGTGGCATCAGTTGTAAGAGAGAGGTGTCATTTCCAGCCTTGCTTTTCTTGGACTTGGCACAGGTGTGAGTTGGGGAATGGGGAATGTTCTGAAAGGTTATAAGAAGGAAGTCATCCTGGGCATCTCTGACTGAACTGAGCGGTGTGCTGCCCACAACTGCAGGCATGTTGACCATCCAGATAGCCCCATCTCATCCCATGTTCTCCAAAATACTTGTGAAAAGATTCAAGTGGGTCTTGAAGGATAAAAGAAGATGGCACTGGCCATCTGGAGAGCTCTGGATTTCACCCAGAACCTTGGTTTGGACAGCCTTGGTGGTGTAAGGATATCTGTATGGTGGTGTACCATGGTAGAATGTCTACATTTGTGATGTAAAAATATCCACATGAGAGAGCTGGTGATGAACATGTCCACTGCACTGTCTGGGATGGTCAGCAAATGTTAGCTTCATCTTTTCTGGCATCTCTGGCTGCTGGGGCTGTTTGCAAGCACAACAGCTTTGCTCTACAGCTGTAGAGAGCCTGGGCAAAGGGCTGCTCCCTCCTTCCAGCTGCCTTGCTGGATGCCTCCCTGCTAAACTGGACCAAGCAGGGCCCTCTTGTCTTGGGGTCTTGGACAACTGCTCAGAGTTCTCACCTGTTGAACCATCTCTGTCTACAACTACTTTCTTCTGTCCACACCATGGCATGCACTGAAGCACAGGACTCTTCAAAAAACGAGCTCCTAAGACCTTGCTTTGTAGCAGCAGACCTTGTGATCAGATTCAGCCAGCCTTCTACAGTCTGTCAGTTGGTATTATGCAGTTTGTTTATTTCATCAGCTACTTTGGTGGGGATGAGGGTCATTTCAACCCTTGTTGATTGAGGCTGCTGGAAAAACAGGTATTTTGGCTACCTTTCTAGACAAGGGAGGGCTGCAGCTATGATGGCCAATTTTTTTAGGAAGTTTTCATGTAACTGTTATGTAAGCATGGGTGGATTTTTCTTTCCAACTTGTTAAATTTATGCAAGATATTCACTGCTGTCATCTTTATGGCACAGAGCTTTAAGGCTGTGACTGTGAATAGTGTTACACATTGTACATTTGTTTTGTTTTCCAGAATGACTGGAATGACTTGGTGAGTATTTTTATGCAGTCCTTATAGATGCAGATAGGTCTGTGTTGCTCTTCTTTGTCTACTCTAGCCAGTGTACTCCACCAGCATTTCAATGCCTGCTAGCCAATAACACTTATTACAGCAGAAGGAAAACCTGTGATGATCTTCATGAGTACTGTGCCAGGTGAACAGAAAACACAAGAAGTGTCTTGACTAGATAGAGGATCTTCACACCTTTTGACAGATGCACTATAGACACAGAAAATGGAGTGGTATTTTTCCAGCTATGAGCGTCTCACCCTTTGCATAAACATCGAAGGGAACATACCCAGAATATTCAGCTAGATGAAGACTGTGAATTCATTACAAATTCCTCCTCAGCATCTGCCTAGACTTAAAATAACCAGATCCAGAGAGATTACTGCATCAGAAGCGGGGAGAATCCTGCCAAAGGTGAACTGCCTCCTTCCTGAATGCTGCCAAGAGGTGGGTAAGGCAACTCTACATGACTTCTGTGATGCTTCTGCTTGGCATTTCAGCTAGTCTTAGACTAGGATGACCTTGAAAGGCTGATAACTCCCTCAATGGTGACATTAGAAGGCATTGGCAGAATGGTACTGGCTTTGCTATAGCTGTTCCTGCTTTTTGTACAATTGATGGAGGTGAGCACTCCTAGCACTCAAATCTGGTGCCTGCGGGGCATCTGTTTTTCACTCATGTAAAATCTATATATAACTGCCAGCTGTTATTAACTTTTAGTTATGGTACATGTACAAGTAAAACAATCTATATTGTAAATAGCATATTTGTGATGCACAGCGCTTTTGCAGTTTAGGAGAAAGTCAGGGCCTGGCTGAAGGCTTAAAGTCAGAGCATGAACAGACTAAAGTGAGCAGGGACTGTCAGAAAGGGAAGAATGTTAAAAGGACCAAGGGAACAGCAAATTTTCTTACTCTAGAAAAGCAGAGAGTCACACAAAACAACACCGGGAAAAGCCCCAAGGCCATACTGTACTCACCTGGCTTGCAAGGAAAGTTCCTGAGTAGTGCTGGCTGTCATTTGTTTATACGAGTCTTGACATATTAGTAATGATATGTAGAGATGACAGTCCACAATTCTGCATAGGGAAGACAGATGTGCAGGAGTTGTTATAACTGTTTAACAAGTGTGGTGTGGGAAGGAAATGTATTGTTCAGGGAGAGCACTTTGACATAGCTGAGACCTGGGCACAGCCTACATCCAGGTTTCAGCCTCTCAAAAACCTGTGGCTTCCTTTTCACCCCATCATTATCCCTAAGGGTCCTTGTCTGCAGTTAAAGAGCTGAGCCTTATGTTTTGTGGTCAGAAAGAGGTTATTTTGCCCTGTTCTTGTTTCAGACAAGATTGTGAGGGAGCAGAGCCTGGAGCTCTGTGGCTGTGTCTAGGTTACTATTCTATACCACGCAAATTTTTGCTGGGGTAGAAGTAAGGGATTCTCACCCCTCCTTCCCATGCAGATACCCCGGAGAGTGTTGGGTACCCCAAGGTGTTTGCAGTTGGATTTTGGAAGTCTCGTGTTGGAACAGCACACCCCTTCCCTTCCCTTCCCTTCCCTTCCCTTCCCTTTCTATCTTGATACACTAATTTAAAGCAACTTTAATTTCTACTACAGCTGAAAGCATCAATTCCAGTAAACAGTCCTCAGGCATAAGAAAATACAAGACTAGTGAAAAAGTTAACAGCAGTGAAGCCCGATATTAACTTCTCAAGAACTGAAAAATTTTGAGGTCACTCCCCCAAATACGACTGGATGAAAAAAAGAAGCTATTTTCTTTTGAAGCACAATTCAGGCTGTATTTGTGTAAAGTCTAAAGTCAGAGTGTAGTTTTCAGGTCCTGTTCTCACCTGCAACTTTTTTCTCTTGAAATGCAAGCTTTCATGTAATGACATGAACATATAAACTGAGACATCATTAAAAAAAAAGTCATTGCCATAAAAACTCAAAAGCTGACTACATTGTGACACTCATGAGAAAAGCATGTTTTCTAAAAGAGAAAAAATATTTATATCAGTAAGGCTTCTTTTTGCTGAGTCTCTGTATCTCAAAGGTAGGTATGCAGAACAATATATCAGCCCATCTGAAAAGGTAAAGAAGAAGCTATGAAAAAGAAATTTATCTTATTTTTTAAGCTTTCTCACCACTTAGCTCTAGATATCACCAATACCAGTAATAGAAAAATTAATCCCTTCTCCAGAGAAATAGAATTAGTGATTATTAATAAAATGAAAGTGGGAACAAAGAGAGCTACTAAGGATCCTTTTAAATTATATATTTACAAATCTTCAATTTTTTGCAAGCAAAATATTTTTTATTTCTAGTGCCAAGAAATAAAGATGCTTGAGATGGAAAATACCTGCATTTTTTCATGTAAACATATACAGAGCTTTGATGTTTAGAACTTCTGAGAAACAGTCCTGGTTTATAAATACAGTGAGTTGGAATAAATAGCCGTGCAGTGAGTAGTATCATTATCTTGTCAAGGAATCTCTTCACCTATAAAAGTTAAGGACATACAGAAGTGTTTATAATGTCAGGATTTCAGAACAAGTGATGAGTGCAATGGAAATCCCTAAACCAAAGAGACAGGGTCCACATCTTTGATCCATGAATTACACAGGCCTTTGCATACACTGACTAATGACCATGTATCAGCCTTGTGTAACAACCATCACAAATATTTTGATAGTCCTTATTTTACAAGTGGTAAAGGTCTGGGGGAGAAGGCAGTAGTTGTTCTGATTTATGACTGGCTCCGAGACATGGGGCGGCTGTGTCTGCTCCAAGGGAAGGGAAGGGCTTTGAAACAAAACCTAAACCATGGTGACTTCCAGCAGCCTTTGCTTCTCAATTAGCTGGCTGGCTGCGCTCCAGCCTGCAGTGAAACCATCTGAATGTTAGATATCTAGCCAAGGCTCTTGTTTGGGTTCTCCTTGCAGGTGAGGAACAGACATGCACCAACCTTCCTCCTGGTCTGGAATACCTAAGCTTGGGACGAGAGACAGCCTTACAGGTGTATCTCCCTCTGCACTGATTATATCTGTGTGAGTCACTCAGAAAGGACTAAATCTATGGGCACCTACAACCAGGCTGAAGGAGCTTCTGATTTTATTGAGCATGTTTTGACCTTGGATGCTCTGCAGTTGACAGCAGTGATGGAGCCCTTCAGAGCCTTTGGAGGCATCTCCTGGTCAATGGGGCACAGTGAGCTCAAAGCTGCTGCCCAAAGATATGCTGTGTTTTTAAGTGTTCTGTTTTCAGGAGCATCTAGAGCTTGAGCACAACCTCTTTAAACATGGGTTATATATCAAAAATGCAGTCTGATCTTGGACATCTGGCAAGTATATGTATATGCTTAATTGAGAGAATAAACATTCCTCAAAGATTCAGAGTCCTGAGATTGCAGCCTTGACTTTAACCTTTTGGCTTTCTTCACATCCTAGTAAATGCAATCTATCACGCATGCCACATTAGAGTCTATCCCAAAAAAACTGGAACAGATCACAGTTCTATGTAGCTGAAAAAAAAAATATTTGGGATAGGATTTAGAAATGTAAGATTACATCATAATCCTCTCTTCAAAAAGAAAAATGAAAAGAAAAGCTGAGAAAAAAAAAGAAGCAAATTATTCCTGCTGTGGCATATGAAAACTAGAAGAATTTAATTTTCTGGTCTGTTTGTCCTAGCATGCTTCTCTAGGCTTGTCATCAGTTCCACTGGAACACAGGGAATGTAAAAGATATTTTAATACAAATTACTGTATTTGATTCATTCCATTCTCCTTATAAAATTGTCTGCTGTAAAATTATGTCTAATGTGAAACAGTTATAATTTGCTTGCTACTCACTGTATTAATACCTATTAAAACTGACCACAGTAGCACGCACCCAGTTGTTGCAACATGCAAAAACCCACAAGATTTATTTCAATGTGTCTGGGGAGTACCAAAGCATGAAAATACATTGAAATTTAGAAGGCTTAATGTAACTATTATATAGATCTTGGAGAAAACTGCCAGTCAACTCAGAATAGTGCTGTCAGCTATTTCTGAATATCACACACCTCTTATAAATCCATTTTTGTGATGTTTTCTACGTGAGTTACACCTGTCATAGGATTTTTTTACCTCAGTTTCAAGACTTGCAGCATCCACAGACTTCTTTAAGCACTGGAAGTTTCATAGCATGAAACAAATTAATTTCAGAAAACATATCTATAAGCAGCGCCAAAGTCACCTTGCAAAAAGCCCTTACAAACAGTGTGTCTATCATCAGTACTAATTAAAGCCTGGAATCTGACTCCAGAGTTAGAGACTATCCCGGTGCTGGCTGCAGATCAGCCCATCTAGCAAAACAAACCCTCTAAGCAATACCACATGGAAGACCAATGGTCTCCAGTAGGATTGGCCTTTGGTGATAAGATCAGTGGGGAGGTGAACATGATTAACAGCACTTCAGTGCTTTGATACTCTAGTGATAGGCATCATAAAAAACCTCAGACAGTTTGTACCAACCCACACTCACCAAGCATGGCAAAGTGCCAGCTCAGCCCTTTCTCTTGATGGACAGAAACAACGCTCAGGATGGCTTTACTTTCCACAAAACAGCAGTGGTGGACAGAGGATGGAGGCCCGTGACAGTGATAAAGTGACAAGAGCATTTTCCTCCTGCAGGAGTTGCAGCATTTTCTCATATGAGGATGAAAATGGCAACCACAAGGTGAGCAAACCAGCCAATAAAGATTATTGCAGGCCTGCTAGCATGCAGAGAGCTAAAAATTTGCAAACTTCAATGCTTGCTGTGTATAACATGTAGATCAAACTACCTCTTACTGCTTCCAGCTGTGGGAGGCTGAACATATGCAGCAGGAAACCTGCAGCTGCATGGAAAGGGAAGAGGCACCCAGATGGTGTGTGCGCAGATGGAGCGAGCCTGCGCTGACGGCACTGCCCCTCATCCGGCACCAGATGACACACGGGAGCTGCTGGGGAGACAGGGACAGCTGCATGGGGACGCTACAGTGTCTCCATGCTGTGTGGGGTTCGTTTAGGCCTCATTTTGATGAATTTGGAGGCATCCTGACCTTGGTCTGGCCTTCTGTGCTGGGGGTTCTTTGGAGCACTTGCTCAGGGGAGCTGTGGTGAGGCATGTGGGGCAGATGAGGCTTAGTCAGAGGAAGCTATGTAAATCTCAGCAGTGGCTAATTTGTGGCTTCACCCACAAATCATTTAGGCAGACAAGGGCAACCTACTTCCACTGCAAGGTTGTAAACGCATATATGTTTCCTAATCCCCCTGCTCCGCCTGAACCCAGAAAGCATTTACTAGCCTGCCTGGAAAGTCTCCTCTGCACATGGTGGCTCCTAAAAAGGGGCTGTTTTATGAATGTAATCCCAGAAAATCACAGAATCATCCGTTTGCACTGGAGGGATCATCTGTAGACACCCAGCTCTGGCTCTGCGAAGGAAGTTCACCCTGCTCTTCTCTAGGACTTTCCCCATCAGCTCCCTTTGGTACCTCTGTACCTCTCTGCTTGCTGGCCATTGAAGATCCCACTCTTTGCCCAGCAGATGTAGGGACTGACTCTGGGTGAAGGGGACTGTAAACATGAGAAAATGCAACACTCAGAACCTTCTGCCACCACTGCAGCCCTTAACACCTTGCCTGTGGGAGCACAAAATGATGGCTCTCCTTACTCGACACATTGTCAGCATGCTAGGTTAATGTGATAGAGCAGAGGAATGATGAGAATAGGAAATGCAAGGATACAGGGAATGAAAATAAGAGCATGAGATAGGAGAAGTTCTGCTACCAACACTGGTAAATTAATTGTGTCCATTGCCGCCCTACAGAAATGAGGACAGTGGGCAAAGGATGGGCTTCACTTCACTTACACTGTGCAGATCTTCAGAGTAGGGCAACCATACCCAAAATGTTTGTAGAGAATGATCAGTGTTCCATGCTAGCTCCCAAAATGAGGAGTATTTGAGATACTGGTGTTCAGGCGGCGCTGAAAGTCTTCCAGAAGAGCAGCAACACATTAACAGAATACACGACTGAGTCTCAGTGCCCAGATAAATTCCCTGGCATCGTTCAGTTTATTGTCATGTACTTTGCCTTTGAGACACATTCACCATGTGGATCAGTTGATGTGCGTACCACTGCAATGTACTAAATGCTATTTTTGGAAATATAGGCTTCTGAATATTGTTGCAGGGGGTGAAACAAAAGGAGCAGTAACTTCCTGAACTGTGAGTATATTCAACACAGAAATACTCATTTAATGTGTGGAAATAAGACATCATCATTTCTTCACATATAGCACCAGAGAAATCACTCTGATTAAGTGAGCATTAAAAGAACAATTTAATTACCTGGCAAACCTAACACAGGATGGATACATCTTCCCTTTGAGTAACATTCTTGATACATTCTTATAGCAAGGACATAAATACTCCCTGACAGCATGGTGAAAAAAAAAAACTGAAAGGGGAAGAGAACATAACCTGTAGTGAGAGAAAAATTGCCGTTCAGATTAGTCGAATACCTTCTGCAATCCTGTGTTCTTCTTCTGACTGCTGTTAGCACAGGTGCTTTTAAGAAAGGCGCAAACACAATGTATCCCTATGCAATGACTTCTCCATGGAACAGTTTTTGCTTAGCTTTAAGACATGCATTATGTCCCAGAGCATGACAGTTTATTGCAGTTTGTGTGACTCCTACATTTTTATCCTAGCTTGTATAAGAGAAGATGGGATGATTCATACACATAATTTGGTACTGCTTTTAGCATTTGTGGAGGAAATGTTAACTGTTCCTTCTTACACTTTTGCCTGATTTTTACCACTGGAGTTACCATGGGGCTAGTGACAAAAGAGGCAGAGGCAGGTGGTCTGGCTTCAGCTTATAACACATCTAGATTTGGTTAATTTCTTCCAGACTTAAAAAAAATCAGGAGCTGCAAAGGGAACTACATGGTATTAGCAAGACCAGCCTCGTTTTTTAAATATATAACTTGAAGGTTGAACCAGACTTTATTTCTGTTTGTGTTGTGGCATGACACCTTGTGACTTTGATTTAAGTGGGGGAGCAGGTGAGGACTTTGGTGACTTTCCACTGGCTGGAGATTTCCCGTCAGGAAGCCAAGTTCACCTGCTGGCTTCAGCTGTGAACCTCCAGGCACCTCCAGGCTGTTGCTTGTTGACTTTGAGGCCTCTCTTGCCCCATGGGTGGGTTAACTAATGACGTTCCTCTGTTCCTGCCACCTCCTCTTACCCAGAGAGCCACACAGCTCTCAGGGTCTATTGATGTGGTCCCATCAATCCATCATCATGTAATGTGGTGTGGTCCCTGACACCTCCTCCCACCCCTCATGCCGGCTTCCTCACTGGAATTGCAGACCTTGTTTCCATTTGCAAGCTTAGATCTCTGAGGAAGGAAGAAATGCTTTATGAGTCACCACCCTCAAGAGCTTTACACTTCAAGATGTAAATGTAGGAGGATATTGTTAGAGGTCTCTCAGTTTGCTCTAAAACCCTGCAAAATCTAGTGTAGGAACCAGAATCATGAATTTCTTATTTGGCTATATGGAAATGATTATCACAAAATGCTGATACCTGCAGAACTTTCCATGTAATTTTCACAGTTAGGAAACAGCAAACACAAAGCCCCTCAGCTCTAAGCTGACTCAAGAAATGAGTTTCCATTTAACAGTGTATGCTTTGCTCTTGTTGGTGCCAGTAAACTCTAAGCAAGTTGTCTACAGCAGCAAATACTTACATAAGCATAAATGACATGTTTTTACAAAGGATTCCAACATATTGGCTACATCAGAAGGGGAAATAGGTGGAAAAAATTACGAGAATGTAGTTCTTAAATTGCTTGTAGCAAAGGGAAAGTCCAGTTTCTAATGTATTGTGGAATTCTCTGGTAAAAAATATGCTCTTGTGTTCCATTTCATCTACAGATTAGGAGCACTAAAGATGCCACAAGAGAAGCCAAGCGCATTAACAAACTAGCACAAGAACTCCACCCTTGGAAGATCTGTAAATACAGTACTCCAAACCCATCTGACAGCCCTCCAAAACCACTACAGGAAAGGTAGATATTAATAACAACTACTAACATCCAGAAAGAGTAAACTGGGATTTCTTCTGGGTGATGACTGGTGTCTAAGACCATCTCAATAATTCCTTCTGTGACCAAAGCAGGAAAGAATTGGACAGAGGAAGGCTAAGAAATGAGGAAAACAAAGCCAGTTCCAAATGCTGAATTTAATCCCTGAAAAATTACAAGTTTAAACAAAACAATAGCTGTTTGTCTTTTGATCTGGACTTGTAGATATCACTTGGTTGACTTGTTGGACACTTCTGCTTCAGCTAAGAATGTCTGTACCTTTTTGTCTCTGGGAATCGCTAGCCACTGCGAATTTGAATGCCAAGGAAAATGCTAAATACTATGTCTATGACTGATGTGAAGAAGTGGAGGATGGGAATGCCTCTGATTAATCAGCCTTGTGAAACCTTTCTTGCTCTGTTTTAGCCCCCGCCATTCTGCTTGAAAAGGCAGCTGTTGAGGGAGTCAAAGAGGTATGATCAGAGGTTTAATATGACGTCCTCCAGTGTTTATGGTGGAGGTTTATGGGGCAATATCAAAGACTGGCTCAGGGAGCCTTTCAGTGAAGGACACACACATTTTTGGGTTGCTTGCTGTGGTCAGACTGAGTTAAAGCCAAGTCTCAGCCTTTCTGCACAGAGGTTCTAGTGTTGAAGCCAGGAGTATTTCTGCTAGTTTATCAAGAATCAAAAAGACTGTGCTCAGATCAGTCTCAGCAAGACTCACAGAAGTGCCAGAGCCCAGACTGCCGCAAGATAAGAGGGGCCAGTATCCAGGGAGAAGCCATTGGTGCAGATGATGCTGTCATGGCATTACCCTTCATGATCACTTGTAGTAACAAGGCACTACTGGGGACAGTGGCAAGTTGGCAGAGTCCTTACAGGGCTTCGTGCACATCATATGCTGCAGGGAGACAGATGCTGAATCAACTTCTCAAACCAAACATGGCACTCAAGCTTTCAACAAAAGGCCTTAAAGTACCCTTTGACCTTAGCATGGCCAGAGATTTTATTGCTGCCTCTCACAGACAGGACTTAATTTCTGATTAACAGATTTTCAAAATGGCCCAGTCTTGATCACAGATACAATTACAGAAATTTTTGGATTTGAAGAGACCTTTAAAGGTCACCCAATCCAACCCACTCGCAATGACCAGGGGCATCTTCAACTAGATAATGTTGCCCAGAGCCCCATCAAGCCTGGCTTTGAATTTCTACATCCACTGCCTCTCTGAGCAACCTGTTCCAGTGTTTCACCACCCTCACTATAAAAAAAAGAAATTTTCCTGGTATCTAGTCTAAATATTTTAGTTAAAAACCATTGCCTTTCGTCCTATTGCAACAGGCCCTGCTAAACAGCTTTTTGTCACCTTTTGTATAAGCCCTCTCTAAGTGCTGAAAGGCTGCAATAAAGCTTCCCTGGAGCCTTCTCTTCTCCAGGCTGAGCAAACCCAGCTCTCTCTGTCTTTCCTCATAGGACAGGTGTTCCAGCCCTCTAATCATCTCCATGCCCCTCCTTTGAACCTGCTCCATGTCCTTCCTGTGCTGNAAACCATTGCCTTTCGTCCTATTGCAACAGGCCCTGCTAAACAGCTTTTTGTCACCTTTTGTATAAGCCCTCTCTAAGTGCTGAAAGGCTGCAATAAAGCTTCCCTGGAGCCTTCTCTTCTCCAGGCTGAGCAAACCCAGCTCTCTCTGTCTTTCCTCATAGGACAGGTGTTCCAGCCCTCTAATCATCTCCATGCCCCTCCTTTGAACCTGCTCCATGTCCTTCCTGTGCTGAAAGCCCCAGAGCTAGATGCAATCTTCAGGCAGGGTCTCACCAAAGCAGAATAGAGGAGTTGAATCACATCCCTCACCCTGCTGGCCATGCTGCTTTTGGCAGAGCCCTGGGCTGGTATTGTGGATTGCAATCACACGTTGCCACATCATGTCCAGCTTTTCATCCGCCAGTACCCCTCCATCATTTTTGGCAGGACTGCTCTGAATCCCTTCATCCTAAAGCCTGTATTGATAGTAGGGTTTGCCCTGACCCAGGGGCAGGATATTGCACTTGGCCTTGTTGAACACCCTGAGGTTCATATGGACTCATTGCTTGAGCTTGTAAAAATCTTGAGTTTGATAATCTCCATTTGCTTGTCTGTTAACCGCAAATGTAATACTGCCCGCTATTAATGAAACTTCTCTTGTCTCTGTGAGATATCTTGCCAGAAAACCCTGTCACTGAAGTGTCTGCAAAGTGTGCACTTGGGTGAAACAAATTCAGCATTTTAGGTAAGTCAGGACACTTAGAAAACATGCTTGCAGTATCTATCCAGGCCTAATGAGAAGAAAATTAACATTCTCCCTTTCTAAACTCCCTCCATTTCTGTTATGAAAAAACGAAACTTTAGGAGAAGAAGAGAATGAGCCCCACTGACATTAAGGGGAATTGCATACTGGAGGCAGATACAGGAGTGTGCTTTCTGTAAGAGAATGGAAAGTGTCATTGCTTGTCCTGATATTCACCAATGTCTAACAGCTAAAGGCCTTCCCCTGCATCGGGAATCTTGACATAATGTAAAATTTTCAGAGGCATAAAATTGCAGTTAATTAGACATTAGTCTTTGTGAGAAGGTACTGACACAGAGATGACTAATGGTGATCTACATTCCAAAGTGACTTTTTCTGACTTAGGTTTTCTAGTGGTGCTTCAGAAGTTCAGCTCTCTTTCTTTCCAGCCCTTCACTGTGGCTGGGCACAGAAGTTGCACCCCCAGCCACTGAGGCAGCCAGGCGTGATGCCTGGATTCACACTGATTTTTTCTCTGTTTAAAGGCCTCTCTTCACAGCCATGACAGGGCACACAGTACCATTGACAGACAGGGGAGTCCAACAACATGATCAGAAAAAGCAGCAACCTGACTCAGCTCTTCCTAGGGCTATTGCGGGAGGGTGTCACCCCAAGAGATGTGGAGTAAGACCCACAGAGATGAGATGACAGTAGTGGGTCTCTGGAGCACCTGGCAGGCTGAGGGGGGTTATTGTCTAGTGTGGGGGGAATGAGATGATGGAAAAAGGCATTTTGAGATTTCATGAGACTTAATATGAACATTTAGGGGAAAAATCAAAGGTAGGGAAAGGCAGATAGCAATGATGCCTGAGGAGGAACAAGCACATGACAAGGCAGTGATAGTAAAGGTATAAAAGGGGCCAGTGGTGCAAACAGGTCAGTACACTTGTCTGGTTCTGCCATGCACCTCACAGTACAGTCTGTCTCATCTCCTGATTAAATGATATTCCAACTATTCTCCTGGGAGAGGGATCCTGTTCAGTATCTGCGGGTGTGCAGGGTCAGAGTGAAGAAGCTCAACAGCAGCAGGGTCAGAGGGACATGTGACAGGAGAGGCCAAAGTGCGTGTATATCGTGTTTGTGCANTAAAAAAAAGAAATTTTCCTGGTATCTAGTCTAAATATTTTAGTTAAAAACCATTGCCTTTCGTCCTATTGCAACAGGCCCTGCTAAACAGCTTTTTGTCACCTTTTGTATAAGCCCTCTCTAAGTGCTGAAAGGCTGCAATAAAGCTTCCCTGGAGCCTTCTCTTCTCCAGGCTGAGCAAACCCAGCTCTCTCTGTCTTTCCTCATAGGACAGGTGTTCCAGCCCTCTAATCATCTCCATGCCCCTCCTTTGAACCTGCTCCATGTCCTTCCTGTGCTGAAAGCCCCAGAGCTAGATGCAATCTTCAGGCAGGGTCTCACCAAAGCAGAATAGAGGAGTTGAATCACATCCCTCACCCTGCTGGCCATGCTGCTTTTGGCAGAGCCCTGGGCTGGTATTGTGGATTGCAATCACACGTTGCCACATCATGTCCAGCTTTTCATCCGCCAGTACCCCTCCATCATTTTTGGCAGGACTGCTCTGAATCCCTTCATCCTAAAGCCTGTATTGATAGTAGGGTTTGCCCTGACCCAGGGGCAGGATATTGCACTTGGCCTTGTTGAACACCCTGAGGTTCATATGGACTCATTGCTTGAGCTTGTAAAAATCTTGAGTTTGATAATCTCCATTTGCTTGTCTGTTAACCGCAAATGTAATACTGCCCGCTATTAATGAAACTTCTCTTGTCTCTGTGAGATATCTTGCCAGAAAACCCTGTCACTGAAGTGTCTGCAAAGTGTGCACTTGGGTGAAACAAATTCAGCATTTTAGGTAAGTCAGGACACTTAGAAAACATGCTTGCAGTATCTATCCAGGCCTAATGAGAAGAAAATTAACATTCTCCCTTTCTAAACTCCCTCCATTTCTGTTATGAAAAAACGAAACTTCAGGAGAAGAAGAGAATGAGCCCCACTGACATTAAGGGGAATTGCATACTGGAGGCAGATACAGGAGTGTGCTTTCTGTAAGAGAATGGAAAGTGTCATTGCTTGTCCTGATATTCACCAATGTCTAACAGCTAAAGGCCTTCCCCTGCATCGGGAATCTTGACATAATGTAAAATTTTCAGAGGCATAAAATTGCAGTTAATTAGACATTAGTCTTTGTGAGAAGGTACTGACACAGAGATGACTAATGGTGATCTACATTCCAAAGTGACTTTTTCTGACTTAGGTTTTCTAGTGGTGCTTCAGAAGTTCAGCTCTCTTTCTTTCCAGCCCTTCACTGTGGCTGGGCACAGAAGTTGCACCCCCAGCCACTGAGGCAGCCAGGCGTGATGCCTGGATTCACACTGATTTTTTCTCTGTTTAAAGGCCTCTCTTCACAGCCATGACAGGGCACACAGTACCATTGACAGACAGGGGAGTCCAACAACATGATCAGAAAAAGCAGCAACCTGACCCAGCTCTTCCTAGGGCTATTGCGGGAGGGTGTCACCCCAAGAGATGTGGAGTAAGACCCACAGAGATGAGATGACAGTAGTGGGTCTCTGGAGCACCTGGCAGGCTGAGGGGGGTTATTGTCTAGTGTGGGGGGAATGAGATGATGGAAAAAGGCATTTTGAGATTTCATGAGACTTAATATGAACATTTAGGGGAAAAATCAAAGGTAGGGAAAGGCAGATAGCAATGATGCCTGAGGAGGAACAAGCACATGACAAGGCAGTGATAGTAAAGGTATAAAAGGGGCCAGTGGTGCAAACAGGTCAGTACACTTGTCTGGTTCTGCCATGCACCTCACAGTACAGTCTGTCTCATCTCCTGATTAAATGATATTCCAACTATTCTCCTGGGAGAGGGATCCTGTTCAGTATCTGCGGGTGTGCAGGGTCAGAGTGAAGAAGCTCAACAGCAGCAGGGTCAGAGGGACATGTGACAGGAGAGGCCAAAGTGCGTGTATATCGTGTTTGTGCATATGTCAGTGGTTTTCACAATTAAATACCAAGCCAGATTTGCTGGCAAGTAGGATGAGAAGCTTTGGAGCCGAATTAAAGTGCCTTTTGAAGTTTTGGGCCATTTTCTGGGAAGACCCAAGGGTCTGTTAGTCATCTACTGGAGGGACCAAGGGATACAGGGGGTGACTGAGAGATTGTTTGTGTGTGTGCATGTGTGTCTGAACACATGCAAGGGGGGTTGTACCTTAGGGACCTGGACTGGGGACAACCACAGGGCTTTGCATGCTCAGGTGCCAGTGCTTGCAGGCACTGGGATCCAGGGGCAGCTGCAATCCAACCCCAGCCAACGGAGGGACCCACATTATATATATGTATACATATTCTGCTCCTAGAACTTCCTAGAACTGCCAGAGGGCACAACAGGATTAGCCCATTTGAGGCATCTGTGTATGTGTATTTCTGCCTGTGCTGATCTGTATGGCCAGCAACATATGGATGTGCATTTTGTGTGAGTGTGGATGTGCTCCTGCGGTGGCTGTGTGCTTTGGCCCTCCATGGGACATTCCTGGGGGCACAGAGATGTGGCTGACTCACCTCAATCAGGCTGCTGGGTTTGGCAGCCCCTACAGTAGATTACTTTGCAGAGGCGTGGCCTGATTTATCATTCATCAGCTTTGCTGAGAGAATATGGAATCAAATACTAGCAAAAAAGGGCATTTTGGCTGATCAGGTTTCCCTAAAAACATAAGGTGTGTCTGGACTGTGGAGCTAGGCTGAAGATCCCAGATCAGCTCTTGATTAGTCTTACTGGTGTAGCTTGGACTTGAGTGTACTTTAAGCATCCAAATAATTACCCAAGCCTCCTGGCCTCCTCTGTCAGGCACCTGACCCAGAGTGGATCACTCAGCAATGCAGCACTGTTTTTATTTCTCCACAGATCATAGATTTTAAGGACAGGATTCACCAAGAACCTTCAAAAGTTCTTAAAATTTGTGCTGAGGTTTCCCCTGCTCCTAATAACCTGCAGCCCATTGAGGTCTGGCCTTACCTGCAGTCATGTCTGTGCATGACAGATAATGAGAGGGAAGAAAGGGCCACTGACTGAAAGCTGTGAGAGAAGAGACTGAGATGAAAAAGCCCCCTCACTTGCCTTCATGCAAGACAGGCTCTGCCCCGACAGCTCTTTAAGCTTCTTTCCCCACTTGAATCTGCAAATGAAACAAGATAAAATAGCTCAACAATAGGGCTCTGTGTGATTCAAGCCACAATACAATGTCTGTCACAAAAGAAAAAAGCTTTTGTTTGTATTTGGCTGGTATCTATGAATCACATAGGCCAGAAAGATTTTCACAAACCTTTGCACCATCTTTGATGGTTTGCACATGTTCCCCACTGCTGCTTAATTTCAAGTTTAAGCTGCTTTAGCAAAGACACATTGGAAGCAGCAGTTCTGATGGCCTTTCTCTGAACTGGCTTTTACCTTACAAAGTGCTTCTTGCTTTTTTAATATTTTATTTTTAATTTTTTTAAATGTTTTAGATTTGATCAGAAATGGGTATAATAGTGGTGTTGGGAATTAGTGATACTGTCAGCTTGCTCAGTGGTGTTTTCACAGCCAGATATAATGGCTTGAAAAGGAACAAAGCAAAAACACCGTAAGATTTCCTCCTCCACCCCATTTTCCCAAAAGGACAAATCTAATCTCTGCAATAAAGAGTATCTCTTCCAGTCCAAGGAAATATTTGGATGTGATGTGCTAAAGAAGACATTGAAGACAGTGAATAACTGCCCTTCTCCCACTCTGCAGTTTGCTGATTTTATCATTCGATTACTGCACTGTGATTTTTTAGAATGGCCAAGCTGTTGCACTCACCCGAAATGACTACACTCTTCTGAACGAAACGTCTCCTTGATTCAGAAATCATTTATTTCACGAGGGTTGGGGCCTGCTCTGTCAGACACCTGATTCAGAGTGGATCACTCATCATTGCCTTTGTTTCTCTGCAGGACACAGATTTTAAGGACAGGACTCACCAAGGACCCTCAAGCCAATGCCCTTTTTCCATGGACCACAGGGCTTACTGAGATCAGTTCATGCTTCAGATCCAAAAACAATGGTTGGAATAACACAGATTTTTCTGGAAAAACTTCCAGTATAAATATTTTTTTATCCATTGTGAGTTGTTCTGATGATGAAGTACTTTCTTACAGTAAATTAATTTTAATTAAAAATTTATTTCCAACCCCAGCCACTGGATCTTGTTTTGTATCTTTCTCCACCAGACTGAAACAGTCTCTCCAGTTGTCTGTTAACATATAGGGGGCTCTAGGTTGTAATCAAACCACCTTCTGGTTTGATGGTCCCTTTAGACCTCTCCCAGGTTCATTTTTCAGTCCAGCATATTTTTGTGCTTTGTTTGTGAAGAGTCCAGGAACATCAACACCAGTGTAAGATCCTTAACTCCCACCTGCTTCCTTTCTCTCCCGATTTTCTCTCCCACGGTTCACAGAGACACATACTTAACAGAAACATCTTGAGATGATGAACATACCCCTGCAGAAGAGTATTTTGAGACCAGAAGTTGACCTATTTTTGGTGCATCTGGCACATGCCCCATTGATTCTGCATCACCCTTGCTGCCTGATAAAAATGTTATGCAGTACCAGCTCCACTTTCCAGGATCCCCATCAGGCTGACAGGTCTACAAATTATTTGGGTCATGCCATTTATCGTACTAGCTTTCTCCCAGGCATCTGGAACTTCCCCAGTATGCTAAGATTTATTTTCTTTGGCTTGCTGATTTTTTTAGACTGCTGGACACAGGTTACTTGGATCCTTGCCTGACTTTATTATCTGCTGTTTAACCTCCTCTTTAGTTACAACTAGAACAAAAACTATGTGATCACTGTTTGTTGACATGAATAAATGATTAGGGTTTGATTTTTTTTCCCTGGACATAGAACAAAAATATTACAAAATTAGATTCTTTTTTACATCTTTTCCTATTGGCAGTTTTACTATGTTTATCTTGTAGTGGACTCATGTAATTTCTAGTGTTCTTTATGTTCTGGAAATACTAAAATAAAAGCCCAAGCATACAAGAAAATACTCCTCAGTAGACAACTTTCCTTAGTTGTGCTTGTCATAGTTCTCCTTGTGACCTGTTTCTCCTTTTATCAATTTTCTCCAAAACCTACCTTCTAATTTATGGGCATTGTCATTAAGAGCTTTTTGCATTTTCTCTGGGAGTCCAAATACATATGTTCATAAGAAGCTTTGCTTCCCTTCTGCAGCAGGCCACTTAATGAATGCAGATTCTTTTGCAGGGTGGGGCTTTTTTGGGCATCTCCTTAAGTATTATCCAATGATTCTCAATCATCATTCAGATTTTTATGCTAATAAAGTCTTTCTTCCAGTTGAATTTCTCCCAGCATTGTTTTTAGCTAACATGATTTTTTTTTCTTTAAAGTACAATTAATATCCTTTATTGGTTTGGACTTAATTTTATTTGGAGATAACAATAAATATAATCCCACTGTCATCAGTTATACCCAAGCCATTGCTAATTGTTCATTTTTTATTTAGTCTTTCTGCTGTAGTAAAGACAAGATCTAATATAGGAGATTTCCTAGTTGAATACAGCACTGTAACTGTTGTTTGTAACATTTGCAATGATAGCCTCTCTTTTAATTAGTATGGAAAATCTGGGCTATTCAGAAATTCAAGATACACAAAAGAAAAAAACCCTGGCAACAAAACAGGTCAAGAAAACAGCCAAGATTCTTTGCACAGCTGGCTATATTCTGAGGAAACATCCTGCTGGTACCTCTGATATACCTCTGATAGTCCTGTAATATTTTACAGTCTCTAATAGAAGTAGCACCTTCAGCAGCCCATGACATGTCATCATCAAGCAGCTCCTTCCTTTAGCAGGGATTCAGAAGATGCACAGGCTCCTTCTTTGCATAAAAGAATCTCCTCTGATGCCAAAACCAAAACAGTGTCCCTGGCTGCAGGGACATCACAAAGCTTCTGGGTAAAATGGAGGTTTAATGCAGAGCGCACCCAGTTTGCCCTTTGTTATCAATACAACAAAAAGGACTAAAAAGGAAGATGCACTTCAAAGAAGGGTTTGTAAATGCAACACCTAAAAAAATGTTCCCTGTGTGTCTTTATCTGCATAGCATAGAGAGATGAGGCAAATATAACTGTTTCATGTAAATGTAGGAAGAGCAAGTCCTGAAGCTCACTTTGTGTTGAAGGGATTCACTTAGCTTTTCCTGGTCAGCCAACATTGCATGGCATTCTCTCAGTTCCATTTTAGAAGTCCAGTTACTCAGTGCTGCAAAAATTGGTACTATTTCGTGCCTCAAATTTCCTAATATTCTGTGTTGCATTCTTTGTGTTGTGGTGAGGAGTGATACATGATCTAAAAGACTATCCTAATGTAACTCTGCATGTGATAGGGAGGAAATATTATTCCAAAAGACTGAGGTGAAAAGCTGAGCTTTGACACTGCCATTTCTCACACTTACTTTTAGTACACTATCAGCATCCTTGATGCCCACTGTCGAGGTTTGACCCTGGCCAAATGCCAGGGACCTACGACGTCTGCTTTCTATGCTTTCTCCTGCTGCATCTATGCAGAGGAGAAGAATCAAACTAACACAAACACACTGGACTCATGAGTTGAGATGAGGCACTGGTGGGGAGGGGACAAGCAAGAACATGAGCAAACAGGTGAGAAACTTAAGTTGCAAAGTGATTGATTAACCTAACAGAGTCGGAGGATAAATGAGAGGTAAAAATAAGCTCTTAAGACACCATTTCTTCATTCACCCCCCTTCCCTCTTAAGACACTGTTCCTCAGCTC
>VZTX01023468.1:200045-296626 GCA_013400915.1 Pardalotus punctatus
AGCAAAAACTGGTCCAAGTAAAACCACCACACCCACCTATTCCGCAAAGCTGGAAAAAATCAGCAAACAGATCTTGCATGATGATTTCAATTTTTAAAAGAACAGCATTTTAAAACATTGATCTGATTTCTGCAAACAAACACATGTACATATACATGAAATACCAGAGAGTTTTCTAATTTTGAGTTTAGCTTGCAGCATCCTTGGTGTCTACAAGACCTTTTCCTCCTTGGAAGATTTTTCCAGACAATCCAGGAGAATTCAGTTTTTGTTGTAAGAGGATTTTTCCCTTTTAATTATTTAATCAATCTTTCTTTCTTTCTTTCTTTCTTTCTTTCTTTCTTTCTTTCTTTCTTTCTACATCTTTTCAACACCTTAGAAGCACAAACACATAGGCTCACTCACACACACACAAACACACATGCACACAGAGAGCTCCACAGAAAAGTGACTGATGACCAGTTTTCATGTCAGAACTGTGATAGCTCTGGCTGAACAACTTTCTATCTTTTTTCCCCCTTCTTTTTTGTTTTCCTTTTGTTACAAAAGTCATGGCATAAAGATAAGAGGCAGAGCACTTAAGACATGTTTACAAAGATTAAACCACTGACTTGGCTTTAGTTAAAGTAAATTCTCCTGCTTCCCACTGTGCAATGTAGGTTTACAAAGGGACGACTGGCAAAGGTTGCTTCGTCTTCTTTTCTGGCACTGTCTGTTGGCTCCAAAACAAATGCACAACTTAAACCACATAAAAGGGCAGCAAGGTATTAGCACTTTTGAGGAGTTCAGCATCTGACACATTCCTAATCTGCCTGGATAGGTTTTTGATCTGAGCTGCTGCACTGCCTTTATAATGACAGGGCAATTTAACAAGCCCAAAATTCGAGATTCTCTCTGCAGCTGAGGAGTTACCAAGCCCAGCACTCAGCTCCTCTCTGCTGCTATTGTCACTGGGAGGACTGCCTGACCTTTGGCTTTCCCCTGGGGACAGGGAGGTGCAGGAAACCCCCAAACCCCCTGTATTATAGCCCAAAATGCTCTCATTTTCCCAGAGGTTGAGACCACAATAGATCAGCCTGAGGAAGGACTTTAAGTTTTTATAAAAGGTGCAAAATCACACAACTGCAAACCTCCAGCACTGGAGAAAAGGTTTTACAGAAAGGAAGGTGCTATCTGCTCAGAAAGTCCCTGGGAGCAGAGGTCAGCAGAACAACCATGGCACAGCAGGGAGGAGGAGGAACTGGAGAAAATAATAGGGCATGGCAGGAACACAAATTCCAAGAGAACAGATAAAAAAATAACTAGGTAAGGCTCACAAAAAAAAAAATTATTTAAAGATCTCAAGTACATCTAGAAGTTTTGTATTGATGTATTTGCATTAGTGTTAGTGTGACCCTACTATGCTCTGCTTGCAGAAAGAGATTGTCTTGGCTATGGCAGGAGAACAGGAAAGGACAAATATCAAGTAGCTCCAAACAAATTATGTACTTGTGAGATTATTTATCTCAGAACTCATTATTACAACAAATAATTATTTAATAAAAGTCAACACAAACATGGAGGAAGGAAACTAATTGAACAACAGCCTTTCACTATAGTTTTTGTCTCTGGTGAGGAAAACAGTCACTGAAGTCAGCTTTGGCAAAGTGTAATCCAGAGGAAAACATGGTGGGGCAGGAGGTCTGTCCTGAAAGAATATTGTATTACCAGAGTGGAAGGACATATGGGATAGATGCGGTACAGCCTTTCCCAGGCTTAGACATGTTCAATATTTTCATTCATGCCCCAGACAATGGAACAGAGAGGATATACAGATGGCAGATAGCAGGGAAGGACTGTCAGGAGTTTGGAAGACAGGATTAGAATTCAAAATTAACTTGGAAAACCAGTATTTTTAAGGTCTAACAGGAAAACATGCTACTCTGGAAACAAGCTTGCAGATTCTTCCCCACATGGGCAATAACTAGCTATATACTGCAGGATGGAACAGCTGCCTGGCCAGCAGCTCTGCAGAAAACCATCCAGAGTCTGCAGAGGATCACAAGCTGAAGAGCAATTTTGCGTTGCTACAGAAGAGGTTAGCCCTGGACTAGCAATGTGTAAGCAGAATTACACCCTATGAGACACACAACCAGTTTTCATCTCTGCAAAGGGACTGTGAGTATCTGTGTGCAGTCTTGTAAACTGCTCTCCAATAAAGATGTGATTC
Source organism: Pardalotus punctatus (assembly GCA_013400915.1). NCBI lineage: Eukaryota > Metazoa > Chordata > Aves > Passeriformes > Pardalotidae > Pardalotus > Pardalotus punctatus. Next base: position 202,255 of record VZTX01023468.1, read on the forward strand.
AGCTTTACTACATTGAAAAAACAGCAAAAGGGCTAATTAAAGGTCCAGAAACACAATGCAGGAGAAAATTTAAATTATGGAGTTGCTTGAGTAGAGAGAACTTTCTGACATGACACAGAGGGTAACAGGAGACAGACATCTACTAAAGGGAAGCAGACTGAGGTTAGAGATCAGGAAGCACTTTCCTAATGGTAAAGGAAGATCACAAAGGAGCAACTGAGTGGTGGCATGTCCACCAGGGCAGGCTTTTGAAATGCTTGCTGGAGTATCTGAGATGCAGCTGAGCCTGGCTGACAGTGGAGGAATGGTCCTACAAGCCTGTAAATGGGATCAAATAGCTACATCCTGGCCACTTCCCCAGGGTACACTCAAACCACAGTTTCCAGATCACAAAATTGCCTCTCAGCGCTTACCCCAGGGCAGGGGCACACTTCACTGGAAGGACCCCAAACACAACCATGGCTTAAAGCGTCTCATGATATACCGTCTCCTTCATCATACTGGCTTCTGAGAGACCCATCCTTTAACACCCATCTTTGGGATACAGTGAGCAGGGGTCAGTGATAGAGGGTATGAGGATCTGCACAGGGACACTGCAAGCCTGGGAGGCATATTTAATGGTCTGGTGGGTCAAGCTACTGCCATAATCACTGGGCTAAGCTTCCTAAGCTTTCCTAATAGAGGGAAATAAGTATTACTTGGCAAAAAAAGCCACATACTCCAAATCAACAAGTGAGTCAGAACCAGAATAAAAAGACGATTAGTAAGAACTCTCTTCTAACTCCATATATTAAGGCCTCTTCTGCAATACATATACCAGGCAAACAGCCTCTGAGAATCCCTTTTCTTTAGAGACAAATACATTTTGAGTCAAAAGAAATTAAAAGCAGGCTTAGGGTACAAATCTACCAACAATCTCTAAAGAAACAAACCAAAGAGAAATTTGTAATTTTTGAATAATTTCTCCCTCTATTTCAAAGCAAAACAATGTTTTAACATCAATTTTCAGCCAATATTGTTAGTGAATACTGGCAACAATAAACATTTATGTCACTCAAAAAAAAATCCACATTAAAAAAATTGCGGACAATCAATGGGTTAGAGTCTTGGGGGATTTAAAAGGCATGGTATGGAACCCATTTATCAAAATTCATAAAGGAGTAAGTATTCTGTAAGACTTTTCAGGGGAGGTACAATACATTCTGCTCACACTCAAGAGTACGAATGTGGCATGGCCAGCTGGGTTTTTAAATGCTCACCATTGTGGTTTACTCCATCCATCAGTCAGTCAGCTCCCAAATAAAATTTCTTTCAGCATTCACTTCTGGGCCTTAATGCTCTTAAGAACCAATGAGCTATTGATTATGGTGGTGCCTCAGACTGTCAGAGGGCTTCTTTTACCCTCATTACATGGCTTAGATGTTAGTGGGAAATAAACAGATAGAACAAACTGAGGAAACATCTAAAGACCATGAAGGGGCATATTTTCAACACAGACTCCTACACAGCCCTTTTGTAGAACTTGCAGGCGTGTCTATTTGCATTTGGCAAGTGGGTGAATGAACAGAGAGATGACATTTTATACAGGCATTTGCAGTTACTTCTTTGTTGTACACAAAGAGGTTGCACAACGATGCTATTTTCCACACACGAAATGGATGCAACAGTAAATTTTTCAGGTGCACTTAAAAATGCTGTTAAAAACCTCCATATGACTCTTTCAACATGGAATTCACTGTTCTCACTTCCACTTCTTCCTTACCTCACATCTTTAGCCAGAAACATTAAAAATACACAGAGCTCATAGAGAAGCAGCAGTCTCAGCTCTGAATCTCCATGTTTTTCTGTGTTTGAATAAAACGTTTAATGTTACTTGAGCTGGCAAGAAAGGTGGGGGGTTGTGTGTGTCTTAGTAGAAATTAATGTTTTGGTTGGCTGGACAAGCTCAGGAAATTTCTGTAGTGTGCATGATGAGAGAGGATGTTTGGCAAGATGTTTTCCAACAGCTGGTACAGGTGAAGGATTAGGGGGAAAAAAACTGCTTAAGAGCCTTCTCCCTGATTTTCTGCTTCGTACTCTTCTCAGACACAATCAATTTTAAAGTCTTGTACAAATCTCCCTGAAATCCATGGGTCTCTTTCCACTGGCTCAATAAGACTTGAAATAAATGCTCCAAATGCTGTGTTGGTTATTAAAAACATTTTGACATTCCTCCCTGCCCTCTTAAACACAGCTATTTTGGGAAGAAGTAGCAGATACTGGCCTCTCTATGCAGCCTGAACTCAGAAAAACCACACAGGTGACTCTGCCCATGGCCAGGACCCAATGATGTGTCAGGGTTCCAACATGCTGGGTGACAGGGTGGCTTGTCCCACTGTTTCGCCCTTTCTGCATGGGTAAGGGACAGGGGAAGAAAGGCTGTGGAGGGCACAGATCTTCAAACTGCCTGATGGCAAAGGTGGTATAGAGAGGGGAACAAGCTTGGATATGGTGTGCTGTGCCTTGTGGAATGTGAAAGGTGGGGATGGTCCTTATGGTGCCTTTGCCTAAGGCTCTTTGCTAAAGAGTGCATGATGCAGAGAGAGAGCAGGATCAGCCTTTAAAATTCAACATAATTTGTATACAGAGAGTTTCCAGTGACTGTCTTCACCCCATTCACTCAGCAATACAGCTCTGCTACACTGTAAATGCATTTAAACAGAGTATTTGGTATTTATAACATAGAGATTCTTCTGCAAAGTGAACATTTACTGGTTCCAGAATGTCTTTTGTTTAGTTCATTATGAAGGTCAGAATTATTATAAATCTACACAAATTGAAACAGTATTTTGGCATGGCTCTGACGTTTGAACCAAGTTAATAAAAACAATGATATATAGTATTCGGGTATCATTTAATCTTAGGAATTCATAATGAGCATGAAGACCAAAATAAACTCTTGCAACACATGTTTATTCACATATTAAGATTCCCTGAGACTGTTCTACATTACTGACTTTCATATGCTTGGAAAATAAGAAGGCTTTTTCATATTCATGCTCAGTGAGTGAAAACACATCACTCAGGAGACCATCTGCTTCTCTCTGGAGTGTGGATCTTGACCTTAACACATTGGGCTGCATACAAACTCTGAGGGGAAAAGATGTATTTGGGTGCTTCAGCACAATCTTAAGACCATAGAAAATTCAGTCAGCATTCAGAGGATTCAGTGTTAGTTCAGCTGCTACAGCAGCCAAAATTAAGGGAGATGATTCAAGTTTTCATCTGTCTGCAGTGGTACAAATATTCTGCCACAATCAGTTTGCCATTGTATCCCGGTTCATTTCTACAATACCATACCTGTGTCCCCAAGAAACAGATGACGGTTTTGCCACTGCCTTCCCTGTGATCATGATTTAGCCTGCAGCAAGGAAAAGAAAAAGAAAAGAAAAGAAAGAAAGAAAGAAAGAAAGAAAGAAAGAAAGAAAGAAAGAAAGAAAGAAAGAAAGAGAGAGAGAGAGAAAGAAAGAAAGAAAGAAAGAAAGAAAGAAAGAAAGAAAGAAAGAAAGAAGGAAAGAAAGAAAGAAAGAAAGAAAGAGAAACAAAGAAAGAAAGAAAAGGAAAATAAGAAAAATAGAGGCAGCAAGTCCATCTGGAGAGTAGCAAGCTACCCACCACCTTGGTGCCCACAGTCAGCATAGCCAGAACAAAGGCAGGAGAGGGGAGAGGTGGTTTGGATCCACATTGCTTTCATCCTCCTGAGGGCTCTCCAGGCTCCTGGGGGCGGTGCAGGACCTCCTTAGGTGGCCTCTCTGGAGGGAGACGCTGTCTCTTCTGTCAGTATAAATGGGGAGGTAGAAGAGGCAGCCCTACAACTTCTGTGCTCTCAGCTCCGAGGGGCTGCAGGATTAAGCTGAAGGTTTGGCTAGGTTGGGATGGAGGAAGGAGTTGCTTTTGGCACATCTTGCAACTTGGGGAGTCAAGGTGTTTTGGCTGGTGGGACTGCGCAAGGAGGGAGAGCCCAAATGATTTTAATTTTTTCAAAAAATGTATTACTTCCCAGGTTTGAGTCCTAGAAGGACTTTTGAAACAGGTTCCTTACAGGTGCCTTTCTGCTGAGAACATGCCCTCTTCTTCCTGAGTTAAGACAATTGCAAAAGCACATTTTAAGAGGAACTGGATGCAACAGGAAGAAGAAAGTTGTCATCCTGGAGTGCTCCCATGGAGGTTTAAGGGCATAGAAACCACAACGTACAACACAAGGCCTGATAATCTGCAACAAATTAATTCCTAACTCAGGGTTCACAAGCTGAAGCTGAACCAAAGCAGGGTTATCCTAGATGAGGTGGCTCCAGCACAGGTTCATATACTGTAGATAGCTCAGGTAAGAGCAGGAGGAGGAGAAGTGGTAGCACTGTCTGCAGAAACCCTTCAGGGACTTGAAGTATTCAGGTAGCAGTTCCCTGCTGCCCCACCTATGCTGTCCACTCACCTAAATCAGGGTCAGATTAACTTGAGCAACTTGCACTTTGTTGGTGCAAAATTATTGCTCATGACTGCTCATGATTGCTTCAGGTCTAGGCTGTCATTATACTGTCTCAGGGCAAAGATAGGATTCACCTGCCTTGAAACCAGTTCTTAGAGGTCACAGCAGCCTCATGTGAGCTCTGCATGCAGTGCAATGCAGAAGTAGAAGGGTTTAATGGGTGGAAGAACACAGATGAGGAAACTGGTCATTTTATCCTGGCTCAGGGTGAGGGTCCATTCTAGTCCCAGCACAAAAATTATGTGGATGTAGCTGAGAATGTCAGTGAGAAAACTGCTCATGGCAGCTACCTACTTGTACCAAGGAAAGAAGAAAATCAGAGGTAGTAAATCCACCAGGCAGTAGGTTTTGTTCCTTGTACACATGCTCAAATGAACCTTGAGTCTTGCCCATGTTGTCATGAAAAGTCCCACAGTCCCACAGGTATTGAGGAGTGTGATCAAATTCCATGAGGATTTGAAATGACATGTGGCATGAAATGACCACACTTTCCAAGTGGCACAAGGAAAATTAAAACAGGAAAAGGCCCCCCTCTCCAAGCCTGAAAAAGGACGTCATAGAGGCAGAGAGTGAATGTCTTCTTGTATGAGCATTCATAGCAGCACATGGGGATCTAGAGGAGAAGAAACTTCAGAAAGAGAACCTTAAAGATGCAGACTGAGGACACAAAAATATCTTGCAGCCTGTGAGAAGCCTGAAGGGACCAAAGTATTACCTGGTAATAGCTGGGGTGAAAGACAGCTTTTTCCTGCTAAGAAACCAAAGGAAAAAGATGAGCTGCAATGACAACACCCAGCCTTTGGGAAATAAAAACTACAGATTGGAATATCAACCAACCAAAAAGACTGAGACTTTAGAAAATTCCTGTGTGAATGAGATGGGAGTGTCCCAATGGGAGATCATTTGAAATATTGTCATGAAAGCTGCAAGGCAGTAGAGCAACACTTGGAATAAATCCAGGTACAAAGAACAAGGGATGGTTTGATAAAGACCCTGAAAAATCTTGGAAAACAACATGTGGCAAGGGTCACATGCTGCTAGGCTCACAAGATGGTATTTGTGGGGTGAAGGAGGCAGAGCGGGAGATGCTCCTAAAAACATCTGACTAAGGGGAAGGCATGGAGGGTGTCAGCCACAAGGAGCTTTGTTGTGTGGGGAAAAAAAGGAGTTACTCCACATTTCAAGGCACCTCCTTGACATGGAAAGAGGCTTTGGCTTTGCAAAATACCAATACACAACCTGCCATCCCATGCTGGTAGCCCAAGGCCTGCGGTGCTGCAGGAGGTGCCTGTGCAGCTGCTCAGCTACAAGCACAGTAGTGGTCATAGCAGGATGGAGCACCTTGCTGTCACCCCCTCAAAGGGACAGTGTCAAAGGAGAAAGACTGATGACAACTTTCCAGTCCAGAGAGCAGCTCTGAGCCAATTCCCAAAGCCACCCAGTGGTAATCAGAATAAGGCCTCAGGAAGGTCTCAGAGCCAGGTTTTAATAATGTCCTGTTCCTGCTGCATTATTAAAAACATGGAGGATAAATTCAGTCAAAGACTTTGTGAACTAGTTTTCTTGATTGGGTGGCTTGAATCGATTCCAGAGGAATGGCAGGTCATATGCCTGAATGTACACAGGAGGGACTGAGAAGAGGCAGAACAGGCTGGAATATCTTCTTTCCCAGTGTAGTGAGCAGAGGCAGAGCCTGTCCATCCAGAGACACTCTTTGATGAGCAAAGAGAAGTAGCAGAGTAGCAGAGTATCCATGTTAAATCAGAGGGACAAATCTTGGTGAGGTTGGCCTGCTCTCTCTCTGAAGTTATGTGGGCACATTAAGGCTTTCAGCACTTAACTTGGGAACAGAACAGACAATAAATACCCAGGAGCCACAAGGGCATAGCTGTGGGGTAGAACTGACCCAAATTTTCTTGTTATTTTTGTTGCTATTGTTTTTCTATTAGTTCTTATTACAGCATGTGAAGGGTCTGTTCTCAACCCAACAGCAAAACTGGCCTCTTTTGAAAATGCAGTTCCTCATGGCTGTCAGAATTGGAAAGTTTTTGCATGGGTTAAAATTTGTGTTTTGACATTGCAAGTTTGGAAAATTTTAGAGCTGAAATGAACCAGAGCTGGCAGGTGTGGGAAGAAGAGAGGGGAAGGAGTTAAAAAGGTTACAAAATTGTAGATATGAAGCTGAGGGAAGTTACATATCACAAATCACATTTGATAAAATGCAGAAAGTATTCTTGTTTGGTTTCTGATTTAATTTCCCATTTGAAGTCAAACTGAAGTACTAAATTGTTATTGCAGGAGGTGGGTCCAAGTGTATAAAGGAACGCAAGTAAGAAATACCCTTCAGATTATAAATATGGGCATCATCAGTCATTAGCCATAGAGAGGTCTTCTCACTGCCTAGTGTGCAAATTAATTCAGAATAGATGTTGAACTCAAAAAACAGGGTGTGCTCTGTTCTAAAATGAGACACAGAAACATTAAAGAAAGTGACGAGACTAAAATGATCTGTAGACGGCTCCCTGTGGCCAGACCAATAGGAACATTCAACATAGAATTATCTTAGAATTAGCTTAAAATTAGCTTTAGTTTTCATTCAGAGCTGGTATGGCTCAGAGTCATTAGCCACCATGCTCTGTGTCAGCTGCTGCAGGACTTGCTGAAACCTGGGGCTGGAATTTCAGCATCCTGGCCTGCCAAGCTTCTTTCTACAGAACAGGGACATTTTGCAAGAAGTCTTTGCAAAATGTTGTAATAATGAAAACTTTAAAAATACACAGCTGTTTTGCAAAACCCTCATAACAAAGACTCCTTTGAGATCAGCTCCATGCAGACTCCGTAGTGGATGTGCTACCATCAGTACTCTCAACAGAGACATTATACTGCCTGACGTTCCCTCCACGCCCCTCTCACCCCACAGGTCCCCTGCCTGGACCTCGTTCCTTTCAGGCGGTGCTGTCTGCTCAATTCCCTGCTTCAGTCCTTTTACTTGGGTGCCAGAAACTGCTTCCAGGGGTCAGGCACATTTGTCCCTTCGGGTGACCTCCTCATAAGGCTATTTTCCTGCCTTGCTGTTCCTGTGGCTTAAACAGGACAAGCTGGGGCATCATTTCAGGTGAAATTCAGCTGCAGCTGAACTAGGTAATGCTGTGGAAAAGAAGTCCATGCAACCTACAAACACCTGAGCAGCTGAGCCCCCGCTGTGTTGATTCAGCCTTCCTCCACATGTATCAACATGTTTGCATGCTGTGAGCACTGTACACAGTGCTGCTGTTCCTGAAACCTGTGTATTGGTGTTGGCATCAAGCTGGGTTCCCAGATCATTTTTACTGACAAGTGTTTAGTGGAATCCATTTTCCAAAGTGAATAGTTTATTGGGATTTGAATAGTTGAAGGGAGTTCATTGTTGTAAATAGGGTAGTGCCTGACTAGGAAATCTATTTAAGGTATTTTTATTACCACAGGGAACGTGGGGATTCAGCTTTTCAGTGTTAAAAGTATTTCCCTGAAGTGATCATTAGAAGTAACTCCTAGATTCTCAGATATTGGCATCTGTACATTATCTATATTTCCAGTAAATTTTAATGACAAAAGAAAGCTGGCCAAGGCAGTACACAATGGCTTTCATGCTCCTGGGGAAGCCAGGAGGAATTTCCCATCAGTTTGAGCAGGACCTGGCTCCTCACATCCTGTGCTGCTGTACTTTGCCTTAGTGCCACAGATGGGCAAGGTGGGAACCACAAACCTGTCAGGAAGGGGTAGATGGGGAGGAACCAGCCTATCCCAGACATTCACTGGATAAAACACTTGTGTTGCTCTTCTGTGGTTCTTCTTCAGGGTCCTGAACACAAACAGGATAAGAATAAATCGTTGTTATACTCAGTGGAACTAAAGCCCTGTCTAGCTTAGTATCCCATCTCTGTAAGTGGTCAGATGTGCTCCTCAGGGAAGAGAACAGAGGAAGCATATTCCATCCTCCCTTGAAATGACCTGCCAGACTCAGCATTCTGCATCCCAGGGATCCCTGGTGGCCCCCAACCAGGAGAGCAGAGGACATGGCCACACTGAGCACCGTGGTGCATTCTGACTTAAGAAGCTGTTGGACCAGGCTTTCAGGGGGGTACTCACTCTGTGTGACGCTGAGTCAGCAGCAGTAACATTTCACTCGTGGCTCCTTCTTTCTTCATAGACAAAAGACTGGAAGAGGCTCAGCTTCATCTGATCCACAACACTGCTGCAGCAGTAAGGAGTATATGACCTCTGACAGATGTTGTTCTCACCTGCTTTTGCAGCAAGCAGAGGGGAGAGCCACAGCCTCTCCAAGCAGACTGTGTTTCATCACTCTCAGAGCTGGAAATTTGCTTTGTAACATGGAACCTGAATATTCGTTGCTGCAAATTAAGCTAAATTCCTGTTGACCTTTTCCTGAGAGCTACGGGGAACCATTTTAATCACTGGTCTCTTTGTTGCAGTCTTTGCATTCTGGAAAATGTATCACATCTCCCTTTGTCTCTTCTCCTCTGGAAAAATAAACTCCATTCTCCCAACCTTTCTTTGTAGGTTATGTTTTCTAAACCTCTTCTTGCTGTCTTTCGGGTTCCCATAAGGGTGTCTGCTTATTAAAATAGAAGCTTAATTTTACAAAGGTTGCTACGTTACTTGGCACAGTAGAAAATAATAACAAATGTTACACTGCCAATAGGAAATCCAAGATAAGATCACAGAGTGGAGGGATAGGGTGGATCTCAAGAGATCGTCCAGTCCATTTCTTTGCACTAGGGCAAGTTCAAGCAAAACAAGAAAATCCCTTTAGATTTGTCAGGTCAGTGATGACAACTTTCAGTGATGGCACATCTTTGGTCTCCTGGCAGTTTACCCCATGGATTTTACCATCCTTGTATGAATCTGTTGTATGTTGTTACAACCATGAGGATTAAACTCCTTAAAGGAGATTTTAAAATCACATCTGATTATTGAGCTCCAAAGCAGAAAATAGTTTCAGGGAACAGAGGCATAAAAAGGCATAGATTTACTAGCTGTGAAGATGAAGGCTTTTTTATTTTGATTTTTTTTCCCCTATTCCTGCAATTAACTGTTCCTTTCTTTTACCTTTAAAGTATTCAAACTACAGTCAATGCATAAAATAAAGATGAGATAGATAGGTAACATATTTAAAGACCTGGCCTAGAAATCCTGATACATAACTTGCAGTTGGCACTTTCTTGGCGTAACTTCAGCCACAGAAAATTTTTCATGCTAGAGGTGGCAAAATGGCAGAGTTCCCCAGCAAAGGCCAAACTAATTCTCCACATCCTTCAGTTCTATTGGTTCTATGCTGATCTCACCCAAAACCAGGTGAAAAAAATAAGCTCCTATTCCTGTCAATTCCCTGCCATAGATACATTGTCAGGACTGTCAGTTGTACTGAAGGTTTCCTTGGGCCTGAAGCCCATGGCAGGTTTCTGAAGGCTGCAGAGTCAGGAGACCTTTAGACAGTTCCAAGAGGAGCTCACTGGAAGTTTCATATAGGCTCAGAATGCTCCCTTGAAGATGTGATTTTATATCACTCTTCTCCTTTCAAGGAACAACCCTGTGCACAAGTTCATGTGAGTGGACCCTCCATCCCAGACAGGGTTCTGTCTAAACCACTTCTCCATGCCCTGTATTTCTGACAGGGTCCCAGTCCAGCAGATGCCACCTGTCCCAGCGTGGTCAGGGTGGAAGAGTTATGGCACAGGCGGTGGCACTGGAAGACATCGCGTAAGCCCTGAGAGCAGCAATGCAGACCATGCATGTACGGCTGCTCTGGCTCTTGTTCAACTCCTTCGTTGTTACCATTGCTCATAAACAGAAATGTTTCACTCCACAGGATTTCCTTGCACGAATCCTGAGGTCATCTCTCTCTCCTGCATACAGGCAAGATGTTTCTACCTTGAAAATGAATGAGGGAGCATAGAAAAAGGGGAGTGATGTACTTTTGTTTTAACCAAATGGGTCTTTCAAAAGCTGAAGATAATGAAGATCTACTTAACAACTCTTCATATAGCTCTGATAAACAAAATGTTTCCAACTAGAATTTAAAAAACTGAATATAATAATATGAAGAGGGAATAAGTGCTTCCCCTTGTCAACTGGCTACTAACAAAAGAAAAATATGAGGAGTGAATACTCAAAAAAAAAAACCAACAGTGCTGTAATATAATTAAAACCATTAAAAATGCTGTACTCTGGTTTTGCTCCCTGAAGCACTATGTTATTTTTCTTTTTAAAGCTGTCACCACATTTTGATACCATAAGGAATAAACTCAATCAAGACAAACCTCCATTTCAAAGTTGGAGGATTTTCTAGAAACAGTAACTTAAACTTCATAACTAGCAGATGCTGCTCACTCAACTGCAGCCATTAACATCTCTCTTTTTATTTGTTGACAGTAGGTATTCCTCAGGTACATAAGCAGCACTGAAGAGAAAGAAAGACAAACGCAGAGACAAGGCCAAAAGAAAGCACCCATAGAAAACCTGCAATTTTAGAAGCTCAGAAAGGGCCCCATTCAGCAAAGTACTGAACAAGAATGGTCTGTATTATATGCATAACTGAGGAGTATGCAACACTGGGGTTTTTTTAATTTGGCAGCCCTTCAGACAGAGGTAAGACAACCTTCCTGTCCCTTGCTATCGTATTCCAAAGTTTTCCCGATGGCATGGAGGTGATGTAATTCTGACACATGAGAAGAGATTCCACTTGCCAGCAAACTGCATGGGGCCACTCTTCTGTTAGAGACATAAAAGTATGAAAAAAGGGGTTGTAGGACTGAGCCACCTCATGCATTTACTTCTTTTACTTTTCTCCTTGAGGAAAAATGCAGTCTACTGGCATTGGGAATGGGACTAGGGGGCAATGAACAAAGCAAGGAACATTCACAAAAATTATTACAATGACTGTGCAATTATAAAATTTTAAGCAATAAACCATGAAGAAAAAAAATAAAAAGATGTGTTAACTGCATTTCTGGGTAGTCAAGCAATTGTCAGTTATTCTTTTTGAACCTTGTGAAAAAACAGATTATTTAGGAAAGTCAGTCAACCTTTGCCCCACCAGCTTCTAAAAACTCAAAAAGCAAATTGAGAAAGATGACTATACACTAATAGCAGATTTCTCACTGAATTTGTGGCACTACACAGTGACCCAGACAAGCAATACTGGACATCCAAGTGTTATCTTCCCAAGGGTGAACAGGACTGTTACTTGCATGACTCTGCAGGGCTCTGCATTGCAGAGCTGGAAACTGGATGCATCAGATCCTGAACAAACTCTTTAAGATCTGAAGACACAGATATCTCCTTTCTCATCCTATACCCTCAGGAAAAAGAAGATGCAGAGAAATACAGAAAATATGCTGTGAACAGCTCTCTCAATGATAGGGGATGAGGTCACAGTACTGACATGACTGTACAGTCACAATACATTCAGTGTATTGTTGGGAGATAGAAGAATAGTTGCAAAAAGGATCTTCTCAGTGTGGCCAGTTACCAAAAATTTGCCTTGTTTTGGTAAACTGTGCTGCAATGTTTTGTTTTGCAGAGAAGCTTTCTAGAGCTGCTGGTAGTGTGATAGAATAACAAAGCAGAAATTAATGTTGCTGTTCAGGTGGAATATAGCTCATAAAATTTTTTCTTCTCAATTTCTTTACCTTATGAGCCAAAACTACATTGTTTGCCACAAGCCCTTGGCATACTATGCCCTAATTTTACTCAGTTTGCTCCAGCAAATCATTGGTAGAAGAGACACATTGTTGATCCAAGGGCTTCACACAGATTCCAAGCTGGCAATATGAAGACAAGTTTCTAACTAATACAAATGATGCCTGGCACCAGCCTAGCCGTCAAACACAACACACACTCTCAGCTGGAGATTCACAAACCTGCCCACTGAATCCTCAGAGGCCACATTTGTTCTCTGCTATGTCATGTTGGAGCTTTCAGCTGCATTCAAGTGCTTGCACATAAGATCTGCAGAAGAAAATATCTTCCTTTGTCTTTTTTGTTTCCCACCACCATGTTTTCAGTGACATCTGGACCTTTCAGATGAGGACAGGAATATTCCATCTGTGGGATAAGATTCCTTGCCTTGACATCACTAACTTAAAGAGGAAGAGGACAGGACAAGGCACCCAACAGGATCTGAGATTGAATCCTGAAAGCTGACTTCTCTAGCCTAGTGCTGGAGAGGAGCTTCAGCCACCACTTTTTCCACAGGGATAAATCTCCAAACAGTGGTAGGAAAGACAGGCCCTAGGATTTGTCTCAGGGGAATAAGGTACTAAAAAGAGTTTGTGGTAAAACAGTCTAGTGGAGCACTTTGTGTCTCTTCTGACCACAGATGAAATGATGGGGCCAGATGTGTCTCATGGGCCACCGACTAGAAAAAACTGGTTGTGAACCTTCCTTGGATCAACATGAAAGAAGCCTAAGGTTACAGAGTACCAAAGCTGCCAATAGATGAGACTCTTTGATGTTTTTTTATGAACAAAAAAAATGTACAGAAACATTTTTAATTTTGCATTAGCAGTTTGTGTTGTGTGGGTTTTTTTCCAACTGACTCCGTGATTGTTGATATTAATTAAAGTGAATGGTAGATTATTTTCTAAAGGCTATAATTTAAACCAGAGGTTGAATATAGACTAGAGTGTAACATTCTTCAGCTCAAACCACAAGGTATGCAAGCTGGGAATGAGCTCTATTTCTTTCCTGTTGAAGGACAGATTAAATATTTTTTATTAATTCTAATGCTAGCAAAGAAAGTAAGATCCCCATTTTTCCTTCAATTTCTCTGTATACTTAATTGATGTATTCTACCAAGCTGTCAAGCTGCTTTTAAAACCCATTCTTTTTCATAGAAATATTATCCTCCTTTTATTAGTTTGAGTTGATAAATGAATCAAGAGCCTTTGAGGTATTGTGTACTGTCAACAGAATATATCTTTCAGATGCATCCACTGCAACAGAGCTGAAAAAATACATATCATGAAACACTTAATAAAAAAGATACACAGATTTGTCTTTTACAAGATCATGGGACTTGAGTCTATCTCCAGGGAGGAGTTCCAACATGAGAAAGAAAATACTAAGTTCAAAAGCCCATGTTTTCAATTTGCGGCCACATGGTTTAAATTATCCCTGTATTTATTAAGGGTGCTAAATGGGCAGCTTGACTTAGGGGAAAGGGTCATTCAAGTTGAGAATAGTCATGTTTAATCCCTCAGCTAGCTGCAGGTTAAATTTACTTTAAGATGCTGAATATTCTTTACGTAGTATGTGTTAAAATACCACATGAGACGCAGCTGGAGGGGTTTTGCCATTTACTGTTGGTTTATTTGGGTTTTGGGTTTTTTTACTTTAATATAGCTGCATTGTAAACAACAACAGAAAATTGTTAAACACTTAGTGTGGAATCAAAACATTGCCCCATATGCCATACAAAACCTGTCATATTGCCACTCCTTGTACTTCAGTTTCACACATGTATGTGCATGGTGTTTTGTGGTGAACTCCTGATTTCCCTGGTACTCGATGTTGCACATTTTCCTGTAATCAGAACTCTTTTTGTTGTAAAAGAGTAGTATAAGATGCATTTTCCACTTTGTGCTGGGGCCTTGAGATAGTAGGTTTTTGGATATTGCATGTACTTGCCTGTAAACTTCTTGCTTCGCATTTCAGGAGGGAAAAAAAGAAAATTAACCAAAATCCAGAAAGTGGAAATTAGAGCAAACAAAAAAACATTTTCAAATGGACAGGCAATATGAATTTTAAAGGTTTTCCCCTAAGACCACAATTAAGATGAAAATAAGTAGCTATTGATTATCAAGGCAGTTTATCCTAACTGTAACCTCATTTGTTTTGGTGGTTCACCTGCAGACATGCCATTGGGGGAATTTAAAATACATGTCTTGTTCTATTTGTCAGTTAATTCACCCAGGGAATTGCCTGAGTTTTGTTCATGAGATGGATGGTTGCAAACATCCAAAAGATCCACTGTGTTTGACACAGACCTGAGACTGTTGCTTTTGTTCTTCAGTTGGGCTGAAGATGAAGGCTGTGGAAACTGGGATGGCCTGGGTACTCACACCCAATTTCAGTGCCTGAATGTTTTAAAGGAGAAAAAAAAAACAACCAACAACCAGAACACAGAGGATTTCTGAGCAAAGTCATGTCTGAAGTCACTTTTAAATTCAAATAAATATTTGTGGGAAAACTGCTTTCCCTATTCTCCTAGTGCTCATAATTTAATTATAGCAGCCGCCAGGCATCTTTAACTTTTGTGACCAGAAGATCACTCTGGGTCTCAGCGACCTTGGCTGTTGTAACAGGGTAATATTTTCACAAGGATGAAATGTTTTTGAATGCATTTCTCCAATGTACTTGTGTTTGCAGGCATTTCTCAGCGGATCTGACCTGAAGTGCAAACATAATTATTTTGTTTCACCTAGAGGTTTATTGACAAACTCCAGAAAAATCATGTTCCTCTTCCATTTGCTGAATCTCACTCTCTGTGAGAACACAAAGGTACTGGTATTCTTCCTTCGAGCCTTCTGTCATCAGTGGGAGTCTGAACCGAAGGTCTGAGCCCAGGAGCCTTTGAAAATCATGCAGTGATTTTCATCCAGGCCACACATTAAACATGAAGCGAAATAAGAAGGCAATAAAAAAGAGCAAGATAGAAAATGGGTAAGAACTCAATCCTTTGGGGTGTTTTTTCAAGATATTTTAGTATAATGTTTCATGTAAAATTGCTCCTAAAGTTCATTGCAGAAATTTGTCAACAGAGTTCAATGAAAGAAGCCAGGCAGGTGGGAGTTAATGTCTTAAAAATATCATTCTTTCACTAAAGCTTTAAGCAATTGTTGTGAAATGCAGGAATTAAATCATAAGCTCGAGAAAGATGCCATCACCAAAATCTCTGCATTCTTTTATTGGCGAATAAACTTCTGCTCTACACTCATGCAATGTCACTTTTGCCCAGTTCTTCTGAAAACATCACAATCTGTTTTATCAAACTAAAAAAAATCTCGTGTTATACAACCTTAAGCTTATGATCTATGGCTCATTTTTCCATTTTGAGTCATGCAAATGCAAATCCTTACCTTTGTCACAGAATCAGAAGATCACAGGATGGTTTGGATTGGAAAGGACATTAAAGATCATCTAGTTCCAACCCCTCTCCTGTAAGCAAGGACACCTTTCACTAGACCAGGGTGCTCAGGGCCTTGAAGACTTAAAGAGATGGGCATCTACCAATTACTGGGGCAATGTGTTCCAGTGCTCTACCACCCTCATAGAGAAGAATTTCCTCCTGATATCTAATCTAAACCTACTCTCCTTCAGTTTCAAGCCATTCCCTAATACTGATCCCTGAAGAATGCCACTCATCACTGATCTCTGCTTGGATGTCAAGCCACTGACCCACAATTCTTTTAGTATGACCAACCAGCCAACTCCTTATCCACTGGGTGGTCCAACCTTCAAATCTATGTCTCTCTAATTTAGATGCAAGTATGTCATGCAGGACAGTGTTTATTTCTTTGTACAAGTCCGGGTAGATTACTTCAGTTTCTCTTCCTTTATCCAATTCTCTCAGGGCTTTAGTTTTTCTAACATGATCTCTGCCTGTTCAGGCAATTTCTCTGTATTCCCACTGGACTACACATCCTTCCTTTCATTCTCTGTAGGCTTTCTTTTTGTATATGACTTTGTTCAGTATCTCCTTGTTCATCCACACAGACCTCCTGGTGTTTTTGTCTGACTTGTCTTTGTTGGGATGCATCACTCCTGACCTGGGAGGAGGAGATCCTTGAATATCATCCAGCTTTCTTTAGTCCCGATTCCCTCCAGGGGATGATTCCATGGTAATCTTCCAAGCAGTTCCCTAAAGAGGCCAAAGTCTGCTCTCCCAAAGTCCAGAGTAGTGAGCATGCTGTGCACTCTCCTTGCTGCTCTATTGATCTTGAACTGCACAATTTCATGGTCACTGAAGCCAAGGCTGCCCTTGAACATCCCATTCCTCTCCAGCACCTCCTGTTGGTGAGAATGAGGTTTCAGCATAGCAACTCTCCTTGTTGGTTCCTCTATTACTTGGAAAATAAGCTATTATCAATGCATTCCAGAAACCTGCTGGATTGTTTATGCCCTGATATGTTGTCCCTCCAAAAGTTATTGGGGTGGTTTAATTCACCCACAAAGACCAGGACTTGTAAATGTGAGGCTGTTCCTATCTGTCTACAGCGGGGCTCATCCACTCAGTTCTCCTGTTCAGATGGCCTATAGCAGACCTCTACTGCCATGTGACCTCTGCCCTCCTTTAATCCTGGCCCGTAAGCTCTGAGTTGGCTCTTCATCCATCCCCAGGCAGAGCTCCATGCTCTCCAGCTGGTCATTGACATGGAGGGCAACACAGTCTCCTCATCCCCCCTGACTGTACTTTAAATCATATTGGTCTGGGTTGTCTATAAAATTTTCAGGGAAGCTTAAGAAGGCATTCTGAACACATTTATCTTGTTCAGAGAAATGATGTACAGCTTACTTTTCCAAATGCCATATGTCAGCTAAGTGCAGTTAGCTTTTCTCTGCTGGAAAGTATCATGTTACTCCTTGAGAAATCGTGGTAGTATAATATAGCAAGCATACAAGACACAGGCCTTAGAAAAAAAGATAAGGTATTGCATTCTTGCATGGTTGAGGTTATTTTCTTGAAGAAGGGGATGAAAAGCCCAAAATACTGGAAAACTAAGAGACAAGGAACAGGTCTTCCCAAAAAGTGTTTCAGCTAACATATCAAATACTGACACAAATATTCTCTTAAACTCTGGGCTCTCATGAAATTGAGAGAGAACTCCAAATTATTTTAGCCTTTACATCTAAATCAAAAGCTGATTGATCAACAAAAACCAGAAGGTTTTGACCATCTGAAGTGGTTGCAATGTGTTTATTGGGCCTCAGACACTTTGTACCTTAATCACAACTTCAGTCTGGTTCCGTTTCATAATGTATGAAAGTCTTCACTGCAGAAGGTTTCATTAGTTAATACAATCTGATACATGACAAAGGTTTGACCTGCTGGTTTTTGCCCTATATGCTAGAGTTTTCTGCCCACAGTCCTGTTTTTTCTGAGAAGAGATAGACAATTATTTTTTATTTTAAATCAAAGGGAGTGTTTTTACTGAAATGGTATCACAACACATCCATCTTGCTCAAAAGGTTTATCTGACTGCTATGACTAGACAACCACCATATAAGCTACTGTCAGGTAATCCAGTAGACCAGAAAAACTTCAGCTCTGATGAGTTCTGGTTAGTTTTCTGGGTAGCTTTATGAATCTGAAACTGGGAGATTTCAATAAAAGCAAGATCTGGAGTGCTAGCAAGTACACTTACAACATCCATCTACTCAGAGAGCCCCAGCCACTTTTGGCAGGAGATAAATGTTTGCGTCTTCGAACCAGGAGACTTGTCACCATGCTCAGAGCTTGACTTTAAATACTTTGGGTCACATCTTATGAAGATTCCGGGATGCCTGAATTTTCTCCCAGGTTCCTAGGTAATTATGACCCCATATTTAATGTACCACTTAAAAGCCAAAGTCATTAGTTTAACATACATGCTGTGTTTCTGATTCAAGTATGTAGGTACCCCCAATGCCATATAAGCTTGTATTTAGGTAGACTAGGTTACCTTGACTTCCCTGCCCAAGCCTAGAGATGAGGTTAAACTGGCCTTTTCACAATAGTGTAAAAGTATAGACAATCTGAGTGGGAAAAAAGCAACCACACCGACAAGACTATGACTAGTATTTTTAGTAAGAATCTTTTGTTCATCTTACTTTCTCTTCAGACAGTTTCGGGGGGATTGACAGCAATGCATCCCATTCTACCATGCTGGATTGCAGCATTTTTTACTAAAATAGGGAAATGTGCAAGGTGTCAAAGTTCAGCATTTTGAGGGCTGTACAGTCTAGTTCCTGCAATGGTCATGAGAACAAGGGGTGAGCAGGAGGAATGGAAGAGGAATCGCAAGTACAGATGCACCAAGCACAGGCCCAGCGCAACCAAGAACAGATTGTTGATTGATGGGCTGAGGCGAGTTGGATGAGGTTCAACAGGGCCAACTGCTGGGTCCTTCACCTGGGTCACAACAACCCCATGTAGGGCTGCAGGCTGGGGGAAGAGTGGCTGGAAAGCTGCCTGGCAGAAAAGGACCTGGGAATGCCAGTCAACAGCAGCTGAACATGAGCCAGAGTGTGCCCAGGTGGTCAAGAAGGCCAATGGCGTCCTGGCCTGGATCAGCAATAGGGTGGCCAACGGGACCAGGGCAGGGACTGTCCCTCTATGCTCATCACTGGTGAAGGACACCTTGAATCCTATGTCCAGTTCTGGGCCCCTCAAATCAGGAAGGACATTGAGGTGCTGGAGTGTGTCCAGAGAAGGGCAGTGGAGCTGGGGAACAGTCTAGAGCACAAGTCCCATGAGGAGCAGCTGAGGGAGCTGGGGGTGTTTAGCCTGGAGAAAAGGAGGCTCAGAGGAGACCTTATCACTCTCTACATCTGCCTGAAAGGAGGGTGCAGTCAGGTGGGGGTCAGTCTCTTCCCCCAAGTAAATAGTGACAGCACAAGAGCAAATGGCCTCAAATTGCACCAGAGGAGGTTTAATTTGGATATGAGGAAAAAAATTTCCCCTAAAGGGTTGTCAGATATTGTCACAGGCTCCTCAGAGAAGGGATAGTCACCATCCCTCTTAGTATTGAAAAGATGCATAGATGAGGCACTCAGGAACAAAGTTTAATAGTGGACTTAGCCGGTGTTACATTAATGGTCGTACTCGATGATCTTAAAGGTCTTTTCCAACCTAAACGATTCTTTGTTTCTACGGCTTATTTTTCTGCCAACAGCAACATTAGGGAAGGATTTGTCGATTTTAAAAGACTCCAAGCAGCAGTGTGTTTTCTGTCTCATCCAATATTTTAGTCCTGTGTTTGATTACCTTCACTACGGAGAGAACGTAGTAAGTATGTTAGGGAGATATTACAGATTTAAGAAATCACAGTTAACAGCATTGTTCTTCTGCTACATTGGATCTTATTTTTAAATTAATTCTTCATTCATTTTGTATCACTCTCTAGGTTTCTGTAGGTTTAAAAAACAGAACCATCAATTTAACCACTGACTTGGAATAATCTAGATTAGATTGCTGAAGGCCATCAAGCCCAACCTGCTCAAAACAGGCCCAACTGGGTCATGTTGCTCAGGGCAGTCAGGCTTTGAACGCTTGCAAGAACAGAGACATCAAAACTTCTCAGGACAACCTGTGCCAGTATTTTGCCACCTTTCTGAAAAGATCTTTCCTGATATCCATCAGAACTTCATTCATTACAATTTCTGTCTGCTGCCTATTATTCTATCAATGTGCACTTGTATGAGCGGTATAAACCTGTCTTCTCTATCCCCTCCCATTAGTTAATAAATAGTGGGACCACCAGCACATCTCACCTATTTGGCTTGTGGATCTGCAGTGCCAGGAAATCTCTCTTACCAATCTTCAGAAACTTGTTGGATTGCCTGTGCCCTGCCATGTTGCTCATCCAGGTGGCTAAAGTCACCCATGAGAGCCAGGGGCTGCAATCAGCTCTGTTCATCTCTCTGCCAGCTTCTCACAAACTAATAGAACCAAACTGTGCAACAAAAACTGTAGTGAAACTGAAATCACAGCTGATTTGCCTTATGATCTGTGACCATTGTTTTTCAAATTGGAACATTTTAACCACAGCATTTTGGTGAACATCTGTTGTTCTCTAGTCCTTTTGTTAATCTACAAAATGACAGCACCTGTGTAGCAAAATTTAAAAATTCACTCATTCTTACAGTTGTGCTAGAAATAATACTAATACTAATACTAATACTAATACTAATACTAATGCCAATACTAATGCTAATGCCAATACTAATAATCTCCACAGGTAATACATTTACAAGTCTGTGGTATAAGCTAAGTGTTTAACATCAACAAATTTCTCATATCTCTCTTGGTTACAGCTAACAACATTCCCATCTCACAATCTGGCATTTCAGATGGGCACAGACAAAATATTTATCCACCTTTCTCCCTTTTTTGTATCAGCATTCACGATTTTATCATGGGTATCAACTGGCAGAAAACTGTTTTGGCTTTTAGCAGACTTTAAAAAACACCTTATCTATTTTAACTCCATTGGGATCAGACCTCTTTTCTGTTCTTTATACCTTTTCTAATGTTTCATTGTTTCTTTGCCTTAATAGGGAAGTTTTTTTGCTGGTGGTGTTCTACATAACCCTTCTTTTATTGATGGAATCATGGGGTTTAGAACAACTAGCGCAATATTCTTGAACCATTCCTGATTTTTCTCAGTGCCTTCCCACTTAAAATGCATATGCTCAGTTAGTTATGCCAGAAAATGCTTTAAGCTTTGGAAAGCTGTCCCTATTAAAGTTCCAAATGGGCAGATTTTTGGTCAATGCCCTATTTCATTTGTATTTAAAAAAATCTAAATTGACTGGTCTCTGGTATCTCAGCACCTGCCCTTTTTTTTGGTCTGTAACTAATATTTTCTCATTCATCAGACTTAAGTCCACTGTCAGGTTACCTTGTACTGGATACAGGATTTCCTGTTTTGCAAAGAAAACATTTTTATTTATAGAAACACTAAGGAAATTTGTTATTGGCTGTGGGAGATCAGCACCAAATGGCTCTCTGGTTGAAGTCATCCATGATATGTTTCTTGCTTGCCTTTTTGACTGTTGTTATTTCCCACATCCCCTATAAATTATTAACTAATGCTTAAGGAACAGATACTTATATCTCCTAGAAATTGTTCCTGAGCTATAAGAGACCCTTATCTGTAACTTATCTTTTGTTCTAAATAACTGTAAAAACTGAGCTTTCAGGTTTAAGCAACCTTAAAGATATATATAGAGGGTTTGAAGGACTGGAGTACAGAGATTGACACATGACTAGAGACCCTTGGACACAGCACAACACCTACCTCTTTAACACGATGAGGACCAGAGGCAATTTATCTCCGTAACCTGGACACTGCACAGGAGACAGTAAGAGTCAACACTGTGACCTTGTTAGTTTGGGCCCAGACAAACTTGGCTAAAATGCATCTGTGCACTTCCCTTCTTCCCCCAGCACACATTCAGCCAGCTCAGGTGTCTCTGTACTCACCGTCTCCCAGTTTTCCTGGCACTAAGGCATCCAGGTTTAATGTGGAAGAGTATGCTCAAATATCTCTGAACCTGTCATTGTGGTCAAGATCAAAATCTTCCCTCAGTCTTCTGTTTTTCTCTTTCCATACTTCATCTGAATCCTTGGCTTTCTGGAGCAGAGGCAGGGAATGGCCAAAGACTGAATCAGGAACAAGAAATGCTGACAGCACTAGTTGTCTCATCTTCCTTTTTCCTTCTACCATCAAATATAGGCACTATTTTAAATTACACAAAAATAATCTGTAAAGCTCTCATCAATCTCACTTGTTCAAATGCAGCTTTTCTACATTAATCATTTACTGTGACACAAGTAAACAATGCCACATGTGTCAGCCGCAGTGGTGTTCTTACATTATTCATTCAGCCCAAGGTGCACTGGTTTGCATGAAGTCTTACTCCCTCTTTTCTCTCTTAAAAAAATTACATGAAAAAGAAACCATACAACCACCTTTTCATTTAAGAGTCAAAGACAGAAATATTCAGGGAGCAGTTGTTTGCAGGATGCCCAGCCAAGGAAAGTGTCACATATCAGCCTTCCTGCACTCATCCTTCCTTTCTGCTCATAAAGACATCTGAACTAGCTCTATACACTTCTGATCAAATATTGGAAACAAGGCAACTCCATGAGCACAGTGTGCCACAAAGTCTAACTTCACCTGCCTCTGAGCACATGCATGGCTATACTTCTTGCTAGCTCAAACCACCTTGCTGTCGGCATCCAAAGTCTTTTTCCTTTTCTTTTTTCCCACCCAGTGTGACATTTTGGTGTAAGAGAGGGAAGCATCCAACAGTTGGTCAGTGAAATCTACTTCCCACTTTTACACTTACTGAGGAAAAAAATCATGGACAGGTTTTAACTGTCTGTTCATTGCACTGTGCCATTTAGATATACTTTATACTATTTTTTTATTTTCAAACATACATTTCAGAGTAGAAAGAACTTCAGAAGTGGGAGGCTGAATTTCAAACTCACAAGCATTCAGTCCTGGGGTGTAAATCAGACTCCAACACCACCAGAAAAAAAGAAAAGAAAAAAAAAAAAAGGAAAAAAGGCATAAAAACACTTCCTGTTGCTACCAGCTCTCCTGATTCATCCAGCATTTCACAAATGTAAAACTGATATTCAAGTCCCAGGTTGGAACAAGGGCATTGAACACAAACCCTAGCTTTCATTCCTGCAGGAGAAGTTTCCATCTCTCCTGTTTTGCAGAAGAAAGTTTGAAAACATGATCTGACTGGGCTCAAGCAAGTTGCTGGGAAGGGAGAAGGAGCTGACTCATGATTTTTGTTACCCAGGGATTCCAATGCTGGGACATTGGCCAGATGGGAGCAGAATTTGAGACTTTGGGGCCTCATTCATTATTACTACCATGTTGTCAATCTGGAAGATGCCGCTCTTTGGTAGAATGGAGGCCAAGGCAAAATGTTTTGGTTTTGAAGACAGCTGTCAGTCAGGTGACCTCTCCTTATAAACAAATTTACCTTGGAGTGGGCTGCATTCAGTGTATTACATACAGAAGATCTCCGGTGCCTTGTTCCTCCTGGTAAATGACAATAAACAATATTCCACCACTACATTTGCCCATGTGTCAGCACCTTCAGAGGGATGCCTGGCTTCTTCTGCTCATCACATTCAGTGGGGTTCCCTTCCTAAGGCAAGAACATTGACTGTGGTTACCTCAGCATCATCATTCTGTGGATGGAGGCAAACCTCCTCCATCAACTGTTCATAGTGAAATAACCCAAGTGGCCCCATCTGTCTGTGCTGGCTACCTTTACACAGAGTTCAACCTCTTGACAAAGCTCATATTAAAAAACCAACCAAAAAACTGCTCTCATTTTATAAGAACTTCCTAATTAAAGAGAATAAAATCACTAATACTGGGTTACTAAAAGGATAATTGGATAGGTGTGATGGTATGTGGCACTGGTGTATAATGGTATATCAAGTGACCCACTCTAGCTTCATAACTGGCTAGGAAAAGCTAGGGAGAGGGGAAGATGGTGTAAGCTTTATTTCAGAATATGAGGGAGAGGGAGAGGGAGAGGGAGAGGCAGAGGGAGAAGAGAAGAGAAGAGAAGAGAAGAGAAGAGAAGAGAAGAGAAGAGAAGAGAAGAGAAGAGAAGAGAAGAGAAGAGAAGAGAAATAAAAAGAAAAAGTTGCAAACTAAAAAGACCAGATTTCTAGTAGGATTTGTGGCTGAAGCTTCTGAAGCTGGTAAGAGTTTCACTGCCCATATTAACACATGAAGAATTAGGCCAATGGAGAACACTTCTAGAAGTGCCAAGCATCAAGTATATTCTGTCTATTTACAGGCTAAAACAAGAAGTAACATAATCTCAGATTAAGAAAAACCTTGGCTAGCTAGAAAACTATGAAACCTGCATTTAAACTGTGTATTCTGTGGTTGCAAGAGGAAGACATCCACAGGAATGGGTGAATGGCAAGAAGCGCTGCAAGAGGACTATCTGAGAGCTGACCATTCTGCTAGAGCTCCAGCTGAACAAAGTATGAGGATCTACACTACTCCTTCAGAGCACTCTATAGTCTGAGTACTGGCTACGTGCTGGATGCTGAGCTACTTGCTGAGGAATTGAGAATTGTTTCAACAAGCAGAAGTACTGTACATGTCTAGGATCTGGATTTCTCTTCACAAATTCCATACAGCTAAGCAGCTATCTGGAAATCTGCTTTAGGATGAGAAACTGAAGAAGTGAGGAAGGGCAGGAAGGAGAGAAGTAATGTGTGTGTGTGTGTGTGTGTGTGTGTGTGTGTGTGTGTGCGTGAGTGTTGAGATTTTTTTTACCATTGCATTATTTTTCAGGCATTTCATTTCTCGCTGTTGTCCTGACCTTTGGGTGTGGTGAGTTCTGAGTTTTGCCCTGTATGCCTTTAGAAACACTATTCTCTGGGCAAAATTGCTTTTCCATTTCATTGCAGCATTGTGGTTATGTATTTATTTCATAAGGAAAGTGGGTTATTTGGCAATTTAGGTTCATATTTTGGGTGTGGTCCCTGATGATAGTTTTCTTCTGGATTAGGTCTTTGTGAACTCTTATTTGTCTCGTAGTACACCAGTGAGCAGCACACCATTCTCTGAACAGGATTTAATTTTATCTCTCATTTTGTGAAATCACCAATTTCATCTGGGTCACCAGCTGCGCTTTGCTGTGACAGTCCTGGGCTCTTCTCTGGGCAAGTAGCTTGACTACCACCATAGCTTACCTGAAGCACAGAGCCTTGCTCAGGCTCTTTCCCCATCACTGGCACCCTTGCAGTACCCCAGTTGTCTGTCCAAAACCAGCTAAGATATCTCTCTTTACACAGCACTTGACTGTGGAGCACATACCTACCTACCCCAAAGAATCTCTTATAGCTCTGGAGTGAGAATACAGGAGGAAGGAAGGGACACAGAAGCTGGCAATGGAAAACCATAGCAGATCCCACACAAAGCATTTTTTTATGCCTCACCATCACTCAAGGAGCAAAGAGCACTTCTGTTCAATCATAGAAGTAAGAGAGAGAAGGAGAGTATTCACACTTCCCATGGTAGGTGTTTATGTCAGGAAGGGAGTCTCCCTCTTTACATTGTGTATTCTCTCTCTTTCCAGAGTACAAATAAGTGTTTTCCCTCAGCTGACTATGGATATGCAAATAAGGAGAACAGCCTCTTAATTCTAGATATGTCAGGTATGTGTCTGACATGCAGTGATGCGGATGTATCTTTAGACCTGCTGAACCATGTCAGAGTACGAATCTCTTTGCTATCCAAAAACACACCTTCTGCAAGAAAGCACAAGGCAAGCACCCCAAGGTTTGCCCTGGCACCCTGCCTGTTCAATATGTCCTGGATAGATCATGGGAAATGCTGTTTCCAGCCAGTGCATCAGGTCACACCTTGATGAACCTACTCCTTAGACCCAAATGTCTGGCAAATCAACCTATTTCCCATTACATTGGGAGGGGGTGGGGGGCCAAACTGGCCAAACACCAGGCAGACAACCCTCCAGCAGCAGGGGCTGTGCCTCCAGCACAGGAATGTGACCTAAGGCAAAGCTTCGCCTCCAGCTGCAATGGGAACTGAAACTGTTGCAGAGCCATTACTACAGAGAGGCAATAAAATCACACGTATCACACCATGGTATTACCGGCACAAATTAAATTTGGTCTGAGGCCCTTTAAAAAAATTAAAAAGGCCCATTAGGTTTAATTTAGAATCTCTTTCCTTGCAACTACAGAGCAGATTGACAAAACAGACTTTTTAAATCACCTATGAAACTTTAACAAATGACAGGATACCAAAAAGACTCTTTTGTGCTAAAGTGTTAATTATTAAAACATGACCAAACAGTTAGTTCAATTTACAGCATCGCCATTAGAAGGAAGGCTGGAAACAATGTGAACATTAAAAGGCTATGTTATATGTTCTGTTACTTGGAGAGTCTCTGAAGTGAGAAAAGACAAGTTGCGGAGCCAAAAATTTCTCCACTGGAATGGTGTTAGCTCTTTTTTTCTCTCAGTGCAATCCCATTTATCTGAAATGCTACAGGAAACAAAAATTATTCAGCCAACAAGAGATTCAAATCACCAAAAGAAATCCTGGGGAAGCGATTCAGCCAAACATTTGAACAGAATGGACAGTTTGGAGGAAAATGTCAGTCACTCAGGCTAAGAGGCAGTTAATTATCCTTCATCGTTATTTTGTGGCTGAATCACTTGTTCTTGCAGTTTCTCATTCAATTATCATTTGAACGATTTACAAAGCAATCCACAGAAGGTTTCCAAAACATTCAAGAATAGATGGATGTGTACTTAGCTGTAGCTTTCAGCATTTCCCCTCAAAAGTGTCTGTTCTTCTGTCCTGCCCAGAAGCAAGGAAGGATGTCAGGCTGAAAAAGCCACTTCGCTGACTTAGAGAGTTCACCATGCAGCCAGACAAGGGAGAAAGATATCAAGGTTGCAGCTCAGGGATTTATTTCAAAGCACCTAAACAGCAAACTGAGATTTGAGTTCATTGTGTAGCAGCATAAATCCATCAAATAGAGATAATCTTATGAGTATTTCTATGCAGATTTGAGGTAAACAAGCAGTATTAAAATATATATAAAATAGCAAACCATAAAATAATATAAAATAGCAAACCATACACAAAGTACTGAAACAAGTTTAGCAGCAATCCACATAATTATCTATTATTCATAACACCAAAAAATGAAACACACCCAAATCCCCCCAAAAGCCCAAATCATATCATCTCTTCTGAACTCTTTTGAGATTTGTGTCATTTACCCTCATCTGGGGATCTGTCCTGGAATCTACATGTATTTCACAATTTTTTTTCCTTAGGGTGTTTTTTTTATACTCAGACCTATTATGTACAATAACAAAACAGACTCTGAAGCTGTGTGGATGTGCCTAGGTCAGTGATAGCAAACTGGTGTGAAGCAAGAGCAGAACCAGATCCCATGACTTGCTGTAGGGTTTTTTTCCTTCACTCTCATTCTTTATTTAATTTACAACCTACAGTTCTGTTCATCTTCCTCCATTTCCAAGTCCTTCATAATAACCCTATTTCCTTAGCTCTTTTCCCATAAATAATTCTCCTGAAATAACATGAGGACTTTGCTAGCACAGTCCCCCTCCGAGAAGGCTGGGAGATCAATTATTCCCATTGAAACACCACGGGAAAAGGAGAATTTCAGGACAGGATTTCCCACAACAGTTTATAACCACAGGGTGGGAGAAGAAAAAGCAATGAACGACTTTATTGTGTGCTCCTCTATAGAAAAAAGTTAAAAAGTACCCAGACATCGCTGGAAATTACTCTCCTCAGTGCTTATTTCCAATGGACTTTTCTCAATGTCCAAGTGTTATCATCTCAGTGATAGCTACTGTAGCAATATATAGACAACTCTGTTCCATAACTGTTTCCTTTAAGTTAGTGTACAATAAAATCAGTCAGCTGTGCCACTAATTAACTGCTGCATTGTATGGTGAGACAATATAGGGAAAGGACTTAAAGGACTTAAAATTAATTCTGGTTCAATGGAAAAGATCTCTAAAAGACCTGTTTATTAAATACTAAATGTATTTTGCGCTTGATGTAATTCAACACCGCTTTTGCAAAAAGTGGTTATTTAATTAGCTATAAAAATTCCCCATTGTAATTTTTGTTGCTAATGTTTGTAGACTATTTCTGATGCTGTGCAAGTCTGTGAATGCAAATAGCATTATTTCAACTTAGTGTATGGTTGAATTAGGACTAGCAAAGAGTACAGTAGCAGTAGCTTTGAATAAAAAATACACCTTTGAGAGTGGGGGAGGCAATAACATGTATTTATCCATATGGTATCTAAAGGAATTTCCCTTTTTCTTCCTCTCTTCAGAATGATTTTCACCTCCAATTATTAGAGCACAAGTAAATGACCTGTCAGCAGAAGGCATGTTTGAACATGTCCTCAATGACAAGGGCAGTTTCTTAATATCTCTGAAGGTTCCCCACCTAGATTCAGTCCAGTCAATTTGAAAAATAAAGATAAATGTTTCAAGCATTGCACTTCTGAATCTCTCATCCAGCTCTAGGGCACTTTACTGGCCTCCTCCGTTTTAAAAAGGCTTTTCTTTCCTCCAGGAACAGGGGGACCTGGACAAACAATAATGCTTTGTATTTGGATGCAGTGAATAGGCGATAATCAAGGATGTAAAAGGCTCAGTTTAAACACACCAGCAAACAAGTTAAACAAAAAGCACAGAAGAAAAATTTTCTCAGCTCTATTTCAGTTATGATTCTTGGCATATTAATATTAATTAAAAACAAACAAACAAACAAATAAACAGCAAACCCCAGCAACAAAATTGTTCATTTTAAACACCCTGAATTGCCAGCACAGGGACAAATTTTCCACTGATGTAGCACAGCGTAACTTGATCACAGAACTTTGCCTATTTTCTCTGACTGAAGGTCTGTCATATGACCTTCTAATATATGAAGACATGCTAGTTCCTAAACAATGAGCAGGGTGTTATACTGATTTAGAAACATCCTTCCTTTCTTAAGAACTTGTCATCTTATTTTTCATGCTGGTTAGTGCCAGTTCCATCAACTTACTATTGGGTTTACAGCCAATGCAGAACTGTATAGGCCAGACCAAGAACATGGAGGCAAACAGCAATTATTTGTACAAGAAAGCTTGATCTGTCTCAAGTGTAAAGGTTTTTTGCCTCCTGCAATGACACCTCCTGGCTCCCTGAGAAAACGCTGATTGCCAAAAGCAAAACTGCGTCTTTTAACACAGCAGATCTTGATCAAGAAAAGGAAGTCCAAGGGGAAAGCAAGGAGGTAAAGAAAAAATTATTCTGGAGGAAAGATTGAAAGTCTGGTGCTGTTTAGTCTAGTGAAGACAAGACTGGTGGGGGGACGGTATAGCAGAGAAAAAACCACACCCTTCCATGCCATGCTGAATATAGTGGAAAAAGTAGAGCTGGAATATACTTTAGCTGGTACAAATAGCTTTCCAACCGCAGGACAGGACTTGTTGGAGACATCTGTGTGCCATGATCTAAGCGTGGGACAGGCAGACATCACTCAGGAGCAAGAGTGGTCAGGCCAGCGCAGTCCTTTGCAACTGCATGGAAAGGCATACAGTGGCCGGAAAGCAAGGGAGCACTCTCTCTGAGTCAGAGCAACACATCTTTTAGAGGATTAAGAGATGATGTAGGAAGTTGAGACTGCAAGTTGCCGACAATGAATACCAGACGGCCGATGAGGAGCTGCCAGCTCATCAAGGACCTGACTCAGCAAACAGCTCTGCTTTCTGCAATTGCCGTGCCAAGGGTTTGCTGCTCCCACACTACATTGCATGCCTCAGAAGCCAGAACAATCTTTCTTATTTTTCCTTTTTTTTTCCTTTTTTTTAACTGAGGGAAATCCTAAGCCAGCGTCTCCTAAACTGGAAAGGCAGAAGATAAGTGATGAAGTAGTTGAAGAACAGAATCACAACTCCAGGACTCTCTGTGCTTCATGCCCACCTATAGACACACGACAGCTCTACAGGCATCTGTGATCTGTAAAACGGTTGCTTGCCAGTCATCCCCCACCCCAGCTACTGTGGAAACCCTCCTGTGGTAACCACAATGCCTGTGCTCCTCTTCTGTTCCACCTGCTTGGTGCTGGGCAAAGAATCCCTCCCTGCACCCAGAGTGGGCAGCAGCAGCCCTTTGCCACACACCTGAACATAGGAAGAGGGGAAGCACCCCAGGGCGCAGACAGGGAGGAAAGAGAAACAGGGAAAGGGCTTTAACAGAAGGTAGATTACAACAGATGGAAGAAAATGGGGATAACGTGAGCAAAAAACTTGCTGAGTGGCAGCATAAGAAAACAGCAAAGGGATCAATGGTTGGTGGCAGTTTGCATCTGCCATGAATGGCAAATGAGCATCCAATTTGCCTCCTTGCTTCCTGCCATCAATGTCCAGGCTCTCAAGAGAGTCTTTTGGCTGCACTTTCCACCAGCACATGGACACTGGCATGTCCGAAATTCAATATGAAGCTCTGGAAAAGGGTTTGCATTACTGCCTCCATTGTAGAAAAAGCTGACAAATGTGGATTTTCCATGTTTCATGTGAATTCTGATGTTAGTAAAATTTCTCCTCTGATCTAGAGAGACAAGACTGCCACAGATCATTGTTCAAAAGGAAATTAGTTTAAAAGATCTAGCTGATTTATTCCAGAACAATTATTGGGCCATTCTCTGAGGTTTGTACCACAGGGTCCAAGGCACCCAGCAGAGCTGCTGTAGCACCCAAGGTACCAGCACAGCCAAGAGCCTGCTGTGAGCTCCCGGGGAATGGATATGATTCCTGACAGAAACCTGCCTGTATGCACAGGGACACCTGTAGGTGTCCTCAAGACTCCTGCAGTAAAATGCTTATTCACCCACTCCAGGTGTTTAATCAGAAAGTTTATTGGTGCATTATTCACAATCTCACCTGTGATATTTGATCCACTTTTACTATCTGTTTGACTTTAAATTGTTCGTTATAAACTTTAATGCCCCACAGATAAACTTTCAATCAGTACTACCAAAGATAAACTATTAGCATGTTCCTCTTAAGAAGCAATAATAGGGTTAAGCATTTGCATGGCTCATTTATTAGAAAAATGTGTGCAAGTAACTCAAGGAGTTTTCAGCGAGTTACTCTTTATGAGTTAGACTCAACCAAGATTTCTCCTGGCTTCCAGGCTGCAGTAATTGTCCAAGGCAGATCAGCTGCCCAAGCTTGGTGCCTGCACCAGGCTGATGCGGCTCCTCACGGCAGCTGAGCATGCACAGGGTCTGTGGCCCTGCTCAGCCACCACGCAGCCAAACCCACCAGATCCCCAAACCAAGGACTCAAGAAGAGATCCCCAGGATCCCAGGTGGACTCTTTGTCACTGCACTGGCATGGTATCATAAAGGAATCCACAGATCAGCGAGCTCGGGTGTCGGGGAGCGCCAAAAGTGGGTTGAAAGACCCCAGCTCCTCAAGAGCACCAAATTGGTCTGAGCTAAAGGTAATGAGGCCAGGGAAGTTGTCTCACTGAGCACACCTCCAGATCTTCCACATGAGAAAGAGTCCTGCTCAGCAAGCCTTGCCACTGTCCTAACTGCAAGCACTAAAAAGTGGACTTCTCTCTCTCTCCCACCCCACAACAGATTTTTCTTATTTTTGAACAAGATTTATTTGACCTGAAATAATAATTTTTATTAACCTAGATGTATTCATTCCCATTTTCAAACTGAAATCTTCTTAAATTGGTGTTTATAAGATGTTTTCTGTTAGAGACTGGCTCTTTTTATTTATTTCTTTTATTAGGACTAAGTAAGCCAAAATCAAGATGTTCTATTTTGGATTAAATAAACCATTTCAGGTTGACTACCCCCTCTCATGTACTTGAAGTATGAAAAAGAAATGGGCTTTGTGGAAACAAAGATAAATGTATAAAACACTTTCTGGCCCATTTTTCACACAGCTGCAGTCAAAACCTCTCCTACTTGGATTAACTCTTCCCGCTTCTTCACACAGCCTGCTCTATTCCAAGCATTCAAACAGAAGATGTAAAAACATCTTCAAGTAAATAAGAGCTACCTGCCAACTGCAAAACAAAACACTGGAAAGCAGAAATTAATCTCTTTTTAATCTGAAACAGAAACTGTAAGCACTTAAATTTCTACATGTGGCCCCACCCTTAAAACTGACTGTGTTGGCTCTGCTTTTGATAAACCAAGCCACAAACAGAGAGCTAAAGCCTTTGGCAAACCATATCCCTATGGAGAAAATGCAGTGTGAATGAGATGGGGTGCCGTGTCCTTGGTTGATT
Source organism: Pardalotus punctatus (assembly GCA_013400915.1). Lineage (NCBI taxonomy): Eukaryota > Metazoa > Chordata > Aves > Passeriformes > Pardalotidae > Pardalotus > Pardalotus punctatus. Next base: position 234,429 of record VZTX01023468.1, read on the forward strand.
ATATTGGGGTGGCTTTGCTGAAGTCAAAGATGACACAGCTGGAACAACAAAAGCCAAGACCTAGTGTCCTCAGGTCTCTGAACCTTGGAGCAAATATTTACTGTCCATTCTTCAAAAACTTTGCTCATTTTAAAATGAGATCACCTCTAACAGCTTTTATTCAGAGGTAACTACCAAGTCTCTGCCTTCATTGGAATTTTAGCTCTTCAACATGTGTTTCACATGCTGGGGAGAATAAATAAGGTTAAACAAATAAAGTTAAAATGCAGCTCTCTTCCCTTACCAGACATCAGAGAAATTGCAGCTTACAGCACAGACACTTTGAAAAAGGCATGTTTCCAGGGGCTATCTTCAGTGCTGTTTGTAAACAGAATATGGACCACCGTGATTGCACTGGTATAACAGTTATGGCAATAAAGTCCTTGGCCACTGGGGCCCAGTTTCTGTCTTTTTTTTTTTCTTTTTTAAATTTTTTTCCCCCAGTTTGTTGGTTGGTTGGTTATTTTTTTTGCTTTCTTCCATTTCCTAGGGTCTAGCACCACACCTTAGAAGACCACTGAGTCTACAAGCAGTCACTCTCTATTGCACCCAGAGACCTCTAAGGTCTTTTCCCTTCCTAAGTCTGTTGCTTTTATCAAATCACCCTTGTTCCAGCTCATGCCTATTGGCAAGCAGCCCATTCTGTGTCCTGTCTCCTTTGCTCCTTTGCAGAGAACATGGCTGTTGATGGGGAGTTGTGTACCCCAGCTCACAGGCTAGAGGGTTTTCTGCTTTTTCAGAAGAGAAGGAACAAATGCCTCATGAATGTTGTCTCCTCTTACTCCTCCAGAACAAGTCTGCAGCAGCTCTGTCTGCCAGATTAACGGGACTCTCCGGGCACAGGGCTCCCACACTTTGGGCAGCACTTTGCTCTTTCCCAGGTGGTCTGTTCCCGCCACAGCAGCCTGTCTCTGACTGCAGGACCGACTTTCAGACTGGTGTGGCTGAGCCAAAGGCTAACTCAGCAGCTTTTCCCACTGCATAAACCCACCATGGGCTTGCATCGTGAACACTTTGTACAGTCCTGGATGTTCTTCCACCCACTCAACTTAAAAAAGATACAGTGCAAACTGGAGTAGGGTCAGAGGAAAGCAGCAAAGAAGGGTCAGAGATACAGAGTTGTTTGCATACATAGAACAGCTGAATGCCCTTGAATGCTTCAACCTGGAAAACAGAAGACTGGGAAATAAAGGAAAGGGTTTAATATGGTCAAAAATCAACTAATAATGAGAAGCATGGAAAGTCAGAGTAGAAAATGCCCATTCACTGCCTTTTCCAGTGCACACTCTGGAGGTCGCAGCTGGTAGTTGGACCGTACACTGTGAAAGAGGGTGGTTTTGCACAGACTGTGCACTTAAACTATGGACTGCCAAGACTGCACCTTGGGCTCAAGGGGAGACTGGACAAGCAAAAATCCACTGAAGGTGGTTCAGTGTACTACAGAACTTCTGGCCCAGGTCGCCCCTGGTCTGTGAATGGTTGGATGCTGGGAAAGCTTCTGTGGAAGTGGTATTTACATTTGGACCCTCTTCACAGGAATTCAGCCACTGTTGACCACTGTCGAAAGTTTGTTACCAGACTAGACAGACCTTTAGTCTGCCCCAGCATGATTTGCTACCACATATTCTGCATGCAGAACCATGCTCTTCCTTTTTTCCCCAGGACTGCAAGTTAATTTCACTGGAATGACATGTAAACACTGAGGCACCTTCCTCTCTTCCCCAGGGCATGGCACACCACACCCAGTCCCGGCAACCAGTCCACTCCGCTGGGGATCAAACCACATTTTTGTGCTACATTTTGCTCTTCTGCCTGCTCTCTGAGGGACAAAGCCCCCCAGCCCCTCTGCCATGTCCTAACGCTGTTTTTCCCTGGCCCAGTGTTCCGAGAGCTAACTGAAGATTTGTCAACTTCAGAGGAACTTCACAGGGAGTAGGGGGAAAGGATATCACCAAGGCAGAAGGTTGAGGACAGACCCAGAGAGAAGGGATTTCTGCACCACTGCCTCTAAGGACTGGCCAGCATATGTAGCTGTAATAATTTTCTGAACATTCAACAGCTTTTATCTTGACTGTTAAAGGCAGCTTGGGATAGGGACACCATAGTGGTACCTGCTCCATCTCTGAAGGCATCATCAGAGTCCCAAAATGGGCTCAGGCAGACAAGTCCTTGCTGGGCCATCCTGGTCCAGGCAGAGCAGGACAATTGCGGTCTAGTTGGGAGAAAAACATTAATATGAGCTGAATGGAAAAATTTCCTTTTGGGTCAGCCCAAACCACTACATTTGACCCAGTGTGAAATATTTTTTTTACTTTTGGAAACAAAAGTCTGTTCCCTGTGTTCCGATTCAGTAAAAGGTCTTGTTTCGAAAATGTTCATGGCACAAGTATGTTTTAAAAAATTTTCTTTTCTTCTTTTACATTTAAGGGAGTTTTTCTGACTTCAGCACCTTTGACATATTTGTTAGCTTTCCCCAACTGCCCTCCACCAAAAAGAAGTGTGATTCAGCTGATCTCACCATGGGATCTATTGCAAAAAGACTGCAACATGGTGCCTTAAGAGTTTTCACAACACAAATAATCATGCCCACAATTAAATAGCCCAGCATTAGGGATAGATCTGATCATAGAGTCATTCAAACCAGAGGAAGCAGCAGCACAAGCAGTGGGGTACAGGCAGCACCATAGCACTGAAAACAGGCAACACCCAGTTATGTCTTGGCACAGTTCACTCCTAGGGGCCAATGCTCCTGGGGAGTTCATGGTAATTTTAGCCTTGTGTACAAAACCAGGTAGGAAACAAGGGCTTAGTGGAGGTGGAAAACACTATCCTACCCCCCATAGCTCCTCTGCTCCTTGTGCCTGAGCACTTTGGCCTCTTCCTCACATTTTAGGAAAATACTGATGTTCACCCATGCATGTTCACAGATATGCACTGGTTTCACTAAAGTATCCTCGAAAGTCTATTTCATTCAAATTAAATTTATTTAACAAGGTTAGCTTTCTTCAGGCCAATACTATGTTCTTCAGTCTTTTTCAAGTGTGTCCAAAAGTTCTGATTCTCTGTCAACATGAGTTACTAAGAAATCCCAAGAAACTTTGGAAAAAGCTGAGTCTACATTTGAAAAGAACATGCTAAGCATCCTGCCAAAATATCATACCTAGCCTCAGAGGGATGTCTTAAGAGTGTGCAATATGTGACTGTAGGATCACAAGATAGTACCATAGGTACCCTAAAGCCGTGAGTCCCACAGCACTCCCAGGGGCCTTATAAAAAGCCTGTTTCCTATTGCCATGAAAAGAGCCCATTGCAGCCCCTCGTCGAGAGTCATGACATTTCCATCCTCCCCAGAAAATCAGGTTTATTATTTCTTGTTTCATGAAACTGTTCACCATGGTAGTTCACTCTGCAATTGCACCTAACCGTGGTCTGCTAATTCATAATTTCTGATGGTCTCATTAAACTCCCTCTCTCCTTTCAAAGATAAACCACATTTAATGGCTGTGTTAAACAACAAGTAGCATGCCAAAGAATATCTTGCATACTTCAGAAGGGTAATGTCCCACCAGATTTATCTGGGAGTTTAAATTGCATTTCAAAAATGTTCTCTCCCTTACTGAACTACTGAATGCAAATTTCATAATAATTTATTTCAGAAGGGGAAAAGAAGTGAAAATATCTTCGTTTTTCATTATTTGTCTATACAAATATATCTATACATATTTGTTAATATTTCAAGTTTTCCTCATAGGATTTTTCCTCAGGTGCAACCTGGCATGTTCACAAAATATTTGCCCTGTAAATGTGTTTCTCATTTTCCTGTTCTCAGACATAACCACTCCAAGGAGAGCCCTCAGCTCAACTTGGCAGGGGCCATGCCAAATCCACCTCCCAAGCCTATCTGCCACTTGTGTTATCCCAGCAGAGGCAATGCCATCCCGCTGTTGGATGCTGTCCATGCCTGTGTTCCCACATGGCCAGGGTGTACACAGACAGCAAGCAGCACACAGCATTTAGTGCTCAGCAAACCCTTGCTGTGTCTACCCAGCACTCCCCCATGCTGCAGAAACAGCCCTTTCCACTTCTTTGTTTATTTTTTAAATGGAAGCTTTGACCTACTAGGTAGTAATAATTTTCCAGCCATCAAAGAGGCATAAGGATTGTGGCATGTGCCTGCCACAGCCCCAAACCACAACTGAGAGCTCTGAATACCCTCTATCGTTAGCCCCAACAGGACACCAAAGCCAGGCTCAGATGCTAAGCCCTCACTGTCTCAGCTAAAGTTGTTCATTTGGCTATTAATTATTTTTCAAGCAGGATGAGAGGGTGTTGCAGAAGCCAGATGTGGGGATCACATGAATCTGCCTGCGCCTTTTGCTTAAAGCAAGCCCACCTAAAACACAGAAGGTCTTTTCACCTTGAAAAGGGGGATTTATTAGGGAATAGATAGCAAGGGGAAATCCACAGCCGGAAGGCTGAAGTGTTGAAGGATTTTGTCAGAACACAAACTATTGTTAAAAACATGCATTTCTCACAAACACCTCCCTTCCTTTTTTCAAATAATCTTTTTACAGGTTTCTTTTTAATTGCACCAGAATATGAATTCTCTAATTACGAAGCATGGGGAAGGAAACATTGAAAAACGTCAGTACAGAAGAATCTATTACCAAACTTAAATTAAAAATTACTCTGGATCCATAATCAACAATGTCTCTCCAGACTCTACCATCCTGACTGCTATTTGCTCCTGCCTCCCTCAGAAAACCACATCCTAGTGTAGTGGGCATATCTCTTCACAGGTTTGTTTTCAGCCATGGTCAGTTTGTTTTCTTGAGGGACTGTTAATATTTCCTTTAAAGAATATTTCTCTAAGTATCATAAGGTTATACTGTCCCCTGGCATTTTAGCAGTCTTCGCGAGCTCTGATCTCTTGTATGCTCTCATTGAATGACTATTTTCTTCCTCACCCAAAGACTTCAAACCCACCTATCACATGCATTAAACATGACTAAATAAGTGTGTGATGTCTGGAAAACAGTCTGATGAGAATTTTTGGTGTAGAGATGACAGTGCCATCTTCCTGCAAGGCAGGAGGAAAAAAAAATAAAGAGGAATTGAACTTTTCTTAATCTGGGTTTTTTCTGTAGCATTGCAGCATTAAATGGTGTCAATTTTTGCCATACTCTGGAAGGCTGCCGGCTCCTCGTGCTGTGCACAGGAGAGCCAAAGCCTCCAGCAGGACACTGCTGTGGCTACCCTAGCGAACCACCTGAAATTCACCACCTGCGATACACCATGGCCCCTGAAATGAGACAGAAATCAGGTGGGTTTGTATTTTTATAATCACAGAGATCCAACAGACAGTTGCATCTCCTGTAAAATGCACTAGTAATCGTGGCCAGCATTTTTAGCTACTGTCTCTGCCCTTTTCAAGCTGGAATTTACATATGCCTACTGCAGACCAGAGTGATCACTGTGCATCAGGCTCTGATCTCATTACCCTGAGGTGAATCCAGCAAAATTCAGTCACTCACGGCTGGTACTTTGGATTTGCACCAGTGTTGCTGTGATCAAACTCTGCCTCTCTGCCTCTTTCAAAAAAAATATGTAGAAAAAAAATACCAAAAGTATCTTTTCCCCTGAACAGGTACTGGCTAAGCACATGTCCTTGGTTATTAGAAGCCTCTCACCATCTGGTCACACTTATTTCAACTATTACCATCATCTCTGCAAAATTCACACTGTGCTGCAGCATCAGGTGCTCCAGGGGGCACAGTGGGACCAAGCACCACAATGAACAAAATGTCACTGCCTGCAGAAAATTTTGGGTCACTGCTGAGCACAGTTGTTGACCAAGCCTGCACAAAAGGATCCTGGCAAGGCTGGAGAGAGAGTGGCAGAGCCCACACAATCTATACTTGTCTAGTTCAGTGCAGGAATTGGCCCGTTTTATCTGAATCAATGCTCCATGAAGGTTGATTGCCCTGCCTACAACAGTGGGCTCAGGGATTTGACTGCCTGGGGAGAAAAGTAACACTTTTCTCATTGTCTTAGAAGTACAGATGGAGTATAGGGCATAGGTAGCCTGACTTGATTAATTTTACACTTGTTTCTGTGAATTAGAATTAGAATTAGAATTAGAATTAGAATTAGAATTAGAATTAGAACTGCCTCAGCTGATGGGTGGTAGGGACTCAGACCTGCCACTACAGCACATTGCGGTCAACAGCTTTGTCCACCCAGACCTTGCAAATTGCAGCAATCACCCTTTGCTTGCATCCTCTGCTCCTGAGCTTGAGACAGAAAGCAGACTTCTTCGTGTGTATACTGCTTGAAGGCACTACTGAGTGAGACAAGATGAGAGTTAGAGGAAGCAAAATAAAAGCTGATATGTTTGCATTCACACAGCATCTGGAGAATTAATTAGTCTTGGTTTTGGTGAACACACTTCGGGGGAATGATACCAATCAGCCAAGTTGACTTGCCATTTCTCTGGAGACCTTTAGTGCATAAAAGGGAAAAATATTACCTTGTGATTTTGACACGGATGCGACTCTGTGCATGCTTTCTGCACACCTCTCTTACTGCCTGTTTCTGGAGGAATTCAAAGGTGTCTTTGTCTTTCTGAAGTTCCTGTAATACACGTGGTCCTGCATCCCCACAATGCCTTTCCCTGTGGAATACCAGCAGCCATCATCCTCTGGACTTAGCCTGGGCAGTTTGCCATACTTAGGGCCCAGGTCAGTGCTGCTGTGGGAGCAGGAGCCCTGAGGAAGCACAGTGTCTCCCAGGGTGCAGTCACAGGGCGGAACAGGTGACATGAGCAGAAGGAGGCTGAGGTCCAGATGATCAGACAACTTGAACACCATGAAGATGAGCAATAATGCAATAACACCAAGTAGGAACTCCCCCAGTGATGGAACAATAACAATATTTGCTATAAAATAGAGTTTCCTCATTTTTGGAGGACAGAAGTCTGAGTGTGCTGCCAAGTCCCAGGATAAAGATGCTGCAAAGGCGCAAGGGAGCCTTGTGCCACTGGGGCACACCAAAAGAGCCATAAAGGTCTGCAAGGGTGAAGTGCCCCAAAGACTCAGTGCCCTAAAGTGCCCTAAAGACTTAGTGCCATGCTACTAGAGCAACCCTTAAGAGCAACCTTAACTTTAACCTTAACCTTAACCTTAACCTTAAGACGCAGAGTCAGGCAGCCAGGAGGAAATCAGGCAGATCAACAAGAAGATGCACAGTTTATAAAATTAAACTAGAAGCAAGCAAAAAAATTTAAAGCAAGTGAATAAATTCTGGAAATTTCAAAAGTGAAAGGTTTGCAGAGCTGAGGGCAGTGAAGAGACTGTCATAATGAAGAATAAACAGAAATAGGTGGAGCAGCCAGATAGATTGCCTGTCTAATCCTTTCACAACACAGCACCGTAAAAGGTCTTAAAGTAAAGCTGGTCAAAATTTTCCATGCAAACTTCTCTACTGAACGCTAAAAAGCGTACTTTTTATGATTACTCTGTCAAATTTTTTTTTTTACCCACAACAGCTGCTTTCCATGAAAATGTTCAACATTTGTGGAAACCCCAAAAAACACCCAACCCCCTGTTTATGGCAGCTAAACATTTTCAGACAAAAAGAAATTTAACATTTTTGGTGAGAATTAAAGAATGGCCTGTAGTTTTGAGACATGACTAATCCCTTTGTTGCCAAACACTGAATACTTTTCATTTTTCCACTTAAAAGTCCAAATTATTCTCTCTGTAAGGAGGGCACTTTCCAAACCAGCAGCACTTTAAATATCTAAACAAAAAAATTCAAACTCAGTTCCAGCCTTAAGGGATGACCAGTGCTGAGATTTCTGTCAAGGAGTACTGGGAGCTGGTCAAAGAGCAAAATCAAGCAGACAGATTGATTCTGGACAGGCTGCAAAGAGAAATGGAAAAAGCCAGGAAAATCAGTGCAGTGTGTTGATGCTGGCTGGCTGCCAGGTGCTTACCAAAGCTGCCCTATTGCTCCCCTCCTCAGCTGGGCAGGGGAGAGGAAATAAAACAAAAAGTTCATGAGTTAAGGATGGGGAGAGATCAGTCACTAATTCCCATCACAGGCAAATCAGACATGATTTAGGGAAAATTGATTGATTTTTTTAACAATTAGAGGAGGGTAATGATAAAACAAAAATAAATTTAAAACACTTTCCTATCACCTCTCCCTTCTTCCCAGCATCAACTTCACTGCTGAATCCTCTACCTGCTTCCATCCAGCAGCACAGGGGAATGAGGAATGGGGACTGTGGTCAGTTCATCACAATTTGTCTCTGCTGCTCCCTGCTCCTCAGGGGGAGGAGTCCTCACCCTCTGCCCCTGCTACAGCAGGGTCAACCCCAGTGGGACACTCCCACAGGAGACAATCCTTCATGAATTTCTCCAAGATGAGTCCTTCCCACAGGCTGCCCTTCATACACTGCTCCAGCGTGTGTCCCATTCACAGGGTGCAGTCCTTCAGGAACAGAAGGACGCCAGCATAGGTCCCCATGGGGTCACAAGCCCTGCCAGGAGTCTGCTCCAACACGGGCTTCCCACAGGGTGACAGCCTCCTTTCGGCATCCCACTGCTTTGGCAGAGGGTTCTCCACCGGCTGCAGGTGGATCACTGCTCCCCTATGGACCTTCATGGGCTGTGGGGAACACTGCCTCACCATGGTCTGCACCAGGGGCTGCAGGGGAATCTCTGCTCTGGCACCTGGAGCACCTCCTGCCACTCCTTCTGCACTGACCTTGGTGTCTGCAGAACTACTTCTCTCACATATTGCCACTCCTCTCTCCCACTGCAATTGGTCTTGTATAGTAACTTTTCACCTTTTGAAGTCTGTTATCCCAGGAATCCACTNTCTGCACCAAGGCCTGCAGGACAATCTCTGCTCTGGCACCTGGAGCACCTCCTGCCACTCCTTCTGCACTGACCTTGGTGTCTGCAGAACTACTTCTCTCACATATTGCCACTCCTCTCTCCCACTGCAATTGGTCTTGCACAGTAACTTTTCACCTTTTGAAGTCTGTTATCCCAGGAATCCACTGTTGCTGCTGGGCTCAGCTTTGACCAGTGGCCAGTGGTGGGTCCATCTTAGAGCTGTCTGGCATTGACTGTGTCAGACAGGGGGGGAAACTTGTGGCAGCTTCTCAGAGAAGCCATCCCTGTAGTCCCCTTGCTACCCAAACCTTTACATGCTAACCCAATACAACCATCAAAAAAATAAAATAATTTAAGATATAAGGCTGGGAGACACAGTGAGAGAATTGGAGAACAGATTGATGGTTTTGTTGTAGGAAGTGTCAAATGGTCTGGTTTTGGATGGCTGAGAAGCAGTTTGCGACTGAGCATCTAAAGACTTGGAGACCAAATAGTTACAGTCTTGAATACCTGTCCGGTCAGTGGCCCTGACTGCCTCAATATCTTTGGTTGCTTTACAATGATAGAGAAATGAGAGGTAGATTTTTTTAATCTGTCTTTGCCAGGGCAGGCATTGTCAGGCCAGAAAGGTTTCTTTAGTCTACTGAAATATCATTCAGTAAGATAAATACATTATCAAAATAAGTTAAATCGAAATCTAAAATACTAACATTTATTGCAGGAATATTATATAGTGCTGTATATTAAAAATGGTTATTTAAGGAAACTGTTCTGTTGGACTGGAGCCAACTCTTGTGTTTTTAGTAATAAAATATTTCATCTCATTTCACCTCTAACTTTTGATCTTGCAGCAGGTATCACCAGAAGATGGCAGGGTAAGCCAAGGCAGCTGTAAATGTCATCATGCATTAGTATAGGACCTGGAGTTAATTTAAACCTATTTATTTGCATGATTCACTTGCTTTCCTATCACCTAGCAGCTTACTTTACAAATGCAATTGTAGCCTGGGGTAGATTTTTCTCAATAAATTTCAGGTTTAAACACATTACTGCAAATTATTCCCAGCAGCTGAAGTGATGATAGAGGCCAAGCAGCAAAAACTTCTGTAGGAGACAAAAAACACTCTCCACAGGTCCCTTATAACCTCTGCAAGCTTCACCAAGCCTAAAGAGAGCTAAAATGTAACTCATCTCTCAGAACGATCCAACATTCTCAGGGAGGTTAAAGCTGGGGAAGACACTGATGGAGCTGATGATCTGGTACCTACGGTAGAGCAGAAAAGGTAGGAAGAAAAACACTCCTGGAATGAAAAAGACAAAAGTGTTGGAGCTCTGTCTGACCATGTTAGACAGGAGGAAGAGAGGGCATTACCCCCTGGAAAAGGAGAAAGCAGGTGGTTAGATCAGAGATTAAGTAAAAACAGCCAAAGCCTGCTTAAAAATCAAATACTTGTGGTCCTGCATCCTGGTGGTAAAGTTGCACAGCATGAACTCAGGGATAGAACAACATGTCAGAAACAGCATCCCCAGCTCAGCATTGTGGATATCGAGCATTTGGTGTCTGAAGCGAGAGCACTCCTGCCAGACAGGAGCACAGGGTATCACGCTGCAGCACAAGGGGTGATCTGAAAGCAGACCCTGTTCTGGGGCTCCAAGGGTTCTGTCCCTGGCAGTGACCTGGTCACAGAGACATGGTCATCATCAGCAGGTCTCCACCTGAATTGGGGGAAAAGTGGTGGATGAGGAAGGAAGGAAGGAAGGAAGGAAGGAAGGAAGGAAGGAAGAGAAGGAGAGAAACTCTGAAAAGAATATTTAAAATCAAGGAAAAACAACCAGTCTCTGCATCACAGACAGTATAGGAGTGGCAACAAAGGACTCAAAGAAGAGGAAGATGTTGATTTCTTGATCGAGGATAAAAGGGTGTCTCAGAAAAGAAAAGCCAAGTCTTCAGTCTCTTCACCCTTCAAAATCTTTCCAAATGGACACACATTGAAGGATGTGGTTTCTGTGAGGGTGGAAGTTCCAGATAAGCATGGGGCAATCATCATGCTCACATTGCATTTCTCTTTAGACTCAGAGGAGATGTGAACTGTTTGTTCTGCCTGCAAAAAGCCAAAGGGATTCACGGCCAGCAGTGACAGGAGAAGAAGGTTAAGAACAAGTAGACATAAAGAGTGAAAAGCTTGAGTGGGACATATGTCTCAGTCCAGCGTAATTGGTAAGGCTATGCAATTCCTGAATTTCCTCTGGGACCAATCCCAGTTAATTTACTTTAAAGAAGCACTTTTCATTTCAGAGTAGTTACTTCTGGTTCCCATCCTTGTGCATAAGGTATTAAGGCCTTTTCATTAAGAGTGTGCACAAATTTCGCTCTCTGTAGTGAAATTCATGTCAGGCTGGAGTGCTGGCAGCAGGTTAACTTCAACCTCACAAAATAAGCATTGCTTATTTTCAGTCCCAATGTAGGGTGAAGAAAACATATAGTCCCTTCTGTTAGTCTGCTTCTCAAATAAAACTAAAAGACATTAATGTAAACTGTTAAATACAAAATCTTTAAGTTAATTAATTCTCCTTCACTAACTTGAATTTCAGGCACTTTTCCATAGAGCAGGATAAATTTAAAAACCTACTTCTGAACTCATTAAGGCCAGTATAAATAAGGAGTTACAGGTCATGCTAATGGAAATACACTTGTGTATAAATTAGCAAAACCAGATTTAGTTTCACTCTAACTATTTTGTGTTGTACAATGTCTAGTTTCACTCTGTCCTATGGTTACGTTTGAAGAGGTGTTGCTGCACCTTGCACAACTGCACAATAAATAAGACTATTAAATAAACGGGGATATAACAAAAATATGAAGTTTCAGAATATTCAGGAAATCATCATTTCCTGGAGCTGAATAAACATTTTAGAAAAAACTCACCCAGCAGGAAATGGAGCTATCTGAAGTGGCCAGTAGGTTCAGAGGATGTGGAAAGGGGTTTGTTCAGAGGCACTAAATAAACAGAGTAAAATGCCTTGGGAAAGAGTTCCCTTTATTTGCTTCCTTGGCTAACAATGTTCATTTTACATTCAGCCTTCAGCGCAAGAGACGCAAACAGGCCCCATGCAAGATTACCAAGCTGAGTGTAAACTGATACACAGCCTTCCTGGTTCTGCAGGCATCCTGAAAGGAGAGCTAAGGGAAATCACACTGCCCTGCTCTGCTCCTGAGCATGATACCTGTGTATATTAAGGATGAGACAAGTAAAATATCATCAAATCAACCATTTCACTTCTCTCAAACTTAACAGGTCTGCTTATCCCTTGGCCAACTGACCTCCAAGTCACAGGAAGCAACACATCCATACATTGATAGAGAAGCCTGCAGCACATCAAAACCTACTAACCAGGAGATGACATCAAACCTTAAGTCTATAAACATCAGTGACACAGAAGGAAAGAATATAAATCATGACTTTCATGCCTACATCTTTACAGACTTCTGTCTCAACACATCTATGAAGCTGACACAGCGTTTCATGAACACCCTACTGGAATATCACAGAATACAAGGACCTTGCTGCATTTTTCAGCTCTAGCCGTGCCTCAGGAAAACAGTTTTCAGCCCAGGCCCTCGAGCCAGTCAGATGATGAGAACAGACTATAAAGTCTCCTTGTTTTTTCTCCCATTGTCCTCTCTCTTTGCCTTAAATTGTGCTGAGTTTTAATTCCCCACCATGATACTGTGGAGAGAAATGAGTGGTTTTGAACTCTCTGAGTGGTTTTGAACTCTCTGAGTGGTCTTGACTCAGACATCAAGTTTTTCTATGTTTTCTACATGGCTGTCACTCCTATAACCCAGTAAAATCTATAGGTTGAATGGAATTAAGGCAGTTAACATGCATAAGGATGGCAGACTGGGGAGAATAAAATGTTTTCACAACTTTATGTGCCTAAACTGTTTATTAAATTTATCCTTATTTTCCATGTGCCTCAGTTGCCAGTTTGTAAGACTGAGGCTGTAACCAGGCTGTAATACCTGTGGAGGACAAGAGGACCTGTGGTACAAGAGCTGTGTTTTCCTACCCAGCTACACAACACTTGGCACCATGGGTTTCTAGCATTACTTGTTAATTAAATATTAACAGCAGCAATGACATCTAAGAGCCACTCAGGTCTGAGAGAGAGGCCTTTTCAAGGGATATGCTCCATTACTGGAGCTGTCATTCATGGATCTTCTGGAGAGGAGGTGAAAATGTGGGCATGAGGAGAAAATCAGGAGGGTCCTGAGAAATGAAGAGGAAGAGTAGAGAAAATGCAGGAGGCAGTGGAGAAACACAGTGAAGGGAGAACTAATGCATAAAGAAAAAATGAGGGGAGAGATTACAGCAAAAGAAGCCAGAAAACATGCATTAGAGACTTTGAGAAGAAGCAGAAGTAAGATCTGGAGGGGTGAGAGAAGGTAGACCGAGAGAGAGAGGGGAAAAAGTTCCAGCAGGTCTGATAGCAGAGCTCTGATGGCGCTTCACACTTTTCAGACTAGAAATATGGGCCCCTCCCCAGCAAAACTGGACTTCCACTGCCAGCAAAATTGTTTCCGCAGCTGAGAGTGCAGTGCCAGTGATTGTCTGCAATCAGCCCATCCAGGTGCTCTGTGATAGAGGCTGCACCAGACTCAACCCAGCAAAGCAATGGGAATAAATCCAAGGGCCAGGAATAGGGCCCCTGCTTGGCTGCCTCTGTGCAGGAATGAGAACATAAGTAGCCAAAAAAAGACACATTTAAGGTATAACTCAACAAAAATAAGAAACAGACCTTTTGATAGCAGACATGCTAACAAATCAAGTTCATGGAATAAGAACTAGCTATCCTGCAGGAGGGACAAGGACTTTGGAAGCTGCTGTAAGAGTCTGAGATGCCAGTTTACAGACATTCCATCTATTTCAAACTTTAAACTGGACTTACACTGGCAAACTTTCCTGTCTGAGCTTTTAATTGATATGGTATGAACTACACAACTTGCAGAGGATCAAAGCCTCATCAGTTTTCAGTGTCTTGCATCGCAGCATGACTTCTCTGGTGGCCCCTCAGTCTCAGCAGGTGAGTGCACCAGTATCAGCGGCTGCAGCATCATCGCCATCCCCGAGCTGCAGCACTGTTTCAGTTTGTCTCAGGGAGCCAAAGGCAGGGCACTCAGCACTGCTCGTTCCACAGGTAGCTGCACTGATTTGGGGGGGGATTGTTAATACAGTCACTTCAAATAGGGGCATGACAGTTCGGTCTGATGGCAAAGAGAGAGATACTGTGTCCCAGATACTGACCCTGTTTTTTCAAGCATTGTTCCAACACATTGAGTGCATTATACAGCAAGGGGTAGGCGAGATTTTCTACAAACAAAATAGTAACCCAAATCCCAGTGAATATCTCCTCATGGATCCCTACCAGCAAACAATAAAATTAAGTTGGAAGGTGCCCTCTGGGGCACCATGTCCAACTCACCAATGTTGCAAGGAACCCCATCATAAGATTTCCTCATACCATTAATTCATGTTTGTTAACTAGGGTGTCAGGGTGTTATCTATTTAACTATGTCAAATATTCATCTTTTTATCACTGCAACACAGAAGGTTTTGTGAAGGAATACAGTTCTTGGACTGGAGAGGGAACAACATGGCTGCTTATGCATCAGCTTCTCTTTGTCTCTGTCTGGTCTTTGTTTGCACAGGACTTAAATGTTCACTACACATTTTTTAAACTCACAATCAAATCCTGATATGATTCAAATTTATGGGAGTTTTCCATACTAGCAAAACTGAACCAAAGCCTTGCTCTGCTGGATGAAGATCTTTTTTAAAGATAACCACCCACTTTCCCAGGAGGCTTTCTGCAATCAACAGCTGAATGACTCCGAGTGAATGTAACCAGGCTCACATATGGTGCTCAGCATGTGACTGGCAAGATCCCTGCCCTTGTGTTACACGGAACATGGAAAAGCTACCACATCAGGAGATGGTGTTTTCCCCAGCTCCCCACAGCGCTCCATGTTGTGCTTAGGCTGTCCTCCCTCTGCAAGCCCCTTGCCTGGGCTGGGCTCCACTTCAGCTGTGAGGGAGAAGACCCAGGAAACTTTTCAACATTGCTTTGTCTTGAATTCTCCATCGTTGCAGACACTCCCAGAGTTCCATCAGCACTGTGGCAACGCTGGAAGTTTGTGGTGACACCCAGAGGGCATTAATTTAAGCAAATCGTTGGGCAGTTGTAGAGGAGAACCAAGAAGGACTGAGTCTTGAGCAACTTCACTTTGTATTTTCTCAGCCCCTTCCCTAAAACTTCACCAACAAGGAGCCATGGATCCAAACTGGTTCTGTCAGCTGCCTAACATGCTTGAGGATGGTGTGAATCAAACAGATTTAACCAAATCCCCTTTGCCTGCTTTCAAATCTACCCAAACAGAGCATGCAGAGTCAGGCAAGACACCAACTTGACACTGATTTTGCAGCCCTCATGATTTCAGGCTCCCTTTGAATGCAGTCACAGCCCCTCAATGCTGACAGTAGCCCCCTTCTCTGCATGAGGCAGAGCAAAAAGCATGGTTTACAATCCCATCCAAAGTGGGAGGATCCAAAGCAACCTCCCTCTTTGAAAGGCCAGATCACAGGCAATGCAAAAGTGGCCAACCTGTCTCCTGGGGAAACTCAAATCCCCTGTAAAGGAGAGAAAGGAATAAAGGAAAATTTACCATGAACTCCCCACTGAACAATGCGCCTCCTGGGACAAAGACAGTATATTTCTTTTGGTAAATCATTAGTCACAAAACGTGTTTCAGGTTGGCTGATCATTCTCTAAAGTTTGAACAAATTTGATAAACTGGTTTTGCAAAAACAAATAAAGACTGGGGGGTTTTAGGTATCAGAAACAGTTTGTTTAGACACTTTCTGAACATAAACCCTTCTCATGTTGAAATATTTAACTTTCAGTGTACTTGCAATGAAGGTCATGTAAATAAAGGTCATGTAAATAAAATTGGTGGTAGTTAACTTTCTATCTAATTAGGCAAAATTAATACCCTCAGCAAAAAAATGAAAGATGTAGGTTTGATTTCTTCCTGTGGCTCAAGAAGCTTATTAACATTCCAGAAAACTCCACTGACCATCATTCAGTGCTGGTGTGTTTCTGCTCTCGTGGATCCTTGTGGACGGTGCTGCAGAGTCTGCAAGTTAAGTGTCCTTTCTGAATGGAAGGGGTGGCTTGAACTAAAGCCTTCTACCCCTTCGGAGGACAGCAGTCACTTAGCCAGTTGTTGGTTCCTCTCAGTTTTTCCCGAAGCTCTGCCCCATGTAGGAGGCTCAGGATGCTCCAAGGAGGAGAGTGCTGCTGGGAGCTGAGGATGACCAACACAAAGGAGGGAGGTCTAGCCAGGAGCACATCTGGCAGAGCCGCCTGCATCAGCACATGCTACACTCCCTTGCAACCTGGGCAGAGGGGTAACCAGGTGTTCCTTTCAAGGCAAAGAGATGTACAAGCTGCTGCCAGCTTTACTAATTTAGCTGTTAATTTTCTTGGCTTTTACCTCAGGACTCCAAGCAACAAACTTCCTGTGCTTTTTTAAACCAAGTTTTGGAATTTTTTTTTAAAAACTCACTTCTCACTTCAGCAAATTAAAAATCCTGATGTTGGGAGAGTAGAACACAATCTGCATTTCAGTTATTTAGTTCAATTACTTTGCAGATCAGCAACAAATGTGCAACTTGGTTATTTACCCAATCCCTCCTTGCTGCCCTCATTTGACCCATTTCCCTTTTATTTAGATGTCTGGGTAAAATGGACTGTATTTTTTCCCAAATTATCCCAGGAGCAGTTGTCTTTTTACTTTGGAAAAGGCACAAAGGAGGCCTAATTGGTCAACCCATCCCTGAAAAAAATTTAAAATTTAGCCTTACTAACATCTAGTTTCCAACTTAATTTCGTACATCACCGTCTGCATTTCCAGTAGATAGAGTGGAAAATAAAGAACCCATTTGTTTGGCATAAAAAGATTAAGAACCCAACATAATTTTCCAATTCATATTTTTAAACATGCTTCATTGTATAGCTGAGGGAGAAATCAGCTGAATTTCCCTCATGCCTGACCATGTGATCAGGAGGCAGTTACTGCGGGTACAGTTCTGTGAGAGAACTCTTTTGAAGTCAGAAGTCAAAAAGACATTCAGGGGTTTAAATGCTTTTTTAATGTGGTCTCTTTTCTGTGTGGAGTGCAGTTCACACTTAAAGGGCTTTCTATGTGCCTGTGAGAAATGCCTTCCTTGAAACTCATTTTTCATCTCTGCTCTACAAAATCTGTGTAAAAGCTGAGACCACTCAGTACATCCTCACATGCTGCAATGTGTGCCCATCTTAACCATGGCCCTGTGAGGTCCCAAAACCAACAGAAGTTTACTTTGGATCAGATAATGCAGGCACAGTCTAAAGGCTGAATGCAAATACCTATTATGAAGGTAAAAAAACCCTTCTTTTTCTCCTTATTCCCTTTAAAGTTAAGGACATCTGCTTTGCGCTGAACTGATTTTACTTTTCACAGGGCAACCTCACTGTATTTTACTTTGGAGGACATCACTCAGTGAGACTGCTACGTGTCCTGGGCAGATACCAAGCTTGTTGGAGTCAGGTAGGACCAGGTTTTTGTGTTCCTCCAAACAGAGACTGCAGCCCTCAGGGGCAGGACAGGCACCATTACACTCCAAAAGCGCCTTCTCAGGGAAATATTAGTAGGCATTGGCTCAAAAAGGGAGAAGGGGTTCCTAGCATGGTAGCATATTCTGCCCTCTCTCATAATGACATGTTTGGTGGGAGCTGCCTCAGGCGCACAGGTGGTTTTGGGTAAGGCTTGGTCTTTCTTCCTGTGGCACCACAGCTGGGAGACGGTTGTCTTGTGCCAAAACACTGCCTGCAAATATGCTGGGCACCATTGGTGAAGCCCATCCTGGTCATGGAAATCAGGTGGCTGCACGCCCTTCCTTTGAGCTTTGAGCAACAGGGGAAAGCTTGGGTCTGGAATCACCTATCTCACTGACTTTCCTTACCAGTGTAACCATTCAGGCTGCTGTGCACCCCCAGACTACAAGGGAGAGAAAAAAAAAAAAATCCAAACAGTCTCTGGAAAACATTTCAGTTTTTCAGTTTTCATAGTTTTGACACCCAGTCCGAGTGCAACAGTGAAAGTAATTACTCAACCTTTTAAAATATCACAGTGACATATGAGGTAATGCCACTTTCTACTCAGGCTCTGTTGGGAGTTGCTAGGCTGAGCCCTGCCATCAGCAGTGTGTTAGGAGCAAGCTCTCATCCACCTTCATTTTGACAGGGAAACAGGAGTTCCCAGAGCCCAGACAGGATGTCATGGCACAGAAACACCCCTCTGATGTGAAAATCCATTTAATTTCTGAATGATCATTTGACAAAAAGAGGAGTTGTTGTAATTCTGATTTGGGGAGATAAAATGTTTGTTATCTGAATGGTTCATGGATCAGACTGGCTGAGATCAGCTGTGAGAGTGTGTTCAGCCATAGAAAAACATGGAATAAAGCTAGAGCTTAACATTTTTATAGACTGATTGCTAACCCCTCTCCACAGATTTTGCCTAAAGTCACCTAGAGTCTTGGAGAAAGCAAATAACATGTTTTCCTTTACTAGACCCGTTAGTTGTTATTTTAGCATTTCTTTCATAGTGAGCACATGGAACAAGCAAAGCCTGACTAATCCCACAACCTTTTCTTCAACTCCACACAACACAGCAAGCCCATCACGTCCCCCTGGACTGTAGGGGAATGAGAAAATGCCCATCCCACCCCAACCCATCCCCCTCACAGAGGGTGGGGGCCCATCATCCTCATAATTTCTGTCTTTCTCACTGGATATTTCTTCAAACATGGCCTGGACTTGAGGCTTACATGAAGTGCTGAGGAATAGTCATGCTTGGGGCATGGATCAACAGACCTAACAGGAATGTTTGGTCCTTCCTCTACAAAGTCTGCTTCAGTGAACAAGATCTTTGTCCTGTGCAAAGGCGTCAGACGTGTTTAGGCTCTCATAAACAACTCCAAAATTAAGCCTGTGCCTACACCTGAGCATATGTTTGCAGGCAAACAGAGAAGCCTGGATCAGGAAAAGGAAAGACTCATGATTAATAGACAACACTGACGTGTCTGGGGACATTGAAGAGCTATGCCCTGTGAAGTCTCTGTTCTCCCCAAGGAAACAGAGTATTTTTAGGTTGGAGAGGACAGACTTGATTATTTACAATACATGATTCCTCTGCCCCAATGTCTCCATGAAGAGATGTCCTTGTGGAGGACTGCGTCTTTGGGACTGCAGTAAGAGAAAAAAGTATTTTTTTATTAAACAAGTGACAAAGAGGATCCAGGCAACTAAATGATAGTCACTCTTTCCTCAGTTCTTGGAAAAATTAAGAGCAAGACTTTATGCAGGTCTTCACTACATGTGAAGGGAAAGACAACAGCAGTGAACAGCCAGGATGAATTAACAAATGTTGAATTCATCAATAACCTGGACAGGAGAACGTAACGAGCCCTCAGTGAGTCTCCTGGTGACACCAAACTGGGAGGAGTGGCTGATATACTGGATGTCACCCAAGGACTCAGATGAACTGGAGAAATGGGCCAGAAGGAGCTTCATGAAATGCTACAAAGACGAATGTGAAGTCCTGACGTGGGCAAGATCTACCTGCCATGTTCAGCACAGACTGGGGTCAGCCAGCTGGGGAGCTGCTTCGTGGATATGGATCCTGCTGATCCTGACTGCGGGAATGAGGGTTAAGCACATATGGAGCTGTATTAGCAGAAGCGTAAACAGTGTTCTGAGTAAAGCGGTTATTCCTCTCTTCTCAGGACCTGTGAAGATACATCTGGAATAGTGTGTCCTGATTTGGGCCCTGATCAAAAGTAAGGAAAAATTTTTACAGTGATGGCGGTTGAGCACTGGCACAAGTTGCCCACAGAAACCGTGACATCTCCATCCCTAGAGGTATTCAAAATGTAACTGGACAAGACTGAGCAACCTGATCTAACTTCAAAGCTAGCCCTGCTTCCAGCTGAAGGCTGGACTACAAGACCTCCACAGATCCCCTCCAGCCTGAATTTTTCCACAATTCTGTGATTTATGATAGCTCTCAGAAAATCCTGTGCCATTATGTTGTTGAAAAAATGGTCTATACTTTTACAACGGGAATGTTTCAGGCAGTATCAGCACTGCCTGTTAAAATTTTGGCAAATGTATATGTCAATATTTTTTAAATTTATTTTAACATTGTTGTTTTCCTTACTTCCCCTACTTCCAGGAAGAAAATAGATTATTAGTAAACATGCATTTTCTAAAATGATATCATAAAAATGCTGGCAAAACTCTCTGGAAATAAGTTGTAAAAATAAGCAGAAAAAGTATCAATTTCAGATCATAAGGAGTGGAAAGATCTTCAGAATGTCAAAAATAGTGAAATAATTTAACTAGCTCTGTAATTTCTATAATGCAATAAACATATGCATTACCTGCTGGGTAAAAACCATGAAGACATTTTCCATTTGAATTAAGCAAATTCAATCCCATAATTTCCATTCTTTGGTGCTCATTTTCCTTAAATTATCTCCTGAAAGAGTTTCTTGGCAAATATATTCCCTGGAAAAATCCACTTTAAATAAATGTTGCACACATTGCAGAAAAAGCAAATTTCACTTTCATAATTACCCCACATTCTCACTGCAAACCGTAGCATGTGAACAGTAATACTGCACATAACCTTTATGCAAGTCTGGACACATGAGTTTCCAGCAGCAAATATTTCTGATTATTTTCTCACAAACATCCAGGCAGCTGAAGCTGGCCCTTCTTCGCTTATGCTTACCTATGCCTGCAGCACAGTGACAGCAATTCCTTCTTCTGATGTTGCTATCGGTGCTGCCAAAAAAGGAATCACTTTGTATCAAAAAGCATTGGTTTTATGGGAGCACCTGGGAATCCAAGATCCTACCCACCTGAGAAACCAAGAGAGCTCTGAAATATCAGAGGTGGCACACTCTGCACCCTTTCCACCTGTGTTACTTTGTGGGCTTGCACAAAGCCACAATGAGATCTAGAGTAACCTAATATAACTCTAAATTTTCCTGATCTTAAGCATCCTTGTAAATTGATTTAGTCTGTATGATTGCATCATAACAACATCATATGATGACTGTACTTGGATTTTTCTCTACAGAGCTCCAGACCTTGGGTTGAAGCAATGTCCAAGATACGACTCAGTGCTCATGCAGCATATGGCTGGAAAATCTAATCTTGGGAGTAAACTCTGACCAACGCTGATCTGAGAGCAGAGGCATATCCTCAAGACGAAGTTAATAAGGAGCAGATCCACATCACTTCCACCAGAATCACTGCTTATCAGGCTGGCCAGTATTGTGTCATTGCTCTTTCATTTTCTCTTTGATTGCCCACATTTAAATCTTACCTCTTCTCTTGTAGTGAAAGATTGTTCTTTATTATTCTATGTACTAAAATACTTTTAGTTATGGATATTAACAAATATGTCAGTAACTATGTAATGTCAACAGCAAGTAATTCTTTTAGAGGATAATTATATAGGGAAAGGAATGGAAATCCTTTCCACTGAGCTTATTCAATTCAAATGAAAGCATATACATAGAAGACACAGAATTTATGACAAAATACACACACACCAAATTTGGGCTTAGATCTCTGTGCGATAAAAATGGTACTACTGCTGTCATGTTTCTTCTCCATTCTGAACATCAGTATTTTTTAACTTCTTTCCTTAAAAATATTATATTTGTATTATTACCCAGCTTTTCTCCCTAACTCAGTGTATATTTTTTATTCTTTTTTCCCAAATGTTTACAGCCCATACCAGGCTACATTAAAAAAATTTGGACCTTCCCTGGATTATTAAGCCAGTAAATAAAATAGGCTTAGAAACAATCTTTGCAACACCTAAAAGTATTCCAAATTGCTAACTTTTGTGGGTATTTACCCAGATTTCATGGTATGTGAAATGTTTTTTTAAAAAATTGATTTAATTTTTCAGGTAAAACTTTACTAGACTTAGAGAAATGCAGTTCTAAAGTATAAATGCTGTTCTTCAGCTTGCTTTAATAAGTATGATGAAGTCAATATGGTTATGTTTCCTTTCTCCAGCTGAGACTCTGACCTTCAGTATAACATTTACCTCATTTTCTTCATCCATTAATTAGTCTAGGCTATGAAAGTGGTTTGTCTGGCAACATTTAGTCTTGACAAAATAGTGCATGTTATTGATCATAATTTTATTGTCTTCTAGATGCTCAAAAATTATTTTCCTTATCAGATGTTGAGTTTTGGATTAAAGTACTTTTAAAAATGGTAATGACTAAAAATATTCTCTTTTTGAGGATTACTAGTGTCCTACTGTTCTCATTCCAATAATTTCTTAGTGTTTTCAGATTTTTAAAAAGTAACTTCCCCTGGTCTGATAAGTCCTTTAGCTTGCTAAGACCTGGTTCATATTTCTTAACCTTTTTGTCTTAACCTTAAAGTAACCATATGATGGAATTCTGCAAAATTAGCAACATTTTAATTTTTTTAGAGAAGAACTTTATAATGGTATGCATGGCCTTGGTCTCCAATTGCCACTAATTGTGTGCGTGTTCACAATTCATAATGGACTTTTCCTAGGTTTTTAATCTTGCATTCTTTAAAAGTTAAGGATGAGGATTTTATTTATCTTATTGATGTAGAAGAGAACCATTTCTCCTCAGGAAAAAAAAAAAAAAAGAAAAAAGGAGGGAAAGCTTTCATTTTCTTTAACCTCAATGACTAATTCACAGGACACACACAAGTTCACCCAGTTTGCACTTTTTCCACTCCAATACCAACAAAAACTTACTGAATATAACAGTTTCTGAGTTGTCTTGGCTAGGTTTCCTTGCCCTTCACCCTTGCTGTATATTTTATTACCGGTCCCATTTTGATTTGAAGTCACAACCAATGGAAAAATCTCTCATTGAGTCTACATGGGCTCTTCTCAGCTACAATCTTAATTCTCTTCCACTCATTGCAGATTCAGGGAATGGTTGAGGTTGGAAGGGACCTTTGGAGCTCATCTGGTCTGACCCACCTGGTAAAGAAGGACTACCTCCAGCAGGCTGCCCAGGACCATGTCCAGTCGGCTTTTTACTACCTCCAAGGAGGGACAATCTGCAACCTCCATGGACAACCTGTGCCAGTGATTGGTCACCCTCACAGTAAACAAACCTGTTTTCTGATGTTCAGAGAGAACCTCCTGTGGTTTAGTTTGGGCCCATAGCCTCTGGTGCTGTCTCTAGGCACCACTAGAAAGAGCCTGGCTGTGTCCTCTTTACCCTTCAAATATTTACACACGCTGATGAGGTCTCCTCTGAGCTTTCCCTCTTCTCTTCTCTTCTCTTCTCTTCTCTTCTCTTCTCTTCTCTTCTCTTCTCTTCTCTTCTCTTCTCTTCTCTTCTCTTCTCTTCTCTTCTCTTCTCTTCTCTTCTCTTCTCTTCTCTTCTCTTCTCTTCTCTTCTCTTCTCTTCTCTTCTCTTCTCTTCTCTTCTCTTCTCTTCTCTTCTCTTCTCTTCTCTTCTCTTCTCTTCTCTTCTCTTCTCTTCTCTTCTCTTCTCTTCTCTTCTCTTCTCTTCTCTTCTCTTCTCTTCTCTTCTCTTCTCTTCTCTTCTCTTCTCTTCTCTTCTCTTCTCTTCTCTTCTCTTCTCTTCTCTTCTCTTCTCTTCTCTTCTCTTCTCTTCTCTTCTCTTCTCTTCTCTTCTCTTCTCTTCTCTTCTCTTCTCTTCTCTTCTCTTCTCTTCTCTTCTCTTCTCTTCTCTTCTCTTCTCTTCTCTTCTCTTCTCTTCTCTTCTCTTCTCTTCTCTTCTCTTCTCTTCTCTTCTCTTCTCTTCTCTTCTCTTCTCTTCTCTTCTCTTCTCTTCTCTTCTCTTCTCTTCTCTTCTCTTCTCTTCTCTTCTCTTCTCTTCTCTTCTCTTCTCTTCTCTTCTCTTCTCTTCTCTTCTCTTCTCTTCTCTTCTCTTCTCTTCTCTTCTCTTCATAGTCACAACTCTCCCAGCCTCTTCTCACAGGAGAGGTACTCTGGCCTCTTACAGGGTTTGGCGGCCCTTTTTTGGAATGTCTCCAGTATGTCCATATCTCTCTTGTTCTGAGGAGCATAGGACTGAACCCATCACTACAGGTGATTCTCCCCATTCGCATGAAAGAGGCCATGGACAAATTTTTTTTTATTTTCATCAAATTTTGCAGAAACTAATCGTCTGTCTCTCCTACAATGAGTAAGTCTGTCCTTGTTGCAATGAATCAGAGAAGCTTTTGGTTGCCAGCTTCCCTATTATTCTCAAATCCTCACTGAGCAACACAATAAACCCCAGTAGAATCAATGGAAAAACTCTGTGCTGAATTCTGCTGGTGTAAGTTTGACCAGGACTCCTCTAGGTTGTATTGCAACTTGTTAGCTTGAACAAAAAATATTTGTTACAGTTTCTTAGGCGGTTTAGAAACAATTTTTCAGTTCATGTAGGAGGATATTTAGGCAAGTTTTTAAAGCAGTTTTCTTTTACTATCCAAGGAAAAGGTGACTGCTGCTCTCATATGTTTACCAGATTTAAATTTCTCATCTCTTCTAAGTTCATTAAGAAATAATACATTTTTTTCATGATTTTGCTAAACAGCAAGAATGCAAACTTTCCTGTGCTACTCCATCAATTACTTCATAGCTAGAGTGGAAAGGTTGCTGCATTCAGGGGCCAAAGGGTGATTTACTCAGCACAGTTAGTACAGTTAACTGAATATTTGGCTTATTTAGCAGAAAGACAGGCATCTGCTAACACAGAGGCAACAACTTTTGAAAAACTGTCTGTGAAGAAATGACTCATGTTTTGGGAAGCCCCCAAAACATCATATTTAAAGTGAGGGCACTTCAATTTGAAGAATGTAGCCAGTGTAATCTAACAGCAACAATGACTTCAGTAGCAGTTTTGGGAAGTATCAGGTTTTCTGATCGCTTTGGGAGATTTGGAAAGTGAATCTTTAGTGATTGCACACATATAATCTCAATTACCTCAGCTAAAATCTTGAATAGTTGCTACAAATGCCAGTATTGCTTCATTCCAGAGAGGGGACCGTCATCCAGATCCTCCATGCTCACTTAGCTGGAATTCACCTTTTTTTTTTTCTTCTCTCACTCTTTCTTATCGTCCAAACTCTTCCTCCAAGGGTTTCCACTGGATAGCCATCTTGAAGTAAATTAAGTAATCTCTTACAGGTTGCAGCAAAGCACTGTGGGTTGTGCTAAACAGGCCGGGCTGTACAGAAACCAGCAGTAACTCTCTGCTTCTGGGCTTTGAACCATGAAAATGGCTTTTCACTGAAAAAGCAACCCAATAAGATGTTCAGTGGAGAGAGCAGAATTTTCCTGTTCAGACCTAGAATGAAGGACCATAGGCCAGACTGGATGGGGCTTTGAGAACCTGATCTAGTGAAAGGTGTCCATGCCCATGGCAGTGGGGTTGGAACTAGGTGATCTTTAGTGTCCCTCCCAACCCAAACCATTCTGTGACTCTCTAACCATACAGCATGGCTAAAGGTGTCAGAATGAATATTCGCTTGGGTACATATTTTTACCATGCTGGTAGTTTTCTTTTAAGGGACTAAGTGCACAATCTCACTGCAATTAATATCAGAAAAAACATAGCCAAAATAAGATTATATGCACTTATGCTCTAATTTAAGAGTTCTGCTGTTTGAAAACCTAACTTCATGGACACAGGCATCAGGTTAATGCAGAGGTTTCCTAAATTGGCACCAGCCTCATTAACAACACTGCTATAATTGTCTACTGGTGCATTGGATTACTGCCCATGTGCTGAAATAGCCTTAAATAACCAATCAATGGACTACCAGGACACGGCCATACACACATCAAAACAAAGATTATAGCCTTCAGCTTCCTTCCCCTGTGGACATGTGCTATTGGTTCAATTACTACAGCATTCTCCAGGTGGTGCCTATCAGAAACTGAAACAAGGGGCTACATGGCTTCAAGCAGGAACCTTGAGCAATATGACAAAACTTGTTTCACAGGCATGACTGACACGTGGAACTGCATATATTCTCAAAACATAATAAACACAAAGATGAGATTACAAACTGCAATATTTTTCTTGTTAGCTCAGTAAGAAAGCCGCTGCTGAAAACTGACCACAAAAGATGCATGGACAATGAGGAATGAAAACAAGCATTTAAATACTGTATTGGAAAAATACAGAAATGAAGCAGTCTCAAGACATAGATCATTAACAGTGAAATCAAGGAAAATTTTCACATAGGTTTTCTCCACGATGGCAGCTGCTCTTAGGAGCTGATCCAAAGCCTACTGAATTCAATGGAAAGATTTGACTTCAATGGACTTGGGATCATTTTCACTTTTGGCTGAGAGTGTTGCATTACTCCAAGCTAAAAGAAAGAAGACTTGGCAAACCATAACTGAGACTACAGCACATTTAGGGTCAAAAGACCTTAATTGCTAGACCAATTCATCCCCGATGTGATTCCACCATATCCAGAGGATTTGCAGAGTCAGTTTTGTAGAGACTGATGACACCATTTGTGATTTTGAATGAGTTCAGTTTGTAAGTCAGGGTAGAATTTGACCCAGTGTATGTGACCGACTGTAAAGTTTAGTTAATTTAAATACAATAGCCCTATTGGTTTAAATAACTGCAGAAGTTTTTTTTAACACATTAAATGGCTATATTTTATGACTATAACCCCACAGTTATGAAATATAGCTCTCCAATGGCATAACTATTTTATATAACTTTCTTCCCAACAGCTGCTGGTGGGAATTTCACTATTTCTGAAATAAATATGATACGCATACATACCATACATGGAGGGAAAGGGAGAGAAATAGGAAATACAATGAGTTGACTCAAGATATGTTATGTATTTGCACACATTATTAATGATCTCATAGCTAAGAAGTGGTGGAGGGAACCGGAGCCACTTGTGAATTATGAAAGGTCATCAATAACTCATAGCAATATATGACACATCCATTCAGGTCATCCAGGCTTACTCCATGCTTGGATCTGTTTATCTAACACCAGTTTTAGTTTAGTCTGTACTGTGTGTTGATTTCATAGTACATCATGTAGCAACAAGACCTCTTGGCTACACTCCCATGTAAGATGACTAAGTTTGAAGTATAAGAGAACCTGAAACAAATTTTCAGGGTATCAGTTGGTTGAACTGAACCACGCATATCTACTTCCAATGACATGTTGTGGGCATTAAGTAAAATAACTTAGATATAAATGTATCAGATTGGTTGTGTGCACGTGCATCTATAAAATCACTCTCACATTTCACATAGTTGAAACTCAAAACTTTTCCTCATGCTTGTTGCTCTCCCTAAGAAACTGAAATAGCAAACATGCAACAGAGATTACTTTGATAGTAATAGCACAAGACACTCAAGTACTACAGAGATGAGCATAGTAGAAGAATGAAATTAATTACAATCCAGTTTTTTACTGTCTTAAACGAAAACTAAAAGGCACATTTTATTCCCAGTCACGTATCTGAAGCTCAACAATTAGGTATAATCCATATAGAGACAAGGGTATAATTTCCTTTGCTATTCTTAAAAACTGTGCAGGCTACAGTTACACATTTTAATTATAGCTACTTTGCAACAGCTCTCAGACAATAAACCATATTTGAAAATGCAAGTCTGAAAAAACCCTTCATTTTAAATGGGTTTTGTCTAAGGCATCTTAATAAACTGATTAGAAAATATTAAGCTTCTCTGCTAGTTCCTCTTGGCAGTACTCACTATGTCAAACTGACCAGGCAGTGCCCATTATTGACTGCCAAAAGTTCATGGCAATACCCTGGGGCAGAGTTCATTTCTTCCAGCCCCAAGCACCCCTGTGGTTATCCCTTCTTGAGCTAATGCGAACTCAGCGTGGGAAATACGTGGCACGTGGTGAGCCGTGGGGAGCTGTGGTGAACACGCGTTCTAGGCAGTGCTGCATTCTTATAAGGTGCCTAATGCTAACACTGTCATCACTACACACATGTGCAAATTCTCAGTACAGACCAGCATCCAACAGCTATATGGCAAGACAGGATGCATGTTAGTGACCTACAGATGTGTTTTTTGGGATGGCTGCAAACATTCGGGCTTTTGGACAAGCACCCCACCTGGCTCTATATCAGCCCAAATGCTACATAAACTATTTTGCAGTGTTCTTGCATCAACTTGGCATGAAGAAAAAAAGTCTCCAGACTAAAATTTTTGAGCACTTCTCACATCACACGTGCTGTTTGAGGCAGACACTGAAGTCATTTATCTGCACAGTTGTTCTCCAATCTGACAAAAAAACCCAAGCCAAAGGGTCTTTGATATCAAAGAAAAATTAATTCCATGCATGCAATTCTTGGTCTTTTCAACTACTTTAATCAAACTCTCATGGTAAGTCATTTCACATTTTATACATGAAATAGAACATTTTGTCTAAAACCAGAATATTGCATAAACATCGTTTTTGTCAGGGCAGGAGAACAGCTCTGAGGCAAATGACAACACAAAGCAGCCCTTTCTAGAGGCTGCTGGGCACTCCACACCACAAGAGGAAGTGAGTGTTACCTGTTTACAGCCAGAAGATGGAAGAAAGCATGGTCCTATCTTTTGCTGTCAAAACCTTCCCTCAGCTTAATGGCAAATGTGCCCATCTAAAAGTGATAGGACACCCTGCTGTTAGTTTTAATTCTTTCCCCCTCACTTTCCCTTTTAGTGAGTTTCTCACTTTTTTTCCCTCCTATCACCTCAAAATTGGCTTTAAAAAACTGAGTCATCAACTTTTGTCAAACTGGTTTTTTTGGTTGGTTGGTTGGTTGGTTTTTTCAAACAGGACAGATAACTTTCTTAAAGTTAAAACAAAAGTATTGGCTGTAGCATGACAACTGAGTGAGTGGAGAAGCATAGCTGATGATCCCTCTCACAAATACCTATAGCTGCAACCCACAAAGCCCAGAATTGCACAATTTTATAACTGAAAGAACCACCAGATTTAAAGCCAGAAGGTGGTGAAAATGTATTCTGAGGTCCTGCCAGGAAATATTTCCCTACCTGACATGTTTCAGAAAGTAAGTGCAGGGTGAAATAAACGGCGTATCTGCTCTTTCAACAAGTCCCACTTGTCCTAAGTATTAAAGCCAGCTCAGAAAGCCGGGATACACTGAATTTTCTGCCTAACCCATGAGAGGATGACCTTGTGGGACCATGGGGAGATCATTTTCAGAGCTTTAGAGGATCTCATGTATCAGCTACCAGCATTGCTCCTGCCCTGGGGATAAATGGAGGCCTGAACTCTACAGTTCTTCCCACAAGGCTACAACTCTTCAGATCCAGAAGAAAAACTTCAAGTAAAAGAAAGAAAAACAAAGAGCCTGTTGTTTTACTGTTAGCACTTCTTCCAGTTATTGTATGAGCACACTGGTCAGATAAAATCCTACGAACCTGATTCTGACATCACCACATTATATATATTGCACTATCTCTGTCAATTTAAATCAAACCGCTGTTGATTTTTCCTGCTATTAGATCACAGGCAAATGAACTATTCAATATGACTGCGAAAGTCAGGTGCTCTGAGTGCAGTGTTGATGGATCCTATGCACTTATACACAACAAAAACAGAATACACCAGAGCCTGACTAACACCAATTGGCACAAGACCAGGTCCTAAGCCTTGTTTTTCTCATTCATACATCACCACCACATTTTTCAAGTGCCACTGCCATTAAATTAAGATACAGAGCAATCCATCATTTAAAACCATTAAGTAAACATTTTTGGGTCAAAAATATGACCTTTCATATAACTTGGTCTGAAAAGAAGAGCACTTTCCCAATGTGGCAAAGGGAATTAAGCAGAAGAATGCAACACACTAACAAGTAATTCTAAGAGCTTCATCACTAATTAATTATGTTTTCCACATGATTTATGCTTCATGGTTGACTGAACCTTCAAACAAATCGCAACAATGAAACCATCCTTGTATTACCTACAGCCTCACCACAATTACCTCAGCTCCCTCATTTCTCCTCACTGCAGGACTCCTCGGTCCCCTACCACAACATCCTTATGTTCTTTCTATTCTTTCTTCTCTGAACTATGTCTTTTACCAACATTGTGTCTGGTGGGCCAAGAGATACCAAGAGCTTTGTAGGGACCAGGGCTACATGAGCACAGTGTGACTGTCAGGACACCCCACGTTGGTTGCTCAACCAGTCAGTCAGAAGTCAAACACTTTTCTACAACACAGTCCATAACAGTGATGCAGCTGGCCTGTGACAAATTCCGCCACACTTCTCTTTTGGAAGGAGAAGACAGGACATGGTGGAGGGCAGATAACTTTGGATCCTTATGCTCTTTCACCATACACCTCACAGACCTTTTGCAGAAACTTTGTGTATTGGAGACTTAACCCTCTGTTAAAGCTTGATGAAATCAGCTTGTGAATGGAAACATTAACAGTGAGGAAAAGAACTGACATACCCATCCACAGGGTGACTACATACATAATCTCCTTACTCTAAGAACTGCCACTGATATCACACAAGCACATAAAAAGATGCCACTTTAGTAGAAAGTAGAGATTTGCTCACACAATTTAAAATACATCCTGTTGTGCAGTTGTTGTGTAACTGCTCAAAATAGTAAAGTAATGCGCAGTTCAATCTGATAGAGAAAATCTGGGAGTTGCAGAGGTAGTTTGGTATTACTCCACTGACTAAATCACCTGGCCGAGGTGCTCTTCACATGCCAAATCTAAAAATAAAAATTATCAGGGCTAAGAATTACTTAGGGTCTTTTTGAAGCTTCTTGCAGTGTTTAGAGGAAAAAAAAAAAATGTATTTAACTCACAGATGCACAATCTTCTGTTAACAATAAAGTTTCTATTTTTTTGCAAGTCCTGATGTTAATAATCACCCTTCAGCTTCAGAACAGCTTTTGTGTGCTCAGGCTTTTGCTGTTATCCTGAATGATTGCTTGTTCTGCGTTCAAGCCATCATCACTGCAACTACTCCCAGCTACTCTGAATTCTAGTCAATATTTCTGATGTCCAATGTTTTCCTCCATTTAATTTATTTAGGCACTTGTAACAGATCAGTGAATGACAACAGCTGATAGAGACAACAGCAGAAAGGCACACCAGCTGAATATGTTAATTCACAATCCCACTTAAAAATCAGTCTGCTCTGGTTATCACTTTCCTCTACTTCAGTTTCAGCATGACTTTTAGCATCCATGCTTCTCACAAAGTCCTAGAGTCAGCAAATAACACTTAAAAGTTAAACCCCTCTAAATGGAAGTAACAATGTTCTAAATTAGTCTACTGCCTCCATCCTTTAGACAGCTGCTGCTAAAAGGAGGATGCTGTGGAAGCAGAGGAAAATGGAACAGGCAATTATTTTTCATGTGTAAATCAGTAAGATTCTATAGAAACATTGTGTATAGTTAGAACATAAGCATTCCAAAGGTGTACCTCATTTTTTCCTGTTCATGGCACTTCATGATCACAAAGGTTTGGAAATACACACCAATTCTTTTCATCCCTGCAGGAGCTAAGGCTGTTAGGATGCTTTATTACCTCTGGGAGCTCAGGTCAGTCCATCTGTACCATTACTTAAAGATGGAGAATTGTCTTCTGGTAATTAATACATTTCCACCTCTTTCTAATTAAAGAGATCTAGTGCATTCATTCTCGTTAAAAAAGAAATGTGGAGCTTTGCAATTTCTCCAGTTTGGGGCTGTAAAAGAACTTCAAACATCATAATAATAATGAGTTCCCTGGTTCTAGTTGGTGCTACAGCCCTGGTAATAAAGCATCTTTGCTAAAAACTGCTGTCTGCAGACTGATTCATTCTGGTGGCATGAGAGAGAGATTCAGACTGGGAGTGCTCTGTGGGGAATCTGTGACAGTCTTTCATCAGCTGCATATTCTTGACTTATAAAAACAAAAGCAAAGGCATATTGTGAAGATCACGGAGCCTCATTGCTGGGCTGCAGTGTTTTAGCTGAAGATTTCAGACTCAGATATAACAGCATACTTGAGAAAAGGGCTCCATATAAACTTAAAATCAAGTGTGAGATTTCTGTCTCCATTGCTATCTGTACAAATCAACAAAATCTCAATTATTGTCTCTTGAGGCAACTTGTGGATTTTCCTTTTCTCTTAACAGACCCACTCTATTCCTTTGAAGTGGCAAGCAGAGACAGTGGCTGGCCTCTCTGGCGTGATATGCATAATGAATGTGCTCACATACAACTGCCTCCTTTTTTGGCATATCTGCAGGATACTTGCACCAGATTCTCATCCAGACCATACCAGTGTAAATCTTGAATAATTTAGACAGAAATCATTACAACTGAGGAGAAAAGTGCCCAACAGACTCCAACAGGAGACTGGCCTAAGCAAAGTCTGCAAAACTACTGTAAAGACACCTCAGAGAAATGTCTTCAGAAGGCAGTGCCAGGGCACTAAGCTCCTAATTTACATGACCTTGCTTGGCTTTCGAATTGGTCAGAATTAGGGAAGAGGCAGAGGCTTGGGCTACAGCCCACCTTTCCTTTGCTTTGCACCTTCTGACTCTGCTGGGCCTCCTGGGAGGAGCAGTTGTTCTGCTACTTCGAGTGTGGGAACCACAGGCATTTCTGGCACTTGCATGCAGAACTTACAATATACTCTCCCCTCTACTCACCCATATTAAGCATAAAAGACAGTGTTTTCCATCAACACTTATCAAAGTGCCAGTACTCTGAGAAGAAAAACGAAGGGAAGAAGGGGAATTCAGCTAAGAAAATGAAACCACTCCCATCAACCCATTGAAAACTCTTCAAAAAGTTTTTTTCTTCCATGTTCCCTGCCTTAGTGCCAAACAAACAGTAATTAAAATATATATTATGCTCAAAGGCACAGATTATTCTTCCCACTGGATTTCTTGAGTGGTTCTCCTGTCTTCTTGCATCAGTGTTTCAAACTGTGAGCTTTCTGAGACATGACTTTCATTATCTCTGGGTCATTAGCACCTCATAACTCAATGTCAGATAATACTGATAAAGAGAGACAAAGGGCAGACCCTTTTCAAATCGTGGAGCCAAATGTATTGTGCTGCATTGTGTAAAGTCAAGACTGTGTGCATTAGTTACCAGGCAGTGACAATGTTGGACACTTGTCTGGCTAAGAAAAGTGGATGGCATGGCACATGGCCCTCAGCAGTGGGATTCACACAGCCACTCAAAGGCACACATCAAACGGCCACTGTGAATCAAAGGTGGGTCTGCAGGGATCTTGGTCACCAGAACAGAACCCATGACGCGGATTAGTTTAGCTGGGGCAGAGTTGTAGCTTCAGAAAAATAATCTAAAAATACCCCTGAAAACCCTAAGCCTTGCATTTCACGGTGATCAATAGGAACCACGAGTCACAGCAATGTGTTTGGACTCCCACATAACTTTGGCATTTCTGCACCAAATGCAGAAGGTGCCTCCAGCTGTTCAGCACTTGCAGTGGGCTCCATGGGATCTGCCAAAGACACCTAGAAAAGCAGGCCTAGGATCACTCTTAATAATCACAGTATTTAACAGGGTAAGTAATTTTTTAAGAGTACCCTAATGACTGTGTATTCACTTAGGAAGCAGAAGACCAGCCCTGGGCTGCCCTGCACCAGATTAACACCCTGGCCCTGAGCAGCCTGAGTCACCTCCCATATTGGTTTTCACACAAGCCATATGAATCCCACATTATATGCAACACCATAACACCACTTCAGTGGGAAAGGTTGGAAGAATCCTCGCACACAACCTTATTTTCACGGGTATGACTCAAGGTACTCCTCAGTTCAATGGTGAATGCGTGTATGAATGCCCTCAGGCTGATGAGGGTGGTGTACCCAGCTTTCTGACTCCTCAGCCATAGCATCTAACTCACAACCTGATAGGTAAAGGCACTGAAGTTTTCCTGTTGGGGCTTTTATAACTGAGGAAAAGACTGGTGATGGTGAGCATGTTCCTGTCTCATGTTCTCTGCGTGGGGAGCATGACTCCTGCAGCCTCCTTCAGGCAACCATGAAAAACACTTCTCCAAAAGTTGGGAACATGGTGCGGGCCCAAAGTCTATGGGCTCTGTCAGCATCCAGAGGCTCTCTGGGACCAAAATGGAGATGGCCAGATAAGGAATCTGCTGAGAGAATGAGTTTGGGGAATCACAGATTTAATTCACCTAAAACTTACCAACGGTGGCAGCATTATAGATCTGTCATCATCTGGTTTTCTTGCCCTCCCCTGAAATATCCTTTTCCAGGGCACCACCACTTATCAACAAACCTCACCAGTTGCCTGAGGCAGGGCGCCAGTGCTCAGCCTTCACCGTGGTTCACTTTCAGCTTTCTGGAAGCAACTGAAAAAATGAAACCAGGGTGTGGATACTCTGTAAGATAGCTGGTCCCCTAAGAAGCTAAGTTATTAGGCCGCCCTGAGAGCAGTATATGAGTTTTTTTGCTAAAAGGTCTTCAAATAAAATAAGTTTTTCCACATGACTTTCAGAACCTTGTTTTGTCAGCAGAACAAACAAAAAAAGTTCAGAATTGTGAATTAGGGATTTTTTTTTTTGTCATGTCAGTAATTTTTTTTTCAACTTTTTATTTCTTTTTCTGCAAATAGTTATTGTGCTTTAAAACCTTCTCAGTTAAATCAACTAAAAAGCAGCTTCAGTTGTGATCCTAGACAGACACTGCTGAGCCATGTTTAATTAGTCTGGATTTTGTTGCTAAATATATTTTTTAAATTAATTCCACATCTTTGCAAGGGTGCTAGGGGGAAAGGACAAAAATACAGCATTATACAACCTGCTGAAATTCTCTGTTACTCTGATGTACCGTGTCACTGTGTTAAAATTTCCCTCTCTCAATACATACACATCTGACCACATTAAGAGAGAAAATCGTTTAAGAAGTTGCAGAAACTTCTGATCAAGTTTAGACATGGGAGAATGAGTCTGCCATTTTCAACATGTAAAATTACACAGACAGCTCAGTTTAGGTATAAACCCCATGTTTGAGGCATAAAAGGTAGGTGGCAATTCTACCAGTACTCGGTGAAATTATAACAACATAAATTTGGCTCCCTGTTTTCAGAAGAGCAAGGAAAGTGGATTGTTCCTCTGATGGACTCATGTGACTACGCGGAGATGCTGATCTGCCCCAAAGCTCAATAGTCTGCAGATACTACAAAGCACTGAGTGCCAAAGGGGGAGGAGGCTGAGACGGAAACTCTGAGACTCCAGAGAGAGTGTCATTGGATCAGGGGAAGATTTGTGAACCTAGGTTGGCATGAACACGGCTTTGGATGTCAGGCCTATATAATCAAGATGGCAGGAAAGCAACCTGAAACAACAGTGCCTCCATTCAGAAAAGGCACCTTGGACACTTTGGAAGCAGAAAATCTAAAAAACCCCAGTTTGAAACCATGAACCTCCTTTTTCACGGTAAGGGTCTGCTGCCACCTCCAGCTCAGTTTTCACCATTGCTGAGCATCTCCCGCCTTCAATCTGGTGAAGTAAACCCCATGATCTTGACATCCCAAATGGCTCCAACAACCCTATGGCTCTGAGTGACCTGAAGGTCTGAAGCCGAGGCAGGCAGGAACCCCCATCACACACCTGGAGCAACATTCACCCTTCCAGGCTGCAGAAATCCCAGCGTTGCTCACTGGGAGGCTCTTAATCTTGGGCCAGGGTTTACAGTGCCACCTCTACCTGCAGTGCAGGCAGCTCCCATGTTCCTAACTGGTCATCTGAAGTTACCATCACTCATGATGTTACCATGTCAGGCTGGAAGACTCTTCCTAGAAGAGTCATGATAGCACCAGGGCAGGAGGTGTATGCTGACAGCCCAAGCACAGCATGTGTGCATCTATCACCAAAATCACCAGTGAAGACATCATGTAATCACACCTTTCCCCCAACAAACCTTCCCTGTGACTGCAAGGACATTACAAAGGCTGAATAAATTATTACACATAACAGGTGTGTTCCAGATATCTTATAACTGTGCATGAAGGAAAGAGTTTTAATTATTTCTGCCTGGCACAAGTAACACTATCAGGAGTAAAAACGGGTCCAACTGCTTTACTCTGGAGACTTTTGTAGGTGAATGGCCGCACTACATTTTGTGATTATGAATAACAGGGAGGAACTGTTCTTTCTTATTTTCGTTTGTACCATTCTCAGTGGTACCTCTGTGAAAATATAAGACTTTTATGAATTACAGGGGCTGCAAAGCATGTCTACCATGGGATGGCTTAAAAGTAAAGATGGAGATGGACAGTTAATCCTTATAACAATGTTCTAAATCAGACAAAACAAAGATTGGAATTATAGCATGGAAAGAGAAGGCACATTCAGGAAGGTCACTGTTTCAATTAACTAATTTGAGGTCAGGGCAAGGCATAGCAGCTGGAAAAAAGAAATGGAAAATATTCTTGAATTATTTTGATAATCATGACATGATCTAGTGCTGAGGGTAGGAAGAGAAGAACTTAATTCTTTTTATTAGAATTTTAAAACTGTCCCACCTTCAGAGGAACACAGTAAGGGAGTATTCCTTCAAGCAATGGATAATGAGGAAGACCTTAAAGCAGGTTTCTGGAGCATTCATAACTTCTTCTTTCATGGTTTTCTGCACCCATAACAGAAACAGTAAGGAGCACTGAAGTCTATACTGGTAAATACAGTAGTAAATCAAAAGTGCTGAGGACTAATCCCTGTTCCTGACGGTAGCAAGCTGCGAACAGCCCACATCTGTGTTACTAACTTCACTCACCCTCCAAAAATGGGTGGCCATCACCAAGCTGTTCGTTTGGAGTTTCTCCTCCCCTGCGCTAATTCTGGACTGACCAGCCAGAAACAGAAAGAGACAGCTGACCTAAGCCAAACCCATGCTAAGGGCTCTGCTAACAGTTCAGTGCTATGGGCAATCACTTTCCCATAGCCAAAGGGGCTGGAGATATGGAGCCACATTCAGCAGCTATACGTAGGCAGGATCCCACTGGACTTTACTTCTAAGACAAATTATCTCACATACAAATTTCATTTAGCTTAATCATCTTCCCCTTTGCCTATGGTTAAGGTGGAGCAGCTGGAAGTCTTTCACCCTGGTGATTTTATGCCAGTGGAAACTTCCAGTATAAAGGTCCTACCTTATCACCCTGATCAATGATGTAAATTGCTTTTCTGGACTTGAGTTTACAGGGAAGACTAGTTTGTCTTCTGGGAGCAGAGGACTGACTGGCCTTTGCTGTGCTCCTGCTTAGAAGTGGCATCTGGACGAAATGGGGAAGGGACCCAGCCAGCGGGTCTGCAAGTGTGAGAATCACAAAATTTGAAAAAACGTTCTCCTGTTAACAGGAGACAAAAAGGTGACAGCTGTCACCACACCTCTGTCATTGCATTAGTAGTGCCCTAGTGCCAGTTTTGGGGGAAGGCCCTTATCCCAGCCCCAGTCCATGGAGTGGGGACCCAACAAACCTGGTTCATTCATCTCTTAAGTGTTTGACCTTCCATATTTCATCAAGCAGAGCACCTATGAAAGGAGACAGGAGCTTTGCCTGAGAGGACTGCAGGATTATGGCCTTTCATTTTAATGGTTCAGCAGCTCTGATTCTCGATCTTCAGCAGGGTTTAGGAGATCCGTGCAGATGGGAGAATGCTCCTTCTTTTCTTGTGGTAAAATTAAAAAGAAAAAGAAGCTCATACATCAAAAAACGTGACAATTCCCAGAGTAGTTTTTTTGGTGCTCCTTCTTCCAAGGAGTTGTAGCACTGCCAGGCAAAAGGAGAAATGATCTTAATCACCCAGACCCTAGGAAAACACTGTATCTTTTTTGTGAAATGAGTTTAAACAGAAGTTATGCAGGAAGGACCAAGTCAAAAAACACTTTTTCCAGATGTCAGAAAGATTGAAACACACACGAGGGAAAAAAGCAGTGTTATGAACTTTTAGCTTGATATATCTTGTAGGTGAAAGAACTAATGCTGCAAAGAAAATGTTTGTGTAGTGCCGCTGAGTCTGCTGTAGACTATAACACTGGTCAAACAGCACTTTCACCGAACATTTCTTAGCTGCTCTGCTGTTTGAAGAACAGAAAGTACAGGGAGGAGGAGAAAAAGAAAACTCTAAATGTGAACACTAAGTTCTATTTACTGAGATAAAGATTGAAGAAATAGATATGGATATAGAAAATGCTCTTGAAATATGTTCCTTGTTATAAATAAACCATGTTGCCAGCACTTAAATAAAAAAAAAATAAAATAAAATCCCTGTTGAGAGTCACAGGGGAGCAATACCATTGCCGGAATATCTGCTGATGCAGCTGAACTGTGCTTAAGACATCTGCTGAGATGAAACTACTTTGTGGCTGGAGGTATTAGGAAAAAGAGAGTTACTTCAACAATAAAATAGCCAGTGTGTGAAAACAAAACCACACCAAACTCTAACAGTTCACACACTTCTACAACTGTGGCACCACCATACCGTAGTTATTCCATCAATCTGTCTGCTTTGGAATTGAAGCAGAAGATTTTAAAACAGGCTGATAAATGAAGAAACCTCCCCCACAGCACCACTTTCTGTTGAGACCTCAGATCCTGAGCAGACTCACAAAATATTAAGAGAAAGCAAGGATCAAAAATAAGTGGGATTTGCAGCCAATTTATTCAAAATGAGTGCCTTGTTCACTTTGCTGCCAAGGTTCTGAGTTCAGCCCCCACGAGGTCTGTCTGGCACTGCCTGTTGCGGTCATCAGTGCCCAAACCGAGGGGCAGCAGTGCCCAGCACACGCCCCGGGGCGCGCTGCTGCAGGCAAGCAGAGCAGGGAGCGGGCAGGCAGCAGGCGTGCATTATTCATGTCACATGCACCACTTGGCTGAGGGAGAGTTTGAAAACAATTTCCTTAACTTGGAGTGGCTTTCACTTCGGTTTGTGAGTGGTTTGATGCTGGTTTTGCCGCAGTTCATTCTTTGGTGGCTGCAGCTATTCCAGATCAACTACTTGACCAGAAGACAGATAAGCACCTCATTTTCATTAAATTGCTCTAAAAGTCAGCTTCAACAAAACACAAGCTGCTTTTGCACACAAACCATACCTTGCCTTTTGAAGGCTGCAGCCTTCCATTTAGCTTTTATGATGAGTACAGTTCTCTGCACTTCTGTAAGAAAACTAGGAATTCTTCTTTTCACTTTTAGTGTGAACTCTTTACTCCTACCTTTTGGAACACTGCATATTGATTACTAACTATCAGTCAGGTCTTCAGGCAATAAGGGGCAGACTGGCAGACATAATGCATATGTACATTAGAAATATAATTTGGCAGCACTGAAGAACAGGTACCCCCTCCTATGTCCAAACCCTTACTTGAAACAGCAGAGGGTTACTGATTCTCCTCCTTCTCCCCCCATTCCCTTCAGTCTGATTTTTTCCTCCCATCAAAATTATCACAACTGTTATACACAGTTGTTGTCTCAGGTGTCACACAACAAGATCTTCACCCCACCTTGCTGTTTTCCCCTGATGCTCCTCCACCAGCATTTAAAAAAAAAAAATTGCCAGGTTCCATACTTAGAGTTCCCCTGTTCCCCTTTCCTGTCAGCCTAATGATATCATTTTCCTCAGTTCTTGAGTTGTCATGGGTTTAAAACATGAATTAACTCCAGGATTATCTTTTATTCTTCTAGAAAAACTGGGGGGGAGGGGGACAATCAAAAACCCAGTTTCTCGAACAGTCCTAGCTGGTACCTTTTTACCTGTACATAAGGGTCAGGCTCACAGGTGTGATGCATTGCACAGGCAAGAAAGGGTCAGGACTTCCCAGAAGGAGGATTCCACAGATAATTTACCACCCAGTGGCAGCTTTTTTTTTCCTTTTTTCCTTTTGATGAAACAACACATGAAACTTTAACTCCCTGCTAGAGCATTTTGTAAATCAACAGCTCAGAAAATGCTCAAAGTCCTCTATTTACATGGAAAGCAGTGGTAGCCTCTCCGATTTACCTCTGGTCCCTTAGGTAGTAACTCAGTAACTGAAGTAACTTTATTAATACCTACTTGACAGACAAAAAAGGTAATGACAGTTTTGTCACAAGTCTCCCTGTGGTTGTTGCTTTTCCTCCCTGCTGTTGCTTTCAGCTCCTGTTTACTGGGAAACCTGACTCATCTGCTACTTTTGAAATACAGAGTAATGCAGAGTTGGGGGATTCCCTGGTGAAAGAGCTATTTACAACTTAGTTCTAATCAGCACAGTTCATACAGGTTTGTGTGTGTGTGTGTGTATATATATATATATATATATATAGGCACATATAAAAATAAATGTGTGTGTACACTCTCCTGAATCTAAGGTGGTCTTGTATGGTAGCTTTTGCACAAAAATTAGTAAGGACAAAAATAAGCTTCTTATGGGTACTTAAAAGTACCTCCACAAGCAAAATAAGCTGAGAAAGTACAGGCTATTTTTATCTTCCCCTGGTGTATATGAATTTAAGAAACATATAGGCCATTAGAAAAAGTGTACAAAAAGGCAGGTCTCTGAGGCCAGACAAAACACAAATATTAGCCATCCTAAAATTATTGAAGGAAAAAAAGAGACTTTCATGATTAGGTATACCTTTCTCATCACAAATAGAGAACAGGTGACAACATGATGCAGATGGTCTGAATCATATTTTGATAAACACTTAATAAAATTGCTTCAAGCTCTCCCACTGTGATAAGTGATACACAGACATTCTTGTGGCTATTTCAATGGGGCCAGTTCAGTGGGACCCAGTGTTAGGCATATCTGTACTGGTTGCTCACATATTCTAGTTCCACGTATAGTCCTTTTGAGCACCAAATGCCAATCCTGAATACAGATGGTTTTGAAAATCATTCAAGGAGGATTTACTTACAGTTTTTTCAGGAGTGCCTTCACATCAAGAATAACTTATGACCTAGGATGTCTGCTCCAAAATAAAATTTCTTCACAGGAAACAAGTGATGTGCAGCACCAAACATTACAAAAAAGTTTTCCTCTTTCCTGAGAATCATTTTGGAGCAGTCATGCAGGGAATATGTACCATGTTCATTGTGAGTAGAGCACGTGCTCATCTCTCACATTACAGAGCAGCGTATCCCAATGGTGTATTCTTCACTCACCCAAAAGCCCAGAGAGAAAAGGGTCTTTATGCAACTCATTGCTGCAAACTGGAAAAATAAAACATAAAACAAACAAACAAACAATACAGAGACAGAGATGTGAACTATTTCCATGAATACATACATGTTGGTCTTTTCCACCCAAATAAATCTTCATGCTACCGTAACTCTTCAACTGATTTTACTTCAAAAGATATGAGCAGATCTGCAAACATTTTCCCCCACATTTTTGTGGTTTTCACCCTTTCAACCCATTTTCTGTTATGGAATTAATTTACAAACAATGTGTGTTGTCCCCAAAATGACTGTATGTGAAGGATACCCTGTGCAATGAGGCATTTCATACCATTAGGGCCACCCAGTCTCCCCCCTGGAGACACATCCTTCTGAAAACTCTGTTTATGTTTCCATTTCTATGTAGTATTTGAAGTTGAGAATTTTCTCTTAAATGCTTGGCATAACCTTTTCATTAGTCTATAGTATACTTCTCACACAAAGTAACAGGCAAAGAAGGGAAAAATATCTGAATGTGTTTTTATGGTGTTTATGTCACAGAACATCTGGTATTACCTTTGATTTTAAAATCCTTTTAGCACATTAGAATTTGTAAAATTATTTAGATCCAAAAGCATTTGGTCTACATATCTTCATGTGTATAATAGTAGCTCACTAATTCCTGAGAATTAAATTATATTGTTTTTGACAGAGAAAAAAATTCTTCAGCAGCAGTGTAGGTGGGGTCTAGCATCAGGTACCTAGAACTGGGGGTTAAACCACAAAAAAATTAAAAAGCTTATGAATGAAAAACAAAATAAAAAACCAGTCTTCCACTATTTTAGGCATGTTGGCACATGTGTTTGTTCAGAGAAACATTGTTTCAGAGTAGGATAGATCGAGCTGATAGACACAATTCCACACGATTTCTACTACCTCTGCCATGAAATTTAAGGAAAAGCATTAGGGTTCACTAGGCCAGCATGCAGCATTTGGGTACAAGTAGCCCTATACCATATAGACATAAGTATCCTGAATAGTCCAAAAAGAAGTGGTGATGCAAGTGCTGGGTGTGTTGCTTGCAACCAGCATTGTTGCGACAGAGCTACTCCAAACAAAAGTCCACACATCGTTCCTGTAAGGTTTTTCTTATTTCTTACAGGTTTTTCACTGCTGCAGCCAGGTGTTCCTTCTTCCTCGCCCTCCTCCTCCCCAGGGCTGGTGTGTGGGACCAGGTTTTGGAGGTGTGCGGAGGCCATGCGCAAGCAGGGGCAGCTGCTGGCATCAGGACCCTGGCCCTCTACGGGGCAGGTACCAGGGCAGAGATGCTGGCAGAAGCTCCTGCTCTGAATGCCCATGGCAAGCTGGGGTGCACCTGGCCCCCAGCATTACAAACAAAGCGGAAAATCCAGAATCTTTGTCTGTGGCTGTTATTTGAGCCTGTGAGCTTCACATTTTCTAGCTTTTCTCCACAGCCGCAACAGCTAAAACTTCATTTCCCTTTTAATTTGTTAACCAAAGCTGGACACCTGTCTTCTAAAACTTGGATGTGAATTCCCCTTGTTCCCAGCTAGTTTCTTCTTTCTTCTCTCCTCTTCCTCCTCTCCTACAACACTCCAATGCTCAAATTTAGGAAGATTTATGCTTGAGCTGCTGGAGCTGGCAGCATTATATTAGTAGCAGAAGGTGGTA
This sequence comes from Pardalotus punctatus, assembly GCA_013400915.1. Taxonomy (NCBI): domain Eukaryota; kingdom Metazoa; phylum Chordata; class Aves; order Passeriformes; family Pardalotidae; genus Pardalotus; species Pardalotus punctatus. The sequence goes on from VZTX01023468.1 coordinate 277,387, forward strand.
TTCGAGTAAGGGCCAAAGCAGTGAAGAATTGCAGAGCTGGACGCAAGAGCAAACAGAAAAGAAACACCTACCATAAGGTACTTTGTATCAGAGCTGGCTGCAAATGCTTCATCAAAGCACATTTTCGGTGAAAATTGCTCTTCTTGGTTTTGGTCAAAGATTAATTCTCCATACTGGGTGTCCATTTTGTATTTTGCCTTAAAATAAATGTGGACTACCAAACAAAAGATATTATAATAACCACATATTCCAGTTTTCAGCCAAATTGTGTTTGACAAAAATCTGTCAATTCCCAGTGGAGAAAATAACCTTTTTTCACCCGTTCCTATTTTATAAGCCTACAGTATACAATACCTATTGTTTTCTGTGTTGTTAAACCTCTTACCATGGTTCAGTATTGCAGCTGGCTGTCATGCTTGTGTTTGTACATTGCATATCTGTGGGGTAGATTACTTCATCATTTATGTGTATCAATTCCCCATTTGGAAAGAGAATATAGCACATTTTGTCTGTTCAGCTGATAAGCATAGCAGCTACTGTCTCTCACTGTGCTTGGGTATGGTGCCACTTAAAATGGGCCTCCAGTTTCAATGAGCACTAATGTTGTGCTAATGTCATGCAAACAATACAGAATAATAGTCTTATTAAATAAATGTCTTCTGATCAGCTCCAAGGCAGGCAAAGAAACACATGCTCAGGTTATTTTTTTTCCTCCAGAAACAGGCCTCATGAAACAAATATCCCTGCTTCTCTGACAGTGGATGATGTCTATAAATCTTTGCATGTCCATGCTGTTTGCTGAGCAAACAACGAGGACAGGAGTATCCTCTGGGATTATTTGTGCACTAGTGATAAAAATCACATTGATATGAGGCTAACTCAGTACTCATTCCTTCCTGTTCCTCCAACAGCTCCCCAGATTATTCTGTCTCTTTTTGCACTGTCAGTAGAAATGCCCCTTACGTAGTGGTGCCATTTCATGGCAGCTGCTTTAAACACGCCTGTCATCAGAAGATCTGAGCTCAAGTTCAGCATGGAGAGGAACTGTATTTGCAGGACTGTCATCTCTGAGTGCTCTTCCCAGAACAAACCAGTCTGAATTTACTGTCCACACCCAGAAGTGAGGGTCTGGCAGGAGCGGTCCAGCGAGGCCTCAGCAGTGCTTGTGTGTCCCATCCCCACCACAAGTAGTGCAAATGTTGTTTGTGTGCAGGAGAGCTGGAGTTTCCTGCCCAGCTGGCCCTTCATACAATGATAGAATCTTGAATTCTCAGCACTGAATTGTCCAGCACCAACAGCGTCTCCAGCCGCTTTTGTCCTGCTGGGCAAGTCCACCATACAGCATTGCTGGCAGGCAGGTGTAATCTAGCACGGCATCGCCACCAGAAAAGGGGAAAAGCTCCAGGATGAGGAACAAACTGAGGATGATGCAGTCTGCTTGATTTATTCAAGTCTCCATTTTCAGGTCCTGATATGTCTTCTCTGCTGGCTTCCCCCTGAACCTGAGCCCTCACACAGTGAGTAGTGTAGACCAAGTTCCTGAGGTGTGCAGAAACAATACGATTTAGGACTCAGCTCTAAACAGAAACTGCAGCAGTTTGATGGAGGCAGTGCCTAGATAGCAAGGAATGTTACAGGCACAGAGAACTCACTACCTTCCCCGTGTATCTCATGTCTGCATATCTGTAGCTATTGCCTTTGGTTGCATCTCTGAACTTTGCCTAAAGCACGTAGCACTCATGAATCTGCAAAATTGGACTGAAAGTCTCCAGAGAAGAGGATTACCCAGGAGAGTTTTAGTATTTCCTGCTTCCAGTTGGGCTGGAACCAACACAAAAACAGCTATAACAGTATTTGGCTCTGACATGCCTCGTTCCAGCCAAAAGGCAGAAAATTCAGAGGTATGTAAATATGAAAAAAAAAATATTAAAAAAAAGAGAGATGGGGGTGAGAAAGAGAGCTGAGCTTTTGAAGGGGAAAAAAGATTCTATTCCATCAATTCTTATTTGTTTCTGAAGGATTTTGCAAACCTGCAGGGCTAGGTCCTCCCCTCTGAATAACACCTGGACTTTTGTACAGAAGAAGAATCCCTAAAGGCTAGAATTTGGGCCTTTGGCGCTGTTTTATACCTCCCAGAACAGAATAAAACTGCCAAGTCAGACTGGGATCTAGCCCAGAGTTTGTATTAACTAAATTATTTATTTAGCTGATAATTACAGGCTTCCTGGGCCTGAGTCTCTTTACACAAGTACTGTTTGGAGACCTCTACTGAATTCAGAGGAAAGCATAATCTTCTCGCTGTTCTTCAGCAGATTTGGCAACAGTTAGAAGGGCTGCAGCAACCCTGCTTCATTACAGATCCATGCACAAATGTAGCGCTTCAGACAGAAACCACCTATCAAGACAAACAGTGGGAACTTGCTTTGTGTGCACATCTGGAAATGAAGTGTTTAGATCTAGCACTTGCAGATTTTTTCTGCCTGTGACCTCCCTCACCAGCACAACAAACTGCACTTTGTCAAGGCAGGGGGGTTGGATTTGTACATCTATGTGGCATGAACACAATCTCTCTGGCTTCTGGCTGCATTGTACTGTTGCATGCAAAACAGAAAACAGACCCTTGGAAAAGCAAGCAAAGATTTCAACAGCAATCACAGGGCATCACAATAAGTTTGTACCTACTTACAGCAAGATGGCCATGCAGATTGCCTGGAAAGCCCTGTGATTCTGCAAGTGCACAGCAAGGTGCCTCACCAGCCTGTCTGGGTCTTGAAGCAGCTCATCCCAGTTGGCACCACACCACAGTGCCTGCACAGATCAACACGGACCCTGCTGCTGCTCTATGGCCACATTGTCACTGGCTTCTCCTTCCCACTCTGATCCCACAAGAAATTTATATTCTTAGACACAAATCTACACATATTCTGTATTTTTGCCTTTACTCTAGAGCTGGGTAATCCAGTGCAGACTAGCTGCAGAAAGCTCTCACGTGCTCTCATAACCTGTCATATTAAATACCTTCAGCTGTTAATGGTAGTTTACGTGGGGGAATGAAGGAGCATCTTGGTTAAAGCTATATGTGCCTGCAAAAATTTTAAGTGCAACACCAAGGCTGCTGAGTAATTTGCTTCTCCAGATGGGAGAGAAGGTGGGCAAGGAGAACAGCTCTGGCCAGTGTCACTGGTAGCCCCAGGCACCAGCTGCATGCTCAGCCTGGACAAGTGAGCAGCGTGGTGGTGGGATCTCTGCAAAGTTCTTACCCCTGGGTATTCCCTTCCCACAGCCCTCTGACAGATGGGACAGCTGATAGTTTTCAACTCTTTGTATATTTTGGTACAAAGCTCAGAAATTTGGCCATCCCACTCTGATGAGTCAGGCCACATGCATCTTGATAACTGGGGATGTTCATCGACTCCTGAAGAGAGAGAATAATCTAATTAGGTTCTCACTAGTCATAAATTTGGAATTGTAACAGAAAATTTTTAAAACTGAGTATTTCCAACTGGGTTTCATATCTGGAAGATAACTGCATAAATGTTTGGATAATGGTCATCTAATTAGATATATATTTACCTGAACCCATTCCATTGTGGGGGAAAAAAAAAACTCATAAAAACTGGTCTTAAGTGATAGCTTGCTTTAGTTTTAAAGCAGTCAGCAAGTGAAAATCTTCTTAAAACCTACTCAATCCCAGTTTTCACTCAACAAAAAAGCGGCAAGTACTTTGAATACCAAGAGCCAAATTAAAAATGAACCTGCATGTAAAGAGAAAAAGAAAAGCCTTTGGTTTAACTTACAAATAAAAGCATAAATGCCCTTGGTTTAATCTTTCTGTAGCCTCTAACTCACAATATGTTTATATTGTCACCCAAATGCTTTAAGAGGAAAGCTTTCTCCCAGGGTTGTGGCCTTCTCCCTGTTTTCTGTGGTCTTGCACCGCAGATTCATGTTTCAGAACAGGATATAACTTCTACTGCACATGCTACCAGAACCACACACCCCCCCCACCCCGTTTGTAGCTTTGCTATATTTTTGTCAAAGAAAATGGGCAAAGGCTTTGCCTTCATGTGTCTCTTTTTACTGGCATCTTAACTTTGACATCTTTCACCACTTGAGGCTTAAGAGACTTCTTGTAATTGAGAAAGGGCAAGTCCAGCACTTTTTTTCCATGGTCCTGTGCCATGCAGGTCCCACTTGGTTATCAATGGCAGTGTTATGAAAGTTCAGCAAGGCTAAACACTCGTTAACTACTTACAGGATTTTTTGGCTCAGCAAGTAAATCCTTCAACAGTTCTACATGCTTACTCTGCTATCCCATTAGACAGCATAACTTTGGGGCTAGACAAGAGGGGTTTTCACAACCCTATGCCTTTGAAAGCAGAAAATTCTGAGCATTTAGGGTGCAATTTTTGCAGAGCCGAGATGACACGGCCTCTTCATGCACAACTGTTTTTCCCTTTCCAAAATCAGAGTACAACTGTGAGTGTAAAGGATCCTAAAGGCTACAGCAAAACAAATAATAAATACTAATCTCACCCTCCCACATACTCTGGGGCCAGGAAAGCCGGATGATGGTTGTTGTCACTTTTTCTTGGCATTCTTGGGGAATGTCTACCTCCTTCTCCTTCAGAATGCTGGGGAGTCAGTGATACAGAACTAGATCTGTTGATGAGTGAGGTTAAGGGGAAATTCAGACAGCACCATGCCATGATCCCTTAGGCTCAAATTAATCTCACTTAAACTACATTTTAGTCCCTGTGCACCTTTAGACCAAAATACTTTTGGGGTCCAGCGAGAGCTAGGAAAGCCTTGATTTAGACATGACAATGGAATTTAGGTTAAATGATGATTTTTTTGGCCACGAAGTTTAGAAATTAAATCTTTATCTGGATGAGGCAAAATGGCATTGACTATAAATATGCATTAGTGGTCTTGCTTCTTTTTCAGTGAGGAGAGACGTTCAGCCTGGGCAATAGACTTGAAAATTGTCAAGCACAAGGAGAGAGCTTCCACCACCCTCAGAAGCACCTGTGGTGTTTCCTGGGCATAGTGAAAGCTCTGGTTATGCCCTCTTCATTCTCCCAGCCTTTCCTGTATGCAGAATTTCCACAGTCTGGATCTTCTTCATCCTTCCCATAGCAACCGGCCCTATCTTCAGTTTCATACCCACATCATCTGAAACTACTGTATGGCTGTGTTGTCACATATTTGCCAGGCTTTTGAGAGGTTTGGATTCCACCTCTATCAATGTGACATTTATTGCTTCCCAAGCAGCACCTTTGAGGTCATGTAGCACCCTAGGTAAAAGCCCAGTCACCAGCCCAATGTGTGGAAGATGTTTACCCTCCTTGGGATCTGCACACAAAGGAAGACATTTGAAGGACCAGAAAGAAGAGCTCTTCATCCCAGCTATGTACCAACAGTATTGGAATCACCATGAAGTTGGGGGAAAGTTCACTTGATCCAAGCCATTGTTTAAACTGTGATGGTTATATTCAAGACCATATCCCCAGTATTAGGGTTATCTCACTTAGAGGGATCCGTGTCCAGTTCTAGAGTTCTGTAAGAAGCAAAAATGGAGTTAGGAGAAGGATACCTCATAGGGCTTACTTTCATTAGATTCTTCTGTAGTCCCATCTCATCCCTCTTCAACCTGCTTGCTAACAGGGTTCACTCTCCTCTTGCACAGCCTGTGCATACTCTCCTCTCTGAGGAGCCCTCATGACTGCATGAAAAGCTCAGATATGCCTATTCTCCTCCTTGAGGATTCTTTTCATAGCCTCAAAGTCACCCTTTGTATCTTCTACATTTCTTTCTTCAGTTTGGACCCGCATGACTAACACCTGCTCCTTTACTGACAGCTTCTGCCTTCTTACAAAAATTGCAGGAAAAAATGTAAGAAAGTATCTGTCGTGGTTTCACCCCAACCTGCAGCCAAGCCCCAAGCAGCCACTCACTCACTCCCTTGTCAGTGTGATTGGGGACAGAATCAGAAGAGTAAAAGCCGGAAAACTCATGGGTTGGGACAAAAATAGTTCAATAGGGAAAGCAAAAGCCATGCACACAAGCAAAACAAGGAATTAATTGACTGCTTCCCATGGGCAGGCAGGCGTTCAGCCACCTCCAGAAAGGTGGGGCCCCATCACATCTAATGGGTGCTTGGGAAGACAAGAACCACCAATCCATATGTCCTCCCCTTGCTCCTTCTTCCCCCACTTCATATACTGAGCATGATGTCACATGGTCCGGAACATCCCTTTGATCAGTTTGTGTCACCTGTCCCAGCTGTGTCTCCTCACAATCTCCCATGCACCCCCAACTTCCTCACCAGTGCCCCAGTATGAAAAGCAGAAAAGGCCTTGGCTCTATGTACGCCCTTTACAGCAGTTGCAAAAGCATCTTTATATTATCAACCCTGTGTTCAGCACAAATCCAAAACACAGCCCCATACCAGCCACTGTGAAGACAATTAATTCTACCCCAGCCAAAACCAGCCCAATATCAGAAACTATGAAAAAGAAAAATACATCATTAACTGAAATGTAGTGTATTCATTTTTGCCCAGTTTCTTAGGAAAGACAAAGTTAGCATTTGCCTCAGTATTTTCATAATTTCTGCCTTATGACAGAAGCCACTGATTAATTTCAGTAAAATTTGACAGATGTAGAGAAATTTCAAAATACTAAGTTCCAACAACTTTGAAATGTTATGTAGTGCAGCTGAAGATATCATTTCAGCCACTGGGAAATCATAGCTAAAGAGAGGAGAAGGACCCTAAACAGCCCTTCTGCCTATGGAAAAGCTGCAATAAGAGCTGACCATCTCTCAGGCCATATGCTGTTTTAATAATACTTCCCTAGGTTTCCTTTTCCTACCTTTAAGCCATGTGTCTTATTTGTTGGGATTTTTGGTTTCTTTTTTCCTCATGTTCAGGGAAGGCATTGGTTTCACTTGTTGCATGCTTTTATTTTCCCTTTACTAAGCCAAATATCTGGTCATCCCAATAGTCTTGTGGGGAGTTTGTCATGCATCATGTTGCACAAAATCACAAACTTGGCCTTAATTTTTAGACGATTCACATACTGATCTATTGTTTCTGCATATCTGCAGGAGTCTGATATCTGGTAATAAATAAAAGGAGATATCCAAATGTCACATATTTCTTGGAGCTGAAATAGTCCTGGAACTGATCCATTATTAGAGTTAACTTTGCATTATCCTTTCACATTACAGAGTTGAGACTGTTATCAATACATCATGCCCAGTCACGTGAGGGAAAGCAGATGCTTGTCATTTCTTTCCTCACCATCTTGCTGGTACATAAATACTGTTCAAGCATTTGTCTCTCCTTTTGCCTGTGCTAGGATAAGACCCCTGCAGAAAAACTGAGATTTGTCAAGGTGCCATGTGCCTGCTATTTTCACAATCAGTCCAAAGCAATAACAATCCAGCTGCACTGGGGTCAGAGACGTTGTGTGCAGGAACAAAGGCAAGGTATGAACTAACATGTTGTATGTGATTGCTCTAGTCAGGAGCTCAGCTAAGAGACTGAGATCCTTGACATAAATCCAAGTACTGTGTAAACTGTTCCAATCTGGTTAATCTGGTATCTTGAAACCATCACATGTATCAGTGTAACGTGGGCCTGTGCTAGAAAACCAGATCATGCAAGAAAAAAGACCCTTGAGAATGAGGGCTGCTAACGCACTGCTAAATATTCAGCGCAGGCAGACACCGTCATGTTCAGCACTGTGGCAGCTGGTCAGCCCATGGGCTTAACCACAACCAGCTGATGTGATGTTAAATATTACAGTCCCTGTCTGTGTTCAATGTTTAACAGCATGTTTAGCATTGTCTTAGTTACCAAGATTCCTCGGGGTTATGTTTTATCATGATGAAATTTTCCAGTGTGGAAGAGCTCCAAAAGGCTAGTGTTTTACAACCACTGGAACATAAGACAGAATATAAAGTGTCAAAGAGGAATAGATGGGTTTAGCCAGTGTGCTTGCCTTGTTGCTATTAAAGAGATCTTCCTTGCACACATGATATTGCCACAGGTGCAAACCTGGGCAAAAAGATCCTTTGTTTAGGAAAGAGGCACTGATAGCAGGAATTTTTCCCTGCAGGGTCCTCCATTCTGGAGCAGTCTCCACCCTCTTTGTATGAGAAACCTCAAACTCACTGACTTGGGGGCATCTTGGCAAGATCCACCTGTTTTCTTAGTTTTTATTGGAGATGACAGGTTGAGTGAATCAAGATTTCAAGTTGAGAAAGCCTTTTGCTTTGGCACAGGAACTGTTGCAGTAGGGCAAATTAAGATACTTGGATTTTTATCCATAGCTCTCTGTGTATATTTAAAATAATTACTCAAATGTGTGGAGTCACCATGATGGGTGTTTTTTAAATAAATGTGGAGAAATAGGAAAAGATAACACATTATGTCATCATATAACCTCCAGGGTTTGAGTTCTCCACTGAGCCTCGTCCCAGATATTTAAGAAGCAGAACTATTCAGACCCAAAATCAGCTTTGGAGAAGTTTGGACCTAGGTTGACAAGCAAGTTCTGGATCTGCCTCCTTGATCTATTAGGAAATAAAGCCAGTCTTTGATTAGAACCTTCTTGAACTTTGAGAAATTATGAGTATGCTTCAGAAATGGACCTTTGCCTCCTCCAGTTTTTGTTCCCCCAACAGACGGATTCTAAGGTGATTGATCCTCAGGTTCTTGGCACAGTTACAATGTTTCGGGTGGCAATGGATCCTTAGATCCTTGACAAAGGCTCCCTAAGGAACAGTGAAGTTCTCCTGCCAAACATTGCAAGAAGTACAACTCTGCAAAAGTAAACCTCCAAACAATACCTCTAGGTATTTCCTGTGCCCTCTTTTGCTTAAGAAACAAAGGATAAGAATGGAGTAGAATCCACTTTTCTGAACATTAATTAAAACAGGAAAAACCAGGGAACATTAAGGTAAGGCACCTCTCACTAGTGGCATGGCATCTCATAAAGCTGATAGAGTTTTAGTGAAAACAAGTTACCTTAGACGCGTTTTATTAAATCACTGAAAAGTAATTGTTAATTGGAAAAGTATTTTCTGCCCTTACCTTTGCAACCATGCTGTCAATGTGTAACAGGACAAACCAAAACAAATTCGTATTGACGCTGATATTCTCTGGCTTTTGAACAAAACAGGCTGAATGATACATGGCGGCTTGTTCCAAAGTCTATGAATGACCATGGAATGTTGCCCATTCACTGCATCAGGTATAAGATCAAGCCATACTACTCTAATGCAGTCTCAAGCAAAATATAAATAAATTATTACCTTAATCTCTTGCCTACCTCTGTAAATTGAGCATGTAAGGTCCAGGAACCAATATTTATATATTTTATTTAAATTGGTTTTGCTCATTACTATATTTTTTGTTGCTTCTTTAGGAATAAGATGACTTTTCATGTACCTCTGCACATGCCAAAGATCTCTTTCTTTGGGCAGCTCTTCTTAAAAACCCTGACTGTTGGACAGTTGTCGCATGCAGATACAGCAATCTGGTTGTTCCATTTTGGTCCAGTTCAGCAAGTCAGCTGCCAGATGAGACTTACCACAGCACTTTTGTCACTTGTATGTCTATGTCAGTGTGGTTTCAAATTCTGGAAACCCAAGACATGAAGGCTGACTCTTGTGAATAACAATGATGTTTCATGCTTTTCAGTGGGGAAAAAAAGTCAGACAGAAGCCAGATGAGAGATTCAGCCATCCTTGGTACCCTCAAGAACAGGTCCTGCAAGGGGAGAAAAAGATTCTGTAGGAAAAGTTCTGGTTTTCTTTGTTTTCTTTAACTAGCATCCCAGACAATTATGAGAAGACAATGTCTGATTCATTGAGCAGTTGAGATATTATTAAGGCTTCTAGTACAGCACCATCACATATACTGTGGTATCCTTAGAAGGTACCATCTTCAGGATAGTTTCAGTAAGTGAAAGGGTTGGAAGCTATGTAAGGTAAACAAGACTGTTGGTTTGTTGTTTTTATTCCTGGTGTACCCACATTTACAGCTGCCAAAAAGCAGGCAAACTTTTGTCTCCAAAAATAAAAAGTGATTATACTCTGTCTAACCAGCTCTACCCTTAACTGCACCACTGCCTATCGCAAAGAGAAAGTCAGATATGTATTTTGTGGTATTGTTTTTGGAAACTTTCCATTCAGGAGTTTGCAAGAATTATTGTGGGTGTGTTGCTGGTGTGGAGCTGAAGTTTCATTAGTGTAAATTCATGGTCCTGTAGAGCACCTGTGGTGGTTTTACACAGCCTGGTTTTTGGTAGCAGGGGGGCCACAAAGATGGCTTCTGTGAGAAGCTGCTAGAAGTTTCCACCATGTCTGGCACAGCCAATCCCTGATGGCTCTGAGGATCGACATGCTGCTGGCCAAAGCTGGGCCAATTAGAGATGGTGGTAATGCCTCTGTGATAACATATTTAAGAAGAAAATCAAAACAAAGTGGGATACTTTTTTCTAGCCAGGGAAGAGGAGGAGATGAGAACATGTGAGGGATACAACCTGGAGACACCACGGTCAGTGGAGAAGGTGGGGGAGGAGGTGCTCCAGACACCAGAGCTGAGAATCCTCTGCTGGCATGGTGAAGACCACGGTGGAGCAGCTGTGCCCCTGCAGCCCATGGAGTCCATAGGGGATGCAGAGATCCACCCACAGCCTGTAGGGAAGTGCCCATGCTGGAGCAGGTAGGTGCCTGGAGCAGGCTGTGATCCAGTGGGAGACCTGGTGGAGAGAGGGGTCCCTGCTTCCAGGTTGGAACAGCCTCTCCTTGGAGGACTGCACCCCATGGACAAGGGACCCACACCACAGCAGTTTTGGGAGGACTGTCTACCCATGAGATTGGAACAACACAGGAGAAGTTCACGGAGAACTGTCTCCCATGGGAGGAACCCCATTGTGCAGCAAGGGAAGGACTCCTCTCCCTGAGCAGCAGAAGATGTCGGGTGACAAACTGACCAAAACCCCCATGTCCTATTCTCTTTGTTGTCAGTGGGAAAGAGGGAGGGGTTGGGGGAAGAAAAGGTGTTTTTGAGGGCTTATTTGACTTCTCATTATCCTCCTCTGACTTTGTGAGTAATAAAAATAAACGCACTTTGTACTTCTATGAGCCTGTTTTTGCGCTTGGAGTGTTTTCTCTCAGTCTTTATTTCAACTCATAAACCCTTCACTTAATTTTTTTTCTCTCCTCTGCCCAGCTGTAGCAGGGGAGGGTGAGTGAGAGACTGTCATGGGTGCCTGGCATTCAGCCAGTGTCAAACCACGACAGCACCCCACTGTTATCTTTGCATCTTTCTATGGGCACCGGACACAGGGCTTTTTTTATTCACCAGAATATCACAAACTCTCTCTAAAGGCCTGATTCAGTACCACTGCCATCTGTAGGAGCCTCTGCACAGACTCCAGCACGGTTATGATCAAATCCTTTGGGCAATGATGATTTTTCCTTAAGAGATCACCTTACCGAAGAAGAGAAAGACACAAAAGAAGACACACCCTGAGGTGTACTAGAAGCAATTAATACAAAACCAATAGAGTATCGAATGTGATTTTATTGAAAGGAAGCATTTGAGGTAAACACGGTTTGATTTGGGTCGTTTAACACAGCACAGAGGTTTCTACCAAAGAAGAGAAGGACAAGAAAAGAAGACACACCCTGAGGTGGACTAGAAACAATTAATACAAAACCAATAGAGTATCGAATGGGATTGATTGTGTATTGGTTTTGTATTAACTTCCTCTGGCCCATCCCAGGACATGTCTCCTTTTTTAGAGAAATGAGACCAATACAACTTGAGTAATAACAGATATGTTTTCTCCAGACAGTGATGATAGCAGTTCCATTTTTGAGCTCTAGTTGCAAACTCAGCGCTACAATCAGCAGAGCAACGGTGTGTGCAATTGTCTCCACATTCAGCTATGTTTACCTGGCCTCAAACCAGTCCCTGTGATTCTTCTCCCGCATCTTCTTTGCCCAAACTTTTACCGCATCATTAACAATGACGAACTTTGGTCCAACTTTCAGACTTCTGTGCAATTTTGAGTAGGGGTGATATCATAAGCCTTATGACGGGAAGAGCAGGAGCATCAGCATGGCTGGTTTGTTGAGGTATTATTTCTGGCTGAAGACTGAAATTCTAGCCTGTCTTTATTACACGTGTATGTGAACAGATCTGCACCCCATCAAAGGGAATCTCACATCTGTTTCTCAAATGGTAAATTAATGGCCTCTTACACTGGACTTTATTTTCATCTAATTTTGTCTCTGCTTACTGCCTGATCTTGCCTAAGTCACTCTCTCTTCATGCCTATGCTTCTCTCCCGATCCTTCTACATCTTACCACTTGAGTTCTTCAGTGTCAGGGACCAGGGCTCTCATGGGGTCCCTAATGTGCCTACAGTGTTCAGCCCTGACCATCATTTGGAAATCACAGTACCATCACAACACAAGGAGTAACAGCCCAATATGGGCAATTTCAGGCTTTAATCCCACAGTAACAGAAGAGGCCTTGGATGTGTGCTTTCCTTGCACTAACATCTGAATTCTCAATGTCCCTATAGGATCTGCAGAATGATAGAGGAACCAAAGCCATCCTGAGTGGCTCCCTTTCTGCCCCTTTTGGTTCCCACCCACCTCTCTCAGCAGGCCAGGCAGGTGTGCATGCTTACCTGGTGATGTGCAAGATGCATAGGAGAAACGGGCTGGATCTCAGCTTTGTGTTTCTCGGCATTTCAGTTCCCTGCTAGCAATATGGCCCTAACAACACATAGGCTTCCTGGCTAGTTTGCTATTTGGAGCATCAATTATTTAGAGATTACATATGTTTCTAATACCTTTGGGCTGTTACCCAAAAAGACTGTGCAAATTTCTGAGTTTGACTCAAGTATAGAATTTATGTGACTAGCAGAGTATACTCAACAATGTTCATGGAGATAGCAAAATAAACCCATGCCAGCAACTCAAAGAACAGTCACAATTCTAACCCCAGGATAAACTGCGAGTTTCATGTATTCTTTGTGAGTAAATCTTTCCAATAATGTTTCTCCAAGTTGTGAAAAATGGTCACTCTTTTCCAGGAAAAAACAATCTCCCTTGCTAACAAAATTGTGAGAAATATACAGAACAGCCAAGTAAAAAATATGGAAACAAAATTAAAATATGACTGAAACAACCCCTGAGCCGCAGGTACAGCTGCTTTCTCCAACTGATATCAGCTCTCTAGAAAGTGGCATGTTTCATAAATGAAACACTTTCTTGTATTTATGTTAATTGTCTTTTGACAAGCCAGAACTATCTTCCCACATCTGGACTGCCCCAAGCCATGGCAAGGACATTGCATTTTTTCAAAATCTCACCTACTGTCACGCTTCTTAGGCATAGCATTGCTTTTTCACTGTATTTTTCAGGTCTCAATTAGCAAAACAGGGCAGGAAAGTATTAGCCAATTATCACAGACAAGCAGTTCTGCCTTGCAAAGCCTTTTCCACAGCCAGAATTGCACTGGTTTAACTAAAGGTGTGTTTTAAAATCAAATTAGTTAAGCCAGTGCAAACACTGGAATGTATTTAAAGTTGGTTTGTATTGATTTAGCTTAACCTGATCAGGAAATGGTTTATACTAAATTGATATAGAGCATATTTAATTCATTCTGAGTGACCACATCTTGTACCAGGTCAACTAAATAATTCTAGAGTAAATTTTATATGGATCATATCCCACTGTTGTACCAAGGAGCATGAGCTGAAAGGGTGAATGAAATAACCAGATAAAGGAACTTGATTCGTCACTGCAATACTTCAGTGTAAGTCTGCTGTTGTAGAGTTGTAGCAGGCCATAGTAGTAAAACTCAGAATGCACCATAGTTTGATAGTGCCTCCTCTAAGCATTTTGTAAGGTTTCCAATCCTAAAACAGGACAAGCTATTTTGGACATTTTGGGGTTTTTTTTTAACAGCTCTGGCAGTAGTTCTCAGAATAATTTCCTGAGTTTCATATTCATTTTTCATTTTTTATTTAAAATTTCTGAAAACTTCTATCATTTCAGGACTAAAGAAAACAATAATATTAAACCTTACTTGACTCCTTTTAAGAATTATTGCTTTCGAATCAAGGTTGACAGTCTTTCCTTTCTTACACAAATGAGGTAAGCTCATTTTTATAAATAGTGTATTTCCATCCAAGATCTGCTCTTTTCATTCTGCATAGGAAAGAAAGAAAGGGGGGTGTGGGGATATTGCATTTTCAAATAAAATTTCCCCAAATTAAATCCTACAGAAGCTTAAGGTCTGAGAGAGGTTTCTTGTGATGGTTTTACATTGTAAAGACTGAGGGTTTAGATTACTTACATAAGTTTTAGTCACCAAAAGCGCTGGGTTTAAAAAAAAAAAACAAAAAACAAAAAACAAAAAAAAAAAACAAAACAAAAAAAAAAACAAACAAACAAAAAAAAAACGGGGGGAGAGAAAGAGAGAACTCTGAAACAGCTGTAGCACTGTATATGAGTTACTCGGACTGTGGCAGAGATGTGAGCGTTGAGGTAGGAGTATCACTGCTCTGCGAGTTTACCGAAGCGCCCTGTACCTCCAGACAAAAAGCGAATAATGTCTTCTGGGGTCACAATGAACCCCACGCTGCTGAAAACCAGGCAAGGATCAACAGTGGTTTGTTGAAATGGGTGGTCACCAGAGAGCGAGGGTGAAAGAACCTGTCCAGCACTGTGGGCAAACAGGAACTGGTGCTGCAGCGATGGGTGCGCCTGTTGGAGGGTCTGTCCTGGCGAGGAGGGAGGAACAGGACATTCTCCAGGCAAACTTGGGCCAATGGAGATGGGCAGAAAGATGAACACAATATTGATAAATCGGGGTTTTGGAGGCTTCTCTGCAAATCAGCACAGATGGCTCTGTCACCCACACCCTAGGAAAAATTGTCGTTTATCTCTGGAGGCAGCAAGCATGTTGCCATGAATTACAGCAGTTTAAGAAGCTCACATTTGCACTTGGGAGCTGGTAATTAGTTACCACGAAATGCAATCATTACTGCCAGGTGATGATGAAATTCCCCCACTTTACCCATTCAATAACTTTTTGAAGTCTTTGTGGGGGGTGGAATGAGGAACACTGGCTTCCCTCCATCGCTGCTACCAAAAAGGGTGTGTATTTTGGCGGTGGTTTTGTTTGGAATATTCAATTCAGATTAATGTAATTTCAACATCTACTATCTCAAGTGTGTACTGGTGCCATTAAACATTTCCCAGCTATGAAGCGCAGGCTGCGTCATTCAGCACAGGACTGGTCCTTATCTGTCTCCTATGTGGGTACCTTTCAGATTAACTCCACCAAAATCAGTGGCATTACAGAGGGTTAAAAGCAGCAGCAGTGGGAACAGGCCCAAGAGAGGCAGTAGATTATCAGGCAATTTCAGGTTGGGAACTGTGATTGTTTGATCATTAATAATTGTATTAAGTAAAGATGTAGCACCATATTCTGGTTGCAATCACTCAACCCAGTGCCTTCTCCACTCACACAAACATGGGGGCAGCTGGGAAGTAACAGGAGAAGAATGTCCTTCCCCTGAGGTAAAAAAAGCCAAACCTCTCTCCAATCACCACCCTCCCAACTTGAGGGGGCTATTTTATCTGGAGCTGTGTGTAAAGCAAGGTCATATTATAATGTCTTAGGATGGAGGGATCCTGAGACTGTCATGTAGCTGTCCCTTCTTTTTTTATCTAATTCATAGCAAACTCATGTGTCAAGCTCCACAGTATTAATTGCAGATTTCCTACCCTTATGAATCTAGTACATTCTTTAGAAAAAGACCTTGGGCTGCAGACAATGAATGCACGCCTTCTGCTATGTTTCTTCTGTCCCTTGCATGTTAACTGCGTATACTGTAAATTCAATCTACTGCTGAGACTTTCTTGGTTTCCCATTATATCATCCACATAATTTTGTAGGGAGAGATGTCTTCTCCATTCTTACTGCCTGGTTGTTTGTTTGCTTGCTCATTTGCATGTCAATAACCTTTCAAATTTCATCTCTTTATGAAAGCATTTTCAGTCTTGGGCAAAGGAACACCCTGAAAAGAGCATTCAAGCCAAAAAAAAGAGACTAATTTTATTTTGCTGAATCATCAAATCTCTCAGAAAAAATTGCAAGCCTCATCCTACAAGAAACTACAGATGGACAGACCACATAGGGAATTGCTCCTATAGAGGTACAACTTGCTACAGCCTGGTCAGTTTAGGAGTGCCATTTTCCTTTGATCTTTGCCACCTCAGTGAAAATTCCTGCTTTTGGGCAATCCTGTTTTAGTGTCAGCCTTTGCTCTTGAGCAACTCCATTCAGCCAGATCCCTCTGAGATGTATGTAAATATTCAGTTAACAGTGATAATGACCTCCTGCAAGGGTTTGAGTCCCTTACTTGAATTACTCCTAATTGTCTGCATTACATTTTTGCCTTCCCAAAACCTGGCAGTGCCTTCATTAGACTGTGAAAAAGCAGAGCTAGGCAGAGAGACCAGGAGACGAGCCCTTGTGTCCCCTGTGACCGCACAGCGTTCCGTTTGCTGTATGGATTCTGTTGTACATGTGAACAGATTACTGTTCCCTTCCTGTCATTTTTTAATTTCTCCATCTGCATGGATCCTTTCAGGCACAATATTTCATATCCAGGTGGTTTTCTTTGTACTTTCACCATAATGAAATGTTATGGGGGAGCAGGGAAATGTCTGCCACTGCCCCTAAAAATGCTGATTGTTTTCAGACTCTATTTCTTGAGAAATGACCTTGTACATGCACAATGTGTCAGAAGGCAAATGAACATGTGTCAGGGAGAAGAACTAGCACTTACAACCTATAAAATAAGTAATGTATTAACAAAAACACAATGCAAAATACTTCAAAAAGTAAGTCCTGGCTTCTTTTCCATTTTTAAAGCATAAGACAATTTATCTCTTTTCTCTGCATGCAGTATCTCTAGTTTGCCACAAAGAGGAATTTCACTGTCAAAAAAAAACTGAAAAAAGCTCACAGTAGATGAGAAAACAGAGTGAGAAAAAAAAGGCTTTGTCCTGCTCATTACTTTGCCATATTGACAAAGCTTTGTGATGTTACCTGAACAGCCACCCTTTTGATTTTCTCCCAGGGACTCTTTCTTGCCAACCCCTAGGTTGGTGCTGTACCAGTGAAGCAGAGCATCAGCTCCTGGGGCTCTGACCCCCTCTTTATATGCTTGGGCACTCCCTGACCCAATGCTGGGTTGTCACCTGGAGCAAAAGCCTGCTCTGTGCATCCCAGAGCTTCTTGGGAAGTGGGAATGTATTTCTGTATATACAGAGATTGCTAAATCTGGTGGTGAGTTGCTCCGCAGACTTTCTGACCAGATGTAGCTTGCTATTTGTATGACTCTGTTATTCCTGGCTCATGTTTTATTTTAGGGACATTAACCTGTCTGTATGATTCTGCCGGTGCCTTACCGGTAACCTTCTGTGCTGTGCCAAGCTTAAGACTCCTCAGTAAAAGACTCTTTGTGAGTCTTCATTTTAAACTTTTTTTTTTGTTTGTTTTTTAATGTCTCCTTCTCTTTCCTGCCTTCTCCCATACCCACTCTCTTTTTCTTTTTCCTCGTCCTGGCTTTTGCTTTCTGTTTTTGGCATTTCTGTCAGAGAGGGCATCCACACCAGCAGCTGAGTAAGAACATCTCACCTGTAAGCTCTGCACTGCCAAAATCCATCAGTGGATTGCTGAGAGAACCAGTGACCAGCTCCCCATCCACAGAAATAGCCCAGACAGCAGCATCTCCCTAAACTGCGAACAAGGGCTCCAGCAGCAAGCCTCAGTTTGTCCCCTGTGGGCTGGAAAAGAAATAGGTAACTAGGCAAACCTCCTCAGAGCACCATCAACAGCACTAGCAACAGGTAGGATCTAATTCTCTGGTTGAAACAGACAGGGCAGCAGATATAAATCCTGATGTCAGCTGGAATCACTTCAGGATGCTCCCTCCATACCTACCACCATCAGAGCTATAACCAACCTGACTCCTTCCTCATTAAAGCTAGGGAGAGGAGAGGAGAGGAGAGGAGAGATGGAGAGATTGTCAAGAAAGAAAGCAAGCAAGAAATGAAGCAAGAAAGATACAAGATAAAGAAAGAAACACATAAAGAAAATGTATGTTAGNCATACCTTGCAACATCAGAGCTATACCGAACCTGACGCTTACCTCATTAAAGCTAGGGAGAGGAGAGGAGAGGAGAGGAGAGGAGAGATGGAGAGATTGTCAAGAAAGAAAGCAAGCAAGGAATTAAGCAAGAAAGATACAAGATAAAGAAAGAAACACATAAAGAAAATGTATGTTAGTTTATTTACTGTCTTTTTTTTTCTCTCTTTATAATTCAGTCACATTGGCATGATCAACATTTTCCCTGGTTTTCCAGTCCTTCACTGGGATTTTTTCACTCCTCAGATCATTCAGCACCTTTTAAAATCTTCTAATTCAAAACATTTCTCTCCAAATTCCAAATTACCTTTTAGAGCATTTCTCCACCAAAGTGTAACCATGTGTGGTTGAACATGATAAAAAAATTACATGGGAATACAGCCCAGGGTAAGGTACAGAGAACCATATCAAACTAGTAGTGCTTTCAGTTATACATTTGATGCTAAAGGTACCTGACAGCCACAAGACATTTTGTGTTGGACAGTTGTTTACCAGGACAAAAATGTCAGGCGGCAGTAGGTCAGTGTCAGGAGGAGTTAACCACATTGTGCTGTTGACCTTTATGAACATGGAGACTGTCATTTGTCCTTTCTGTGACGTTTTGTCATTTGTCTGCTTCCCTAATGTGGTGGTTTTACTTGGACCAGTTTTTGCTGGTGGGTAGGGAGGGGCACAAAGATGGCTCCTGTGTGTCCTGTGTGAAGGTTCTGAAAGTTTTTCACCCTGTCCAGCAGAACCAATCGCTGATGGCTCTGAAGATGATGGACATGCTGCTGGCCAAACCTGGGCCAATTAGAGATGTTAGTTACACCTCTGTGATAACTTATTCATTAAGAAATCAAAACAATGGGTGCACACACTTCTTTGTAGCCAGAGGAGGAGGAGGTGGTAGAAATATGTCAGGGAAAACAACATGGAGACACCAAGGTCAGTGGAGAAGGTGGGGGAGGAGGTGCTCCAGGCGCAGGAGCTGAAAA
>VZTX01023468.1:296861-483663 GCA_013400915.1 Pardalotus punctatus
GGTGAGTAGAGAAACAGTGTTTGTAGCAGAAGAATTGTGACGATGGACTGACTAAGAAAAAACCCCATACCCTGCCCCCCACCCGGAGCTGCTGGTTGTGTGAAGGAGGGGAGGGGGTGAGCTGAGGAAAGGTGTCCTAAGAGGAAAGGGAGGTGAGTGAAGAAACGGTGTCTTAAGAGTTTATTTTTGCCTCTCATTTATCCTCCAACTCTGTTAGGTTAATAAATCACTTTGCAACTTAAGTTTCTCACCTGTTTGGTCATGTTCTTGTGTGTCCCCTCCCCACCAGTGCCTCATCTCAACTCATGAGTCCAGTGTGCTTGTGTTAGTTTGATTCCCCTCCTCTGCAGTGGGCCAGGGTCAAACCTTGACACCTCAGCAGGAGTCCACAAAGCAGGGACATTGCATATTGCATGTTTATACATTGCCTAAAAGGGACCAGCCTGGATTAAGGACTATATTGCCAACACTGTATCCTTGCATCACTATATTGAAAATCAGTTTGCGAACACAAATTGCCCTTCTTAGCGTAATTCAGGGGTAGAAGGAGGTGTATGGGGTGAAGGGAAAGCACAGTCCCCAAGCTCTCTATACTCCTGGCTGGCCAAGGAAAGCTCATGGAAAATAGCACGTGTGGTGCGGCTGCACATAGGATTTTTCACCCACAACATTCTTGCTGCTCTTGCTCGGGCTGTGACGGAGCAGGACTGGTGGAAATGATCCCCCATCTCCCTGATATCCAGGAAAGTTTCCCACTATCAGGTGATTTCCTTCGGCCAGGATCAGAACCTTCTTCTTTCTTACCCCTCTTTTTTTCATTGCTGCTTCTTTATGGGAGCCCTTCTTTTTGGGCAATTTCGCTTTCCAAGTCACCAAACCCTAGATTTCACAATCTAAATCATTTATGCGCAAAAGCACAATATGCTGTCAGTCTCCTAATAGGTGTCTCTGCTTCACATCTCTTTATTAACAGGAGAATTCAGGGCATGAGACTTTTGTTTAGCCCCAAAATTGATAACCAGCCTGTATCAGCTGCTGAGAGCTAGCAGCAGGCTTCTGCCTGACATTCAAAGGCTCCTTTGGGCCATTCACACACACACACATACACATAATTTTCTTCTGTCTGTTAGCATTCACAGTTTAAGCTGTTATTCATCTGCAACATCCACAGTTCCTTGCTAACCACTGAGGGATTATCTGTCCAGGAATAAAGCCTGAGCTGTGAAGATTTGCACTTAGTTGGAGTATGTGTGACAACTCCTCTCCCAGCAGGCTCACGCGATTTCTGCTCAGGCTGTTCTTCCTGATCCCTCTGGTAGGGTTTCTCTACTCCACTGTGCCTAAAGGAAATATGCAGGAACAAGTGTCCCTAACACAACTACAAGTGAAATTGGGATGAAGTTGGCCAACTTGGGCTCTCATGGACTGTTCTTCACCCAGAACACAAGAAAATGGGCAGCCAGAGGTAGGGTGAGTGTGATTTTCTGAAATTAATGAAAAAGATGAAATTTCCCTTTTTTTTTTATTTATTTTTTTAAGCCAAAGGAATAGGCTCTGACCTGGTGGAAATGCCATGACTCAGGAAAAATTGGCAAGACCCAGACATGCTTCACATTTCTGACCCATCTGAGCATTCCCGTAAGTGTCATCATCACAGAGCCCGTGATCCAACTAGGGAAGGAAAACCATACAATGTGGCTTACAGTTTGTAGCATTTTTCAAACATTTTCAATGTGCTTGGAGAGTTTTCAGGGTGAAATATATCAACAAAATTATTCAGCAAGAATAATTCTTACAGTGCTATTTCCTGTCACACATTAGGACCAAGAAGTAGAAAAGGACATGTGGGAGAAAGAGCAAGAGAGAAAGAAAAGAAGGCAAATCTCCTCCCACACACTCAAAAGATGCATCATTTCTGGATTGCTTCAAACTGAAAGGAACCCAATAATTACGATTTCACATTTCCAAGTGAGCTAAGCCCAGTCCCACACAAATAGCCTCACTGTAGTAATATGCTGCTAGCCACTCATCCTAACCCTGAACGCACTCTCCAGAACTGATCCAGCAGACTACTAGTGCTAATTCTGGTTGTGGCTAGGCTTCATGTGTTTACTTTTCATTAACCCTGTATCACTCAGGTCTTCATTAAACCTACTACTCTTTTTTTCTTCTGTTGTGCTCATCATGACATGTCTTGAATGGTCAAAATCCAGACTGCATGCTCACAAAATGGGAGAAGGTTCAGGGGCACCAGCTAAGAGTCTGATTTGTGTTGGCTCATGAAACGATAACATCTTACAGATTTTTATTCATGTAAACCTGAGCCTGCTATGGTTTTGCCAGGAACAAAGCTGTGGGTGGCCTTCCTGTGAGCAAGAGTTGGCTCCTGGGATAGATGGTCAAAGTGCCTGCAATGAAGGCAGACTTGAGCTCTGTTCCCAATGAGAAATGAAGCAAGATTCAGTTTGTTTGACTTGTCTTTTTCAAGAGTTGTAAGACCTTCCCATAGGAAGCACCTTGTGTGTACATGGGTTTAACAGAGCCCAGAAGTGCACAAAGCCAGAGCAAGGCTCAGGCTGACTCCCTGAAGCCAGTCCTGCAGAGGCTTCCTCACTCTACCCTTCCAGTGGGTGGACACAGAGGGGAATTCAACTTGTTAGAAGAAAAAGAGCTTTTAGTTCAGTGACCCTGTCTGTGCAAAAGGCTGTTGCAGCAAAACTGCTCTTTTAAGAAACCTTGTCCCAAACCAAAGTTCATGTAGCAATGAGAAAACGGCATGAAGACCGGATCCTGAACACATGCTTAAGTCAATGCATGCAAGCACCTTTTGATGTCAGACGACTTGCTCCCAGCAGTTACTCTACTCGTGTGCACAGGCCACTGGGCACAAGGTGTTTTTCTTGCAGCAGAACCATGAGTTCACAACCCCACAACAGGAACAATTCTGGTTTGTATATATTTTCTTTTATTTTTGAAGTAATATATCATCGTTTTCAATGTCTCCCTGAAAAAAAGGAGGTTCCTATCTGACAGAGGGCAGCAACAAAAGGGAACACAGAGATTTTTATGGCTTTTATCATCTTCTAATATTATTTTATGAACTGTGGTTATAGTCGTTTCAAATCATAGCCATTGCTTGCTGCTTTGTTTCTACTTATCAGACTCAAAGCCAAAACTAAAAGAAAAGCTAACATGTTTGACATGTTTCATCCTGTGCAAGAGAACAGCCTATAACAGTTTGGAAGAAAACACTGAATTAAAAATATAAGGAAAGAAAGTAAAGGAAAGGAAAGCTCTTGTTTTTATAGAATTATTATTTGAAAGCCATGGTACATGACTCTGAAGCTGAGTGGTGTAGCTGTACATTGCACAGACTAGTGTATGCCTCTGACGTGCTAAACACTGATATCTCCTTATAATGATGTGTTAATGTAAAGGGAGTGATTTTGCAAAATTTTATGCCTTATTAAGGAAATGATTCAAGCCCAGGAAATGTGCGGGTTAAGTACTTGCTTTCATAAACATGGGTTATGGTGGAAAAAAAGATTTTAGATATTATGTGGAAAAATGCAGTAAAAAGCGCTGAATTAGCCCATTCCATTACATTGAATTGTTCAGCAATTATGGTCATCCCCCAGCCTAGAAAATTGAAGTATATGATGAAAACCCAATCTAAAGATATCCACTGCTGTGCTACAGACGACAGAGCATCTCATGCTTTAAAGTCACTTTGGGCTTCAACGACCAACCAAAGTCATCCGAGGAATAAGGTTAAACTAGCTACAATCCCAGCCTGGCGCTGCTCTCCACTTTTTCCTTTCATTTCTCACACCACTCACACAAATATGAATTGCAGCAGATCTTCAGGGGCTCAAATGCATTCCTCATAAGCAGAAGATCTCATACAAAATGCTCAGTGGAAAGCAGGAGCAGTCTTCTGTGCTCTTCATTCCAGAAGGCACGATCAGGCCACCAGGCAGTGTAATGGGGATCGCCCATCTTGCTGTGGAAGGAAACTGTGTTGGGTGGGATGGAAGAAATAATTTCCAAATATTTGTTTGAACTTGAAAGCCACTTTGTATTTCACCGCTTTCCCTAAGCCATCATGTTGCCTCACCACAGCCGTGTCAGTGCTGGGGGGATGTAAATGAGCACTCATGGAAAGCAGCTCTTGGTGCACATGCTTGAGCAGTGTCTGCAAGCCCCTTCCAGGCTGGATGTCTACCTGCAGCGTGCCTTTTTAACAACACTGATTTTCTCAGTGCTATTTATGATGTAGTGTTTGCTAGAAACATTCACACCTGGTGGGTATTAACTTAGCAGATCTTTCTCTTTCAGCTCCAAAAGCCACTCACTGACCCTGCTTTCTTGCTTTTTCTAGGTTGCCTCTCCCCAAAGTTTAGAAGCAGTAACTTAAGCCAGATTTTATTTTTTTTCTTAAATGAAAAATTATAATGTGGCTCCTCACTGTAAAATGTCTGTCTCCTCCACTCCCAGCCTCCTGGGGTTGCCGTGGGCATGGTCTGTAAATTAAGTGGAGGCACTCAGCCCTCAGCTCAGCTCTAGTCAAACATTAGCTGCAATGTTTACCCTTGTGTAATCTTCAGTTTTGCATTAATTTAATACTGCTCAGCACTTTTTAACATATTCAGCAAATCCATGGCACATAGTGTTTTGTGTCTGTATCTCCCCCATCAAACCAGGTTTTGATTTTTGACCAAACTCATCAAAGTAAACTCCCCGCAATACTGTCGCTCTACTTTGATCTTTACATAATAAAAAAAAATATGTTGCTTTATGTGGTAATTCAGCTATACTCTGAGGGTTTTTTCCTCTTAACTTCAAAGACAGCAAATAGGAAATTGTTTTCATTTTTCTTTCACGTTTCACAAACAACAGTTTCTAGTTGGTTTTGGGCAGCAGAAGGTAGTAGGCATCTCCCAATTAATAGTTCCCAGGTAATATCACGGCCTCTTGGAATCACAGATCTCAAGAAATTCAGTTCATAACACAAGCAAATAAAATTTTCTTTGAAAGTCTGGCTAAAGGACAGTCAGAAACAGAGTGGACACACATAATCGTTTTTGATCAGTCTTCTCTCTTTGAACCATCTTCTGAGCAAAATAAAACAAACAGAGATTTTGGGGTATGTACATAGAAAGCCACTCACCTCCTGGCTTCAAAACTGCAGAATCCCACTGCACTGAAAAAATCAGCAACTAATGCCACACAACCTCGAGATCTCACCCCAGCCCTGTTGGAAGCAATCCCACAGCAAACAGGGAACAGATTTTGTTAAAGCAAAGGCTGAAGTCAACACCAGTCCCAGGGCTTTTTGGCTGATCGAGTCAATAAAGATCCATCATTTCATACCCACCAAGGACACTTGTACGACTCCCACCTCACAGCAGAGTGGGCAGTCAGGCTCTTGCATCAGCATTTGAATTGCACGATCTTTTCTGGACTGGTAAGGTACATCAGCACATGCATCATCCCACCTACGCCTATATTAGTAACTCTGCAAGGATCAATAGCTGTGTGTCAAAAACATTTCTAGCTCTCTGTGCTTTCATCATATTGGGGCTCAGGCAGGGCCTGGAGAAGAGCAGGAGGAGCTGGAGGCAATGGGGACCATTTTCGCCCACATCACAATGCCCTGGTGAGAAGCTCTGGCAGCAGCAAGGGCACTTCAGCTGCGGTTAGAGGCACAAAGCCCAAGAAAAAGAGCTGCTTGAGCTCTGCCACTTCCCCTTGCAGCTGATTTTTCACCAAATCTCCCTTGCTGTGCTGCTCCCACCCCAAGGACTTGACATGTCTGAGTGTGGCCCTCAGGGAGAGGGGAGCTGCACTTAGTCTCTGGCATGCTAAATTTAGCACAAATAGCAAAAATCCCAGAGCAAATGAGGGAAAACACAGAGCTTGCTGTTCCTCATACATGAGACAATTCCCTTGAGCTTATTGACACACATGGCTTCCTTCTCCTCCCGTTTAGGGAAGTGTACAATTATGTGTGCGGCCAGGAGCTGGGAACGCCAAGCCGGTTCTGCTGGACGGTACCGCCGGCTGAGCACTCCCCAGGGACCCCCTTGATCTGCTCACGCCTGTCTGAGGCCCTGCTCAAGTCAAAGAGATTAAGGAAAAGTCTGAGAATTTAGGCACGCCTGGCTCCAACAAGTCATTTGCACCAATTCACAAAGGGAAAAACCTTGGAAGTGTTTCCAAAAATACAGGCCAGTCGTGTGAGTTAAGCCTGCAAGGGAGCCTAACGCGCAGACTTTCCCCATAATCAGGGTTTACCTCAACTCTGTTTATTCTGTAAACTCCGGTTTCTCAACAGAAACAGCTCATCACGCTACACCCTGGCTTGACAGACATGCAGAAGGCTTTCATAAAGGGCTAGAAGTAGAGCAACCCAGATGTCTCTTTAATGAAAACTGTTGTTAGCAAACGATCTCATAATTTTCCCCAAGCATCTTTTGGGGGAAAAAAAGATATTAATAATAATTACATACAATGGGAAGCTGCCAGATTGACGGCACTGGAAAGGAAGGGAGTATCTCAGGCCACGGACAATTACCAGTGTGAGCAGTAGCAGTAGAGCTGTCCCCACAGCCTCTGGTGAAGGAGCAGAGGAAGGAACCCAGGCTTTATCTTGGAAACAAGTGAATTATTCAGAGCAAGACATTTGCCAGTGTGCTTCACTTTTATGTTTTTTCACTTTTGATTTGAGGAGCGAATTTTTTGCAGGGCGTTTATGATTTCAGAGATTTATTTCTCAGAATTGTTGAATAACTCTTGGCCCACATCGCTCCACAAGCTATTCACACTGAGGTTGCACAGGTTGAGCAGAGTGAGGGAGGTTAGTTCTGGGTGCAGGCTGGGGCTGGAGGCCACCAAAAGCAAGGGAAAGAACTCACACTGGACCACTTCCACCCCAGGACTCAGCCCGAAGGCCAGAGTGATGTTGTGTGTC
The DNA here is from genome assembly GCA_013400915.1 of Pardalotus punctatus. Lineage (NCBI taxonomy): Eukaryota > Metazoa > Chordata > Aves > Passeriformes > Pardalotidae > Pardalotus > Pardalotus punctatus. Next base: position 303,835 of record VZTX01023468.1, read on the forward strand.
TCTTAGCTGAGGAGAGAAGGCAAGAGCTCAGTGTCTGTGTAATAAAAGCTGAGTTTGTGGCTGCTGGGCTCACTGATCCATGTCAGTCCATCAAATTGATATCAAACTGGCTGTGCTGCATCCCCACAGTTATCAATGGAGGTACAGAATGTACCTGCAGATATAGCCACCGGGCTCATTATTTTTCTGTCCCTATCACTTTTGTAATCAAATGTCAGGACTGAATACCTGTATTCATTTCTTCAGCATTCACTTGGCTATCGAGCTGAGTTTACACTGAAGAGGGGTATGAACAGCATCAGAACAAACACAGTTCTCAAAATAAATCAGTCAAATATTTTTCAGAAAATAAACGGACACTATTTTGTCTTGTTTGATGTTACTACAGGATTGACCCAGCAAAACACTGTGGACGAGAGACGGTGATTTTCCTGTATCAGGATGGCTAATAAATCAGCCATCCAGGCAAAACAACCTGGATCAAATTCAAACCACTGTAGGCTCTTCCCTGTATAACTGCCAAACCCTGAGCCACCCAGTCCTTCTCTGTCTCACCCCCCAAAAACATGTTTAGATTCCAAACACAAAGCTTAATTGTTTATTAAGGAAGTGGTTATGATGGGGAAATAATGCCATTGTGGAGGAAAGATCAGGAGGGTTTTACAAGATGCAGTAGAATTTATCATCATCTCCTCCAGATCAACTCCCTTGCCCCTTTGTTCTTTCTTTGCTTTTACCTTAATTCTTATTGAAATAGAAGTCTCTCCTTTAGCTGTGGACAGGATGGTATGCAAAACCCACACAGGATGACTGCATTGTATTGATATCATGAAAAAAGATCAGCTTTCCTTGTATTCATAGCCCTGTGAGACCTCTGATTAAACATGTGGCCTTGTTTAACCCCTGCTTTTTTCTCCCAGTGCAGCTGGTGTAATTACAAACCAAACATATTTTACACCCTGTTGTAGTGAATTGATACATCTCCTGTTAAACAGAATAAAGTCATGCATGGAAATGGAAGTGAATTTTTCCCTTCGAGGGTGTAAGACTGTGAGCTGGTACCTAACTGGTAATGATACCCCTGAAAACAACACAAAAGTCTGTAGTCACGTATTTTGGCTGTTCAGATCTTAGCAGCATGTTTATGTGACTGAAGTAATCTCTGCATCGTCTCCAGTGGAGCTGTACCTGACACAGACTTACACTAATGAACTCCTGATGGCAGAATCAGAAAATTCTCAATAATGGAGCAAAGCACAAAAAACCCTGGCTTGTTCCTAAAGCTGCAGTGCTCACATCATGTATATCTTTATTCGGTGATGCAGGATGACTCACAAAAATGTTAGCTCAAGATATATTTTAAACTGAGCTAGCACTGTCCTGAGAAAAAAATTCTAATTTTGCTTCCTTTGGGCATACTTTTGAGAGCAGATTATAAATCTGAGTAGTGAAAATTGCTGTCTCTGTTTTTTCCACACAGGCAGTTTTGGAAGATCAGGATTTTTTACTGTAAAAACAGCAAATTGCCCACACAAACAATTCACATGCACACCCAAAACCACACACTCCAAATCCCAGGCTCCTGTTCTCCACCCTTGCGGTGTGTTGCTCTCTTATCTTCTCTGGTTGGTAAAAGCTTGTCTTTATGAGACTGTCCGTCGCTTTGCAACAACAAATCTAGATCTTCCCACTGAGGCAGAACACATTCACTCTCTAAAACCAGCAGAGCCTGTTCCATTTCTGCCTGGATGCAGTCAGGACAAACACACTCATTCTTGGTGTTTCGACTGGAAAGCTGCACTAAGGCCATTTTGAACATCTAGCTTTGAACGTCAGGTATGAAACGAGTCTGGAGAAATTTGGTCCCTTTGTGGGACACAAGGCAGAACCAAACAAAAATTTAGACCTTCCAAAGGGAGTAGCACAGCTGCCTTCCCACGCTGCCCTATCCAGGTTGTCTAGCAGGCTCTGCCTCTGCCTGTGTGACAGTGCTTGTCCTGGGAACCCCTTCGCTCCTTTCAGACCCAGCTCAAGGTGATCATCTCAATCCCACCTTCAATCCCAGGTCCTCATCTTCTGTTTACTCGGCACGTCTTGTTTGTGTCTTTTGGAGCATATGAAGTTCTTCTCTCAAATAATTAAATCCACATACAATTTTGGGAATAGCTGGCTTCAAGGACTGCTTCCTATAGAGAGCACAGGCAAGATGGCATCTGCTGCAGTTTCCTACAGTACTGCTGCATTATCTTCCAGTAGTCTTTCAGAATCAGCATCACAGAAGAGCTGAGGTTGGAAGGTACTTTGGGAGATCATCTGGTTTGTGCTTCTCTGCTCTCTTGACCATCTCTGTGGCCCTTCATTGGACTCTTTCCACTATATTCCTCTCTCTTTTTTACTGAGGAGCCCAGAACTGGACACAATTCACTTAATGAGAAAGCCATATTTTCAGTGAAAAGCAACAACACAAAACATATGTCAGATAATTAATTCAATTCAGGTCTATTGGCTGGATGAATATGGCTGGCACACACAAATCAGAAATGTCTCCTTGGAGGCAGTGAAAGTACATCCTCCTCTTTTAACCAACAACAAATCAAAGGCAATGGTAAAATGGGTTTGCTTTCTGACAAGAGAAGGTTACCAGGTCATGGACTCCATTTCCAGACATTTGTGTATTCCTGTAGTTTTTTTAATTTGCCAGAAGCAGCAGGTTCAACCAGATTCCAGGGGAAGTCAGTCCCCAGAAAGCAAATTAATTTATGCATTTGAGCTTGTTACCTGCCTTTTTGGCATCCCTTATGCACAACTTACTCTCTGGCCACTCCACATCAATGAAAATGGGACCATTAAGGCTGCTTAGAAGCCAGTGTAATAAACACTGCCCATGTCTGAGGTTAGCTGTCTGTACTTCTCGACTGCTAGGATGGACCCTGTGAGATTTTTCAAGTCAGTCAGGCCCTAGACAAATTGCAGGGATCTTGAAGAGGCCATGATGGACACGCAGCATGAAAAATTCGGGCACAGTATTTGTCCCACACCAACTATCACTTTCTCATTCAATTTGCAGGCATGTTTCAAGGGTTAGCATGAGCAAGGGGCTGTTCATGTGGGAAATTTGGACAGGTGCCTCTTTTGGGCAGATGAAACAGACCAATATATAAGCAGACCATTCCACAGCAGTAAATGGTCTAAAGGAAATTTAATTTACCACAATAGAGACCCAGCAAGGTGAGCCACATCAGTGTTTACAGTGGTCCAAATCCCTAGGGATGTTAGTGCATGTTGCAAAACCCCTGTGAGAGGCAACACATGTATCTGACTTCCCAGCAGACCTGTGGAACCAGCAAAGAGAAATGCATCTGGTCCAGAGAGTGGCAGAGAAGGCACAGCATGGAGTACACCAGAGCCAGCAAGTGCTGCTTCTCCATTAGCCCAGGCATGAATGCAATATTTCCCCAGCAGCCCACCCCATTCCTCTTCAACATAACACATTTGAAATGGAGGATCAATATTACAGGGGTTTTAGCCATGCTATGCCAGGCTAGACCTACCCTGTCACCAGCCCTAGGCACATTCCTAGGCAGCAGGAAGAACATCAGATTTACTCAGTTTATTAGAAAGATGTTTCAGCCTATCTTGGGCCCCAGATCACCTTCTGATATCCTTCTCCACTGAGTCCTGAGGAGTCTTGGGTGGCTACCACCACATCCCAAGCATGAAGGTAGAGGACAAAGATAAACCTTAGTGATAAATCTAAGGCAACTTTTCTCAGTCATAACAACTAGGAAAGGACTCTCCTCTCCTGTAAATCCAGAACAAATCCAGAACATGCACTCGCCACAACTTGCAGACCAGCTGGACGAACAGTGCATGCCATCCTTTCCACCTTACATCCCACGAAGGGTCTGACTAGAGCAACCAACCCCCTCTGACACCTGGATCTAGCAGGGGTTAGATGACCATTTTTTGATGACCTTTTGTGCTGGAAACTCAGCACATGCTTGCTGGGAGATGTCAGGGCAATGCACAATCTGGCTGCTTCTTGAAAAGAGGGTTTCAAAATCTACCCACACTGGCCCTATTCTGCTTCCATTTAGTAGCACAAAGGTTTTCAAATCCATCATCTTTTTTCAGTAATTAGTACATAATGGTATTCAAGCAGTATATCATAATTAGCTTCTCCCATGAGACCCTTCTCTGCCGCACACAGATTCAGAACATCTTTATGTTCTTCTAAAAGGAATTAATCTTTATGGTCAGGCATTTTAGCTTCTTTTTCTCCCCTATCTTCACCCCAACAGAAACTGTCTTCTTATGAGTCAGTTAGGCAAACCTACAGAGTGTCCCCAGAACGTAAAGCTGAGCTCCAGTAGCATTTCAAAACAGACCTGCTGCTGTAGCTAGTGCAAATGTTTTCCCCTATTTGAGTAGTACACAAAGTTATGTGCACTTTGTACAGTACTTTCTGCACAGCTTACCCCTGAGTAACTTAAGCCTGATCTCTCCTGATGGCTGACTTTTTTTTCTTTTTAAATGTGTTTGTTTGGGGGATGAAAAGAATGCTCTGAGTTTTGAAGAGGCTTTATGGTTTACTCAAACCAAACTGCAAGTATTTTGTGCAGCCATCACACCCATCAGTACTGGAGTCTGGTGTTATCCTGGGAACAGGAGGGTTAACTTGCCTTAGCCCAGCCACTAGGCATAAGGGAAGAACAGGAACGGTGATTTCAGGGGACTATTCCTATTTATACCATACATGAAAAGATAAACTTTCCCAAAACACACCATCCTTCTGCTTCTGAGCTTAGGGAGGTTTCAGGAGGTCAGATTAAACAGGGCTGGACCCTGACTCTGCCTCTCATTGCTGTATGTTCATTATGTGCATAGTGTCCTTTGCTCTTGAAATTTATTTCAAGGTCAGAGAAACTTACCTTCTGTGTATATTGGGTTGAGGCATGTTTTGTTAGGAAAATTTATAAGATGGCTCATTTTAACAGTTGTTAGTGTAGATTGATTGGATAATATTTACTTGTGCTATAATTATCTTATTTCACAGCAGTGAATATAAGGAGGCAGCTAGGCATGCTAAAACCAGAATAACAGAAATGAGGAGATTTGCAGCATGAGGCAAGGTGTTGTACTGTATATACTTTTGTGTCTTGTTATTTATATCAAGCTAAACTTGTTTTTCCAGCTATTTGTGCAAATGACCAGCTACCCAATAAATTACATCATTTCCAGCACTGAATGGCACCATGACATGTTAACTAGGAATTTAAGCACCAGAAAATAATCTTGACTGACTTGAAAGTACAGCTATAAAAGACCAATGAAAGCTAATTTTCTGAGGCAGGATGGGGAGGGGGATAGGTAGGAAATGGGCAGGAGGAGGGAAGGAGGGAGCAGGGTTGGGAGACAGACAAAAAGAAAGCCTCATGCTCAACCAAGTTCAAATACACAAGTTTTAAAATTCTAAGTCTATAAATATACTTCCTGTAAATATTCATTTGTAGGTTGGTCTCCTTCCTTGGCTGAGCCAACTTTAGCCCCTCTCATATTTTCAGGTGTAGACGAACATCTGACTGGAAGTGAACTTCAAAGAGCTGCTGCAAAACAAATATGCTAACTATATGTAGCAAATGCCACCAAATAGAACTGTAAAAGCAGAGATGCATTCCCCACTTTTATTTTAAAACTTTTTTACACAGGAGCAGGCCAATGTGGAAAGAAACAAGAATTCAAGAATTATCTTGGTGTGGGTTTTTTTCAGCTAGGCAGTTACAAACTACTTAAATATTTCATGAAAGCAAACAATCTCTCAAACACACCATGGTCTGAGACAGCAAGACAAGGAATGACTGACGCCTGCCACCAGCAGGCACTTGGGCAAGGCTGAGTTGTCACCAGGCCCAGGACATCTAGCCCAGGTGGGGATGGATCCTGCTGGGCCTTCCTGCTGCCCACTCACCAGGGGTTTCTTTGTCTAGGGCTCACCCTGACAGACACTGGGGCAGTGAGAAGGATCCCTGAGCCCTGCAGGACAAGAGAGAACCTGTTCTGCTGTGGTGGCGTTCCTGTAGGTGGTCCCAAGGCAACAGCCTGGGAATTAAGTGATGAGAAGGATCCGTGGGTGAAGAAGAGCTCTCTTCTCTCATCTCATAGCAACCCCAGGACCATTTCCCAAAGCCTGTCACCAGGGTTTGCTCCCCAAATGAAGGCTCACTTCAAACTGAAGCTGGTGTAAGCTTTGGTTAATTTTAGCCTGGAAAGTGAGAATCCTGCAGTTGTGCTGCCTGCTTGCCTGCCTGTTTTTCAGCCTCCTCTTCCTCTAAGTATACACACCCTAATAAATATTGATTCCAGTTTCAACTAACACGAAGTGAGGGAGTAGAAGGTACACCTGAATTTGTGTTCCCTGTAAGGGACAGGAGCTCCAAACTCAGCTGTTATCCTTGGCAGTGCCCAAGCAGCTAGTACAGCCTTTCTGGCTGGCAAGTGAACATGCAGACAGGTTACAAACGGGAGATCAGCTCTCTGCTGGAGGGGAGCTGGGGTTAGCCAGGGCTATCATGACAGGGTCAAGGCATTTGTAGTCAGAGCATGTGAGTTTGTATGAGACAAACCCCTAATGACTGAAAAAACCAAAGAGTATAAAATGGCACAACAGGAATTATTCATGGTAGCTCAGTCTTCATTTTACTTTTTTGCACAATCACTTACAAGAACAGAGGTGGCAGTGCAATACCTCTGGGGATCCCTGGACATCTGTTGTGGCTGGAAACAGGGTCTGCACCTCCTTCAAAGATTACACAAATGGGCACTTTGCTTTTGGTCTTTCCCAATTTCTCATCCAGGCATCCAAGAAAGTGTGACTGGATCTTCAGACCATGCTGAAATACAGGATGTTTGGGAGAGCCTGAAGGCTCTGAGGATCCAAGCTCAGAGCAGTTGGTTTCCCAAGAACCACAGTATCTGTGCATGTCTCATTGTCTTTCCTCTGAAATCCACACGTTCACATGCCATAACATCCTGGCGTGAGTAGATTTACAAGCTTCCTCTGTCCTTCTGTCTCTCAGACAGCAGGGTGCTCAGAGAAACCAGTGCCACACACGCTTTCATGTCAGCCCTGCCACTTACCACACATGCTGCCATCTCTGCAGGCAAGGACGGTGACCATGCTGCACCAAGTCCTGATTTCATCTCCTTTTCTCCAAGGTCCGTAGGTTTTCCCCAGTGTAAGTGAGAGCACAAAAGCTGGCCCTTTGTCAGTGGATTTGGGGGCTCTTTAATGGGATTAAGCCAGTTCCACCCAGTGCTGGTTGCTACAAAGGCTTTTTCTCCTGTCTCAATGACGTGTTACATCTTAACGTGTGTGGCCATATCTGCAGTCGATTTGTGCAGCTCTTTGTTCTTTGCACATGTTTTTATTGCCTGGGGGGCATGCAGCAACCAGCCAGCAAGCTTTTGTGGTGCCCAGTTTATTTGACTGTTTACTCAGTTAATGCACTGCAGCCAAAATAAGAATCTGCAATATCAATTCATTGAAAGTAAAGCTGAATGACAATCACAGAACACTTTCAGATTGGCAGGATATAAAGGATGTGTCTTGGTTGAGAGACAAGTTTGGGAGAAAATGCTCTGGAATGAACGTTTTGTCTAAAGAAAAGGGTTTCAGCAATCCCTTCCCACCATTACGAAAAAAATTTTTAGTGGATGCAACACTGCCAGCAGTACAGCTGAGGTACTTCTCATTTAACTTTAGCAACCTATTTACTTGCCAGCCAGATATTTAGCCCCCTCCTTGATAAAAACACATGAAAAGCAGCACCTTCAAAGGGCAGTTCATCCCCTCTCCTTAGGCATCTACTGAGGCTGAGATAAAGCACCATGCAGAAGTTTCTCTGTCACTCTTCTTTCCCACCAAAGATGGAGGAAGCCTCACACAAATGTTTTCTCAGTGGCCAGTGCCAGAGTAAGCGCATCATCCCGGGTATCATATTGCACAGGACTGTTCAGGACTCAGAAACCTCAGAGTTCTTCTCAGATAAGCTCCCAAACCACTGCTGGAGGGTACACATATTTGAACAGTTATGACCTGAGGGCTGTGTGGACATTGTGGTAGAAGTAGTGTAGAAGTGAAATGCTCTCTTGCCGGCCAGCCATGGGTATATGCTGTTCCCTGGTCACAGACCATTTATCATAAGACCACGAATCATTAAGCACCCTGACAAAGGTACTGGCAACTCAGCAGGGCATGAAGTGTCTCCCAACACTGCCACACAATATTATTCTAGTCCAAGCAGTTTTCGCCAACATTTCCTGGTAAGTAGTATATAGCCGTGGGGAGCCGGGGGTGGAATAAGTTTCTGCATTTACTGAGAGTGTCTCTACGGCGTCTGAGAGATCACTCCAGCCAGCACTGCATTGGTGCTGTACAGAACGGCTNTACACAATTTTGGGGAGAGACCATTGTGTTTTCCAGAGGGTGCTTAGATTAGGAGGTTTTCCACCAGTGAGGTCCTGCAGTGTTGGTATGATCCACTGCCACAGTAGTATACAACAACCCAGTTTGAGGTAGCACATCCAAATTGGGGGGAAATATTCAGGGAGACATAGTCAAGAAAACCAGGACTCTGGAGCATTTTGAACACTTTATACCAGATGAATAATTGAAGTTTTCAAAACAGTCTTAGAAATATATTTTTAATAGAAAATTATTTTTTAAAAAAATCTTGTGAATATTGTCAGCCATAAAATTCAGGAGGAACATTCATGTCATACCACTGTTGTGAAGAGAACTAAAAATTCCTCTGCCTGGAAATTACAATTCATTTGTGTTCTGGCAGTTGGAAAAGTTTATTCCTCTATTTTAGTTTTGAACTCCTTTGTGTTCTGACCACTCTTTGTTATGCTTCCCTCCTCTTTTTAATTTCTCTCCAATTTTTCAAATTTAAAAAATGGAAATATATTAATTAAAAAGTTATGAGATTAATTTTCTTCTTTTCTACCTTTTTTTTAATCATCTCTTCCTTTTCTCCAGGAAGGAAAGAAAAAAATACTGTTAAACAATAATGAAATTCAAAGAATGTGAAATTCTTTTGGGGTTTTTATAGTAGATAACAATGCTTTGCCTGTGCCTGCCCCATTCTGGGAGAGCTGTACAGTGTGCTCCAGGTTTCAGGGGTGTCCTATACAGAGGCCGTCTCAGCAGTCCAGAACAGAAGGGTCTGGTTGTGCGAAAGCAGCTCAGCCCCTCCATGCCGCCTGAAAGCCCATGGGCGACTGAGCAGGGACTGTTGGGGGCAACCTGGTATGGGACAGGGCTGCCTTTGCCTCCTCTGTGTTGGGAGCGTCCAGGTTTGGCTGGCTTGGCCACGCCCTTGCTGCTGCGGCTGCAGCCCAAGGGCTGGTATTTCCGCCCGAAGCTCTGGCCCATGTGCTCTCCTGTAACAGCAGCCCCTCCGGAAAGCACCTCAGACCATACAGGTTAAGACATAAAAATCAACTTGGAAACTCTCTGGCACTGCTTTTCTACACACTAAATCCTCAGTACCAGATTAGCACACCAAAGCCTCTGAGCAAACGTAATGACTCCTTCCCTGTGCTCCCTCCCCTCAGCAAACCTATGTCTTGAAAACCTATAAATGTGCTATTTCAGCTGTTTTAAGCAGCTTATCATGATTTTCTGAAAGTCTGGCCTCAAGACTTTGGATCCCCTTCATAATAACATTTAATGCTACCATTATGTAATTGAATCCACTTTGTCTGTGTGGTGGGAATATTATTAAACTGTAATTCATTTCACTGTCTTGATGCACTTGGACTTTTATGTCCAAGTCTGGAATGTGGAAAGGAAAGGAAAGGAAAGGAAAGGAAAGGAAAGGAAAGGAAAGGAAAGGAAAGGGAAAGGGAAGAGAAAGGGGAAATCTAACCATCCAGCACCTTCCATTACCAGGCTGCATTTTTTCCATAATGAAGAATTATCAATTCCTTTATCACCCCTGTTCTTATATTTCTTTTCTTTTACCATGTGTGTGCAAAGCTCCTAGGGCTCCTATTAATTTGTCAGAGTTTCATCCTTTCCTGATATGGGGAGATTCTTCATTATCCCAACTTGCTGAGTCTTAACTTTTTTGCCAGAGAATTTTTGAAAATGCAATCATGTCAGGGATGGTACTTTTTTACATCTGTTGCCCCCTCCATATTAAGTGCTTGGCTTGTGGCCAGCCATCTTACAAGTAGCCATATTATTATTGAAACCACATGTTCATTAGTGAGTCTGGCACTCTCTCAACAACCACTGTCCGAGGCTAACATTATATTCCATTATATCCCAGACAACAGGACAGTGTAGCATACAGTTTGTTCAGAAGAACAAACAGTCTCAGTCAAAAAAATCTGAATCTTAAACTGTCAGAAATGCAATCCATTTTCTCTGTCTTTGTATGTGGGCTCTGGTAGTTCAGGGAGACATGTGTTTTGAAAGAAAATACTGTGACACTAACTTATCATCTTGATTTTTAATTTCAAGGTTGCAGGGACAGCAGGAGTTCCTGGGCCCTTCTCTATTGGGTTTAATCACTTTATCCCTTGGGAGGCAATCAAGAGTATTTCACTTAATATACCAGAATGACTCATGATCATTGCTTTCAATTAGGAATGTCCTCTGGGATTTCTGGGAAAGGTGTCTTGATTGTGGGAGGGAAAAGAGAGTAACAGGGAGAAACAGACACAGAATCAGACCAGTTCAGACCAACTTTTCCAATAAATTAATTTCAAAGTGGGAAAGATACCCCTTTCTCTCATATATCCAAGCCATTTGCCTTGCCCAACATAATTACTGGCACTGGTCTATAGATACCATTTCCTCAGAGTAAATCATGGATTTGTGTGAACTACATCTCGCATTGAATCCCTTGCTTGTTTACCTAGGATAACCATATAAAACAATACTCACTAACATCAGAAACCTCACAGGCTGGAAAGTGGACTGGGATGTTTTCAGTGTTTCTTTTCCTGCTGGAAATAGCTGCAGATGAAGGTCAGTTCCTGTTTCTCCTGCTGTAGCAGGTATTACACCAATGCCTGTGTGCTTAAAGTCTCAGGTGCAATATAATATTTCTCAAAGACTTCTGGACTGACTTAAATTCAATGATTTCTCACAGCAGTAACCTTATTCCATTAAACTACTTTCATGTTGGTGACCAGGACTTACAGAAATACACAGGATTGAGTCCAACAGTTTTTAAAGTCCATATAAAAATGCAAGATCATCCCACCCTCACATCTGAACAGAGGAGGAAAACACTTCCCTTGGTTTTAAGGGTACCCATTCTTGCATGAAAGTACTATGTCTTGCTCCCAGAAGCAGGGATAAAGTTGAATTTATCATAACTCTGAAGAGAAATAAAGGCTTATACAACAAAAGGCTATTATAAATTCCTGCAGTGTAGAATTTTATGGAGGCAAGACAAATTTCCAAATACAGACTACACGAAGATAGCAAATAAGCTCTTTTCCTTTGAGGAAGGGAAGGGTTAACCCTGACAAATGACATACTAAATTTAGAGTCATTTTTGCATGTGGTTGCATGTCTAGTTGGAACGAGTCTGCCAAAACTCATTTTACTTATGACCCTTTACAGCTAGCAGAGAAAGAGGTCCATTGTTTTCTTTGTATTAGCGAGATTAAAAACACAGTCCCCCCAACTGAAAAGGCAAGCACTGGAAACACTGTCTGAGGCAAAAAGAAGCATTTTTAATTCTCAGCAAACCACATACACACACACATCTATGTGTGTGCATCCAACACATGCAAGCATGTGTATTTCCTAGAGGGCCGGATCTTGTTCTGTAAGCAGCTACGTGCCATGTGGGTGAAAACAAAACAAGGCAAAGACAGATACATCCCTTGCTGGCCACCCTTGCTTCAAATGCTGTGGCAGAGTCTTCCCCTCATAGCCCTCGGGAGGATGCCTTGTACAGAGAATCTGTTGCCGCATCTCAACCAGATGTGACTGGGGAGGGATGCAGATGTGCCACCACCCTTCTGGCACAAGCAGCAGGCAGCAAAGCAAATGTGTTGGGGACATCTGCTCTCCCTCCCTGGAGCAGCAGCACATTCAAACTGAGGCAACTCCTATGGGTGCAGGCAGACTCAGCTAAGAGGCTTCCAGCGCCTCATCTTCGGCAAGCACCTGCTGAGGAGGGGGTTGGTTGGATGTGGATGTCTGTGTCTGACCCAGATAGCATGGGGCTCATTTGACATTGGGGCAAAGGGGAGAAAGAGACACCTTTGGCTATATTTCATCTTACTGTAACACAGAAGTAGGTCTCCATGAGCTCTTGAGGGAACTAGATGAATAACACAGGTGTGAATACCTCTACTCTTGACATCAGCACCTAGCCAGGATGAATCTTGCCCTGGCTATTTCACTGCTCTTCATACTTCTTCAAAACAAGTAGTCTTTGCCTCCTGCCCACTCCTGACGAGGATCTGGCCTTCACCCCCCTAAATCTTACTCTAGATAGCAAAATTCCTGGAGCAGCTCCCCCACAGTACAACCAGCTAGAAAAAGAGTTGGTCTTTCATGAGAAATAGCAGAACAGCTGCACAGCTTTTCTGTGGAGAGCACAGTGGTTGAGCAGCAGGACTGTAAAAACTGTCTCTACCTACACGGCTCCTGAATTCTCTGTCAGTGGCAGAAAACTCACTTCTCTTTCCTCTCAGATTCAGAATATTTGTCTTCTGGCTGCAAGAGGTACACAGTTAGACAAAGTACTTGTTTTTCCTTTGAGCTGTTGAGAACACTCAGTGACACTGGATGTGTGTTTCCCAGAGATTTAATCCTCTTGTACACATAATGCTACAATAGGAACAAGGTAAAGCTGATAGAAAGAAACAACACCTTGCATCACACCAGCTGAAATGGTTGGGAAAAAACAGATGAGGTGCAGGAGCTGTTTGTTACTTCAGAAAGGGAGGCAGCAAACTTTAGAACTAAATCTGGAATGCAAACAATTGCTCTGAATTTGGCTATTTTAATCAGTGAGGTGGTTTGAGAGAGAAGATGGTTTCTACCAGTTGAGCAAAAAGTTATGCTACTGAGAAGAGAGATCCCTTTGAGACAGATCCTCAAAGACAGAGAAGTAATTATCACCAGTATAACACCAAAGGGTTAGTTGGAAGGAACTGGGAAATTACAATGTGCACAAACCAACTTCTCAAGTACTTCAGGCAGAATTTAGTCACCCATGTCCAAATATGTGATCCACAAAGGATTTGCTTAATCCTTTAGATGTCTGAGAGTCTGTAAGTGCTTAAGTTTGCACAGGAAAGCTTAGTTTGGCGTCAACATTTCTGCTACAAAGCATGCCCAATGGAACCATGATACTGGCTGAGCCAAATACTTTTTCTCCATCTCTGCCAAAGACTGTGAGATTCATGACTTGCACCTCAGTTCAAGGAGGCTGGATCCAGCAAATACATTCAAAGCACACCTACAATTTCCTGATAGTCATGAAAGCTTGAGATGCTTTCATTAGGAGGGGTGGTGATGAGAATCTCATATATAACAGTTTAGCAGTTACCCTGTGATTTCCTCAAAGCACAAGGAAGAGGTAAGCTCCCTTGTCTTTTGGTGGTCAGATTCCATATCACCCACTTCCATGAAGGTGTCCTAGCCACCCATCTGTGGACTACATCAATTGCTTGTTTCCCTGGGAGGTGGGTGGAGCAGATCCCACATCTCCTGATGAAGATAAGCCTCCTGTGCCAACAGAAAAAGGAGAGACCATGAGGCCAGAGAAAGGACGGGACCGGTTCTACAGTCTTCTGCTCTGGACAGTTTCCCCAGAAATGGAGACTCCTGAACTCGAGCTCTTGAAAGATGTCGGTTCAGCGCAGCCAAACCAGCAGGACTGCTCAGTGTACACAGCTGCAGAGTTGAAGGACCCTAAGAGGTTTTTTGTCTCAAATTTCAGCACCTGGTGACAGTTTAAATCATATATTAGGCATCCACAGCCTTCTCTGGATTTTGGCCTAGGGGCCCTATGGTTATTTATCCGTGTCAGGGGCATCTATGGACCAAGAGGTCTTGGGAGCTGTGGATATTCCTGCTGAAAAGGACCTACCACACAGTTAGGTCCTGTCCCTGATGCCCCATTACTCTGTATTTCCCTTATGCCAAACTCAACAGCCCAACAAAGTCTAGCAGTTGCCAATGGTTTCAAAAGGTGCTGATGGCCACAATCCTCAAAGAACTGGCACAAAGGAGAGGCCACCAACACCTCTCCGTCATCTCCATCTGCCTGAGACACTTTCACTTCATTTCAGATGGTTGCCAGTGCATGATCAGGGACACCAAATACTTTCCAAATACATAGAAACTAGGTTCAGTAAACAAAAGAAAAGTTTTACCTGTCTTACTCCAAGTATAGAGTAGCTTAGTGTTTTTTTTACTATTTATTTATTCATAGTTAAGATCCCATGGGTGTTTCCCCTGAGGTTAAATTTCAGCCTCTTTCATGTCCTCTATCTTCCTGATCTCAGTGATATTCCAAAATAATGACTTTCATAAGTTCAATGTCTGTTGTGCAATTGTTTATAAATTTTAATTTGCTGTCACAATTTCACTGAGTGTTCCCCTGGGTTTTTTGGTTTTTGGGTTTGTTTGTTTTTTTTTTTTTGTAAGGAGAATGGTAAGGAAGAGCATCTGATTTATCTTCTCAGGTCTATTAACTAGCTTGGATAGGTCTACCATATACTTTTTCATTTCCTCTCCAAATGATCCCAAAATTTTCAGTCTCTATTCATATGGAAGTCATTCCATGCCTCCAATCTTTTTTTATTGTCCTAACCTCCCTATCTAGTTTTACTGTTTTCTCTCCAGAGCCGGGAGACCAGTGGAGAGCCTGCCATTCCAGGCAGCTGGAGGAGTACCATTTATGCCATGGCACAGTGGGATCCGGCAGTCTCAAACTGTGAATTCCATTTTGTATTTGAGCCTCCATTTTGCACAATATGTTGAATGTGTTTAACCTCGAGCCAACATGTGGAAACATGCTCCAGTACTGACAAGGCTGTGGAGGAAAGGTATTAGACACTACCCGAGAAAGCCATTTCGTAAAAGTCTGGACTCAACCACTCACTGCAAATGACTTTGAACTGTTGGCCCAAACCCAAAGGAAAAATAGATTTTAAACAGAAGGTGCTGGCATGCCTGGTGGATCTGCAGCTTCACAGTCCCTGCACATGGTAAGAGGAAAGACATTTTGATTAGCTGGAGATGTTGCTCTCAGCTGAGCTAGCTGCCTGTTGCCACATGATGAACTACTGGTAGGAAAAATCTCATCTTCTGACTGCTGGACAGATTCTTTTAAAAGTGAGGGTGTGTGGAGAGAAAGGTGGAGTGTCCAGACATCTGTCATGAGGAAAGTTTTAGAGTGACTTTGAAAAAAGAAAGAATGGGGAAATACCACATAGCAAAGAAGAACCACCAGACTAGCTAGAAATTATAAGGGAACTGGAGTGTCTGTGATTTAAGCACACATTTGATCTGGTGTGGGTCTAGTGGACACTACGTTGTATGTTGGAATCCCTTATATTTTACATTGTAGCTTTTACTCCCACCAGTGTTTTCTCTATTGTTTTGATTTATTGCTGTTGTGAGACTCTTTTATTTACTGCTGCACACAATCTGTCTTTGTAATAACTAAGGCTCTTCCAGTCAGTCACAACATTATATCTTCCTTTTCCAACATAGTCCATGTGGCAGGACATGGGCTGGCCCTGCTGCTATGATGTTTCCATCCAGCCACTTGCTGTCCTGTCACAGAGGAGACACTGTATGGAGAGTACTGTCCCACCAGATGTGTCATCTACTGTCAGCGGAGCTTCAAATAGGCACAGTTTATAAATAGGAAAGGGCTCTACCTGCAGAAATTGGAGTCTACCACCCACTGAAGGCCTGCTGAAGTTTTGGACAGAACTCTTGAAGCTCTGGGTGGAGTGTCACACTGTGCTGGGGAAGGACATGGTGTGTAAGTACTGTCATCTGCACATCTAAGGACCACCTCAGATGAATCGCCTCAGGAAACATTCTCATGCCTCTCTAGATTTTTCTATACTTAATCCCAAGCCTTTTATTCATCTTGCTGCCCTCTCACATGATGAAGAAGATCTTCTGAATACTCCATGATGTTCCAGACCTGCATCCCACCCTACCCACCCTACCTCCATCTTTGCCTTGTCCTGCCATGTCACCTTCAACGTCAATCGTCAACCAAGTGCATGACAAAGAACAACAAAATTGTTCAGCTAGAAATTTATGGACGCATAGGGGAAGGGATCACCTCAAGGTTTCATAAAAGCTGAATCAAACACAGAAGTGAAAGAGCAAGTGCTCTGGACACTAGGAAAGGCAAAGGCTTTGAGGCTTGGATAGAGGAGCAGTAGTGAAAGCAGGAAGTGTTTTTCCAAATAGCAGGGGTAAATGGGAAGACCAGAGGTAATGGATGTTTTATTCCGTGTAGTGGGAAGCTGTTCTTGGCTCTTGAGATTAGGTTGTTACATGCTCTGCAAACATAAAAAATAAATATTCATTTTCCCTTTGTCACAAGTTATTTTCTTTCTCTGCAGTGGGGCTGAATAATTGTTTCTAAAACACCTGTACTAGTGAATGACTTTGACTGGCCAGGGTCTTTTTCACTGTTTATAACTAAGCTAACAAATTGATCAGTCAATCCTCCCTATTACACACTAAGAACTGGAGACTCTATTCAAACCACTGAATTTACCTAATTAAAGCAAGCAAACAACAATCAAAAGCAAGGGTAATGAATCACAATGTGCACTTACTTGGATAATTCTCATTGGACTGTAATTATTGAATATGCCATTGTATAGTTTATAAAAAAAGTAAAGCCTCCATTATGCAAGTGAAAAATACTGCAGTTTGTCTGTCACTAGGTACTTGGTGGCACACAGAGTGAAGCTAACTTTTCTACTGTCCTCTCTGGTGCCAGGCAGTGCAAAGGAGAAAGAATTCTGCATCCTCTGGTATGGTCTACCTTACACATGAGGGCTGGGAAAGTCAAGGGTAAAAATTCCTATGTCTGAATGAAATGCCAGGACAGAAAATGAGGCGATGGTCTTCTGGTCGTGTCATTAATGGGATCATCTTCATGAACAGACAAAAATCACTGGACTACAACTGTGAAAATACTGGGGAGAGGAGGGGATGGTGAAATGAATTGGTGATTAACAGTCACTTCAGGTGCCTCACTCCAAAATTCAGACCCATGAAATGCTATTGAGCTTTTGGACAGCACTAGGGTCAGTTTAGAGTTGTTTTTTTATCAAAAGTATTTGTTTCTCCAGGCATGTTGGATAAATCCATCTTGTCACAAATGTGGGTGGAAGAAGCAGCAATTGTAACTGTACCACTGCCTCCTTTGTGTCCAAGCTTAGTGGGAAGAATATTTATCACGTTTATAAGAAAGAGGGTTCAGGGTCCTTTTCTAAATTAATTCAAGTCTCCTTGGAAGGAATTCAGACACTTGATCTGTGACCTGATCAGGAGGCAATGAGATTGATTCTTCTAATCCCTACAATCCAGCTAATATATCCTGACTACACAGAGATGTGGGGATATTGCAGAAAGCAAAATTGGTGGTTTTTCTTCTTGCATACGTCACATGCTCGGATAAGAGGCGGAATAGGGAACAACACTCTCTTTTTCAAATTATTCTCTTGCTTTTTTCTCAAGAAAGGATTTGAGGGCTGGTTTTGAACCAATAATTCAAATTCCAGTCTATCACATCATCACAAGAGGGGCAGCAGACATTTCTCTTCCATTTACAGTCTGATTTGCTAATCAGACTGCAGGACTCATGTCACATCCACAGGCTTAGCAGAAGAAATAAGCCCTGTGCCCTCAGTATGATAACCTTTACTGCAAGAGACTTCAGTCTTCTCCATCAGGGCCTGAACTTGCGCCAGGGTTTCTCACATCCCTCATAACTAGAGAGCTAGGGGCTGTCTCTTCTTTCCCCCCAAATCTCCAAGATATTACCTTGTCTTGGTTCTGACCAGCACAGAGTTAATTTTTGCACTAGCCGGGAGGGGGCATGGCCAGGGCCCAGAGGTTATTCTACACCACCTCATGTCATTGCTGGGGGTGGGAGGAAGGGACTCTCTTCTGGGCAGGAGTCCCTTCCAGTCAAGTAAGAGTGGCAGAGGGAGGAGTCGGGTAACACCGATTGTGGGGAGTCCCGTGTGAACCATTTGCCTGTCATGTATAATTTCATATTAACAATGCTGCTGTTACTGTTCACTTTCTTACCTCATTGCTGTTTCCAGTAAGTTGTTTTTATCTCAGCTCATGATTTTCACCTTTCGTGCCGCCAATTCTCCTCTCCAGCCTGCTGCAGGGGATGAGAGGGGAGTGAGCGAGTGAGAAGTATGTGGTTTGGAGAATCTCTGTGGGAGCACTGAATTTTAGAGTTCCATTCCGAAATGACAACAAATCTGTATCCCAAAACAGGGAAGCTGGAGAGGACCAATGTCCCCAAAATACTGCGGAGAAGGGCAATGAGCTCCTGCCCTGGCAAGTCTCCAGCTGACATATGGTGACTGAATTTGTCATAGACCTAAAGTAGTAGTGCCTGGCTCTCTGTTACAGTAAAGTTACCTTATAAGCTTAGCAACATAAGGAGCTTCAAAATATAATTTATAAGGTATCTGAAGGTGTTTACTTACACTGCCTTTGTTGTAAATGGGAATCAGGCTTGTGGGCTCTATATGTTGTTAGGGCTTGTGTAAGGAAACATACATGTGGTTGGAAGGAGCTACCACTAGCCAAGGAATCACAAGCAATAATTTCCTTTGGTAGAAGTGAAATAGCTTGCACTCATTAGACCAGACAGTCCTCGTCAGGGGGCAAGGGCTGTAACCAGCTTGTCTGTAGTAGAGATTTCTAATGTATGCAGTTTCCAGTTGCTGGTGAAAACTCACACAGAGTCTCCAGACAACATTTATCAGCACACACAATGAAAAAAATTAATTCTATGGGGGAAAAAAAAAATTGGTGCATATTTTTCAGTTAAACCTGATGAGGAGGGTGAGGGGAAAGTATCTTTCTTCCCTACTGTCTCTATCACATACAAGGGGGTATAGACCTGTTTGATACAGGAACGCTTTGCTTTGACAGTTACCTAGTGACCTAATAAAGACAATAACAGGATTAAATGTAGCATTTGAGATTTGGGATGAATAGGTTATTTTATATTTTGAAAGCTAAGCAACATGGCTTTACCACATATAGAACAGACCAGAACTTGGCTGCAGTCAGTGCCTTGAGGAATAGATTCCTTCTGGCAATCCTATTCAATAGTGCAAGAAACACCCAACCGCCCTAACTGAACAAGCTTTTTCCAGAAAGGTATTGTAGGGGAGGGACAAAGCCTTTCAAAACTCATCTTTATCCTGTAGAATCCTTCCACTTCGTTCTGTTCACTGAATCACACATTTGAAGAAAACTCCAAACCTTCTATCAACCCATTTAGAAACTGCAGTAACACTTGGGTTGTTCCTGTTTAATCAAATGATTGCCTTAAGAAATAAGCTCTATTGTAATTTTAAGTTCTGCAGTAAACATATTTGGGTCCAAACCACACTATATTAAGTGTGGCCTTACTTTGGATCAAATACACTGGTGTTTTCATAATGTGTTTTACCCATGAAGTGGTGATAACACACCCTTTTTGCACATACTTAAGTGAGTCTGTGGATAAATACATGCACAGAAGCCAGAAAACATCTACATCTATGCTTAAGGATAGACTTATCATTCTCTCACATCATTTGTAGAATTACAATGAAATTAGTTAGGAGCAGAATAATGCCAAATCTGCAACATAAGCTTGCCACTTCTGCATGACATCCTGAAAACTTTCATTCAGTATGGACAGTAATTTGGCCTGCTGACCCTCATTTGCAAAACTTCTTGCTTTCGTTTTTTGTGAATACTTGAGCATGATACTTCTGCAGCAAGAAATGGTTACCCAAAATCACTTAAAATTAAGAATGCAGAATATTTGTGCAAAGCTGAGACTTGTACTGGAGAGAAATTGCTTTAGAAAAAATATTCTGAATGTTAAACATAGTCATTTAGGAATCATTCGTTGCACGCAGCCAAAAGAGCTTGAACTTCAAATATTGATATACTTGTGACCAACTGCTTGCAAACAAGCTACAGACCAAGAACTATTTATAGAAATTATCTGATGAATCACTCCAAATAAATTTCAATAATGAGCAAATGAAAAAAAATCGTGGTCAGATGATGGAAACTTTGTGAACAGAAGATAGGAGGTAAAATGTATTGAGTTTCTTATTAGGAACTATTTCTCTAGATTTGCCAGCTACCATACAGTAACAGAAAAGCTGTAAGAAGCATCTGTGGAGCAGATGAAAAAGTAGGCAGAAGAGTTCTTGTCCTGTTGTCCTGCCACAAAGCCCATTCAGTCAGGATGGCTATGGCAGAAATACAGCTCCTTTTGCACTGCCAGTGCAGAGTAATATACAACATGAAGGAAACTATATTTTTCACTTTTACTAATTTTTTTTTTTTTTTCATTTTGCCTCTGGAAGAACACAAATCATTTTTAAAATACCCAGTTTTCTGAGCACCACCTTTTAAAATGTCTTTCAAGCTTGTTACTACAGAGTAGCTCAGCTGATTCAGCAGAGTCCTGGCAGATTTAAAGTGGTATAAAGAAGACCAAAATTTGGTCATTAGTGGAATTCAGGCAATTTCTACCCAAGTAATTGTTACCCGAGAAAATAATTGGATCCTGTTCTGAACCCATATGAAACCCAGTTACTTTTGATTGAGTGACTAGTAGGGAATATATACACTGTCTCTGGAGCTCAAATCCAGTTCTTCAAAGGATTCAGTATTTCTCATGTTTACTTTCACTACATGGTACCTCTTTCCTTCATCTAAGATTCTTGGCTCTGTACAAGTATCTATGCATAAGGAAGGGAGATCGTATCACTGTTGGTAATAAAACTGCAATGCAAAAATACAGCAAGCACTTTGGTTTATGAGTGCAAATAAAACATTTCACTTCAACACACTGAGGACAGATTTATTTTCATTCACTTCTTTATGAAATGGCTCCCTATACTGCCACATACATTTGCCCATACATGCAGGCAGAATAGAAAAGAAATCGTACTGGTTCTTGGTTGCCCCCAGAACTGCCAGAGTTAATGTATTGTCCAAGAAGAGTTTTCCAGTGGAATTTTAACCTTTTCTTCCAACAGAGATTCATGGATTTGATTCCTGTCATCGCTGAAGCCAACAACAAAACTATTGTTTATTTCTGTGGGAAAAGGATCAGGTCCCTTATTTGCAATTTTGGCTTTTTTCAGAATCGTGTATTTTTTTATTAAAAGGAAATAAATCCCTATCTGCATTTAATCACACAACTAGCATGAAAATGAACTCAATGAATAAAAATGTCAGGAGTGGGAAACGATAGGGTTCTCTCTTAGCCAAGTTTTCTGTCTAAAATTAGCCTGCCTTTCTGGATTTACTGCTGTTATTAAGTGAATGTCCTTTTGACAATAAAACAGTGCTTCTTGGATTTAGACAGTGTTGTGAAGAATATGATAAAGTGCTCTGTGATGTATGACTTTGATTGACTCAAGGGACCTTACTGTTTCGATGCTCTGGTCTGTTCTTTGTTTGCTAGATGAAGAGTTTCTGTTCATTTAATACTCAGTTCAGGACTAGAAGTTGGAGAAGGATGTGTGTAAAGATGTAGAGTACCTTGTTTCTGCCATACTAACATGATGAATTATAGTGTATTAAGAAAGTGTTGACACATGTGGGAATAGACTCTTGACATGCTTGCCAGTAATTAAGGCACATTGTATGTAAAGTCACTAAAAAAGTTGGAGCCTTATTCTTTGTTACAGGGATGTTTTGCCAAGGGCTGTTATTCATAGTCCTGATGGAAAATACTTGTATCTTCGAAATTGTTGTGGTTCACACAATAATGAAGGCAACAGAAAGAGATTCATTAGTATGAATTTTTTTAATGTTTCCAAGAGCTGGATAGGTAATCATTTTCCTACCATAGAGGAAAAAGGGTTCTAAGACCAGTGCCTCACAGATAAATCACCTGAGCATTACCAAAGTGGTCAAAGGGCTCGAGGAGCTGCTTCTCAAGCGTAAGGGACTCTGCATCCTCTGCACAAACACCCCGAGTCCTAAAAAAAAAAAGCCCGTGAAACCTGTGCTTTACCAGCACCTCCTCACACTCATGGCCAAGGCTGTAACTTCCCCACCTTTGGCTCCCTGAGAGCATGCCAAGGGCAGCTTCCATGCCTGGAGGAGGGAGCCGATAGGTGCCCTACAGGGAGCTGCAGCTGCCCTCCCTGGTTCCCCTGTGGATCGCAGGGGCTCAGTCACAAGTCTTGGAGTGTGGCCCTCATGCCCTCTTGCAAGATATCACCTCCTAGCTCTGGTCACTTCCATGGACTCCGTGCAACTTCCTCCAAGTTTTATACTGGTAAGATAAGCGTATTAGTCCATCAGAACCTTGTGCGGGGCATGGATCTAGCTACCCACAGGATGTGTTGTGTCATGCTGCTACTGCATGCTCATTCTGGAGAAATTTGTCCACTTCTCTATGCTCCAGCTGGATGAACCTGTACCTTTCCTACAATATAAGCACTACCGCTGCTGACATGAGGCTCTCATGTGTCCCAAGATGTATTTAAACCTCTCTTTGGCTTTGTTCCTGTAATTGGTGAAAGGTGAGTGCCTCTCCATCATTTTGAGGGGCAGGGTTTGGCAGGGAATTAGCACAGTACCAGTTCCCTTAGCTTTCTCCAGGGATCCTGTTGAGTTCATTGTAATGCAGCCCAGGCCTATCCTCCCTTTCTAGCTTTATGATATTTTGTTTCCTTTCCTTCTGAATAATTTTCTTGAAGACTGAAAAGCAATCATGAGACATTTCAGCCAACTCCCTGCTAAATCCTAAGATATGTCCTATTTAGATAGTTTTTTAATGTGTAATGCATGAATTTAGCAGAAAGATTTTACTGAGGGAGTTGGCAATTAGTGTTTGGTAAGTGCTGAAAAATTTGGTCTGCAGAGAGAATTTAGTATTTGATTCAAAAGTATACCACTGAAGGACAAACATGAGAGAGACTGAAGAGAGCTCGTCGGCTGACAGTTACTCAAGCATTTAGTATGAATAAATGTATATCTCTCAATGTGAAATTTCTCAGCAAGACTGTGTGCAAGTGTGGCTGCTGAATAGATATCACCATCCTTAATAAGTCAAACGGCAACAATATCAGTTCCAAAATGCTCACAGAAATAGGCCATAGGGAGTGTTGCAGGGCTGTGTTGCACGCGCCCATGCTGGCACAGTTCGACTGCCTGGAAAACATGACATTCTATGAATCAAAACCATCCTTGGATGTTGAGGGTAACACCATTCATTTATAAAGCAAGTGACAGGTTCACAGGCAGCACAACTAAGTATCAAAGCTCTCAGAAGACAAAGGTAAACTGGAAATTATTTCAAGGGAGCTTTTTAGTCTTTCTTTCTTTTCCACCCTCTGGTACACTCTTCAATATCAGAATTTTCCTCAGATTTCCCTGCAGTCCTGTGCTTAAACGTGAATTCCAGTGCCTTTTGATTTATCCAAAATATTTAGTTCAATGAATTGTATTGTTTACACTGCCAAGTTCTTTTATATCTTTCCATTGGCCATCGTAGCCTCCACAGAGTATACCAGCCAAATATATAAACTCTACATATGTTTCTACTAGAGTAACTGGACTCGCAATTAAGTCCAATTAGTTTTTTACTCTCAAGAATTTAATCACATCCATCATAGCACATTCAGTAAATCAGAGTTTTATTTCTCTCCTCTTCTTTCCTACCTCGTTAGAGATTTACTTTAGCATTCAGCTCCTGGGACTGTATGAACCTTTCAGCTCTTTAAGGGAATGATAAAGAGAAAAGGATGGGGAACAAAATAAAATCCCAAATGGTGTAACAGAGTTAGGTAGGGAACGATACCACTACTTCTCACAGTACCAGATCCAAGGGGCATCCATTAAACCATGAAAAAAATGAAGATGTAGTTTCATGCAGTACAGGCCAAGTCCTGTAAACTGATTGCAAAAGAGGTTTGTGGAAGGCAAAGGTATAAAAGTGGTCAAAAAGGGATTACCTGGATTAGTGGAGAATAGGCCATTAGTGGCTATAAAAATGATGGCTTAGCTGCAACCTGAGCCAGACTGTGGGAAGGGTGGTGGGAGGAAGCATCTCTCCAGCCTGCCCTGCCCTCTGCTCTTCCAACTCAGCCACTGTTTGCTCCTGCTCAAAAAACTGTTAGGTTATGGTGACTTTTGGTCTGACTCAACCAGTCTGGAAGCCCCAACTCTCCTGTATTTTCATTATGATAGTATTTTTTGGGTAGCTCATTGCACAAAGATGCTAAACTTTTTCTTTTTTTTTTTTCCTTTTTTTTCCCCTTTTTTTTCTTTTAATAGAAAGAATGAAAAGTAATCTAGACTGTTATGCTGTGGAAAGGCTGAAGATGTGCTCTCAGCTACAGCACTGAGCACTGGAGTCCTTTTTGATCCTGTTTAACAAGACATAGAAGACATTTAAAAGGTTCCAAATGCTGCAGTGAAAATGATTCAAAGAATTAATAGTGTGGGAGGGAATTTCTACAGGAGATATAAGTAAAAAAAGAATAAACAGGACCATTTATTTTACAATGGACAAAGGAAAACATATGGTAGAGATATATAAAAAGTGCAGCGTGTGTAGAAGTCCAAGAATATGTTTCTAGCCATACTCTTCTAGACTAAAAAAAAAACAACAACAGATTCAATATGAAGCAAAATGCAACAAGTGAAAGAAGACAGATTTGTTTGCAATTCCTAAATACCTTCTAAAGATTACTGCTACCACACATCTTTGAAATAAATATATCCATGGCACACAGATTTAACTGTTTTCTTAGGGAAGAACTTCTTCTGCTCTGTTTGTTCTTAAAGAGTTCCAGCCCTGATTCCACTCGATTTTTTTTAAAAAGTAGTGTCATTGACATTTTTCATTTTTCAAATTGAATTTCAAAATGCATTTTCTAGCCAAATTTTTTTAACAGTCAGAATGAAAGTTAAGGAAGAATCTTATTTCCTGTCAGCTGGCATTGGTTTTCATATGTTTTTTGTCCAGTATTGGGCTGTTTCACTTTTTATGGGAAAGCAGATTTTTCTCAAAATGGCTAAACACAAAAACAACCATACTGCTGCAATTTAACTTTCAAAAACTAATTTTGAGTTTTCTTTTCACAAAAATTAAATGAAAATAAAATAAAATAAAATAAAATAAAATAAAATAAAATAAAATAAAATAAAATAAAATTAAAATAATTTTTTTTTTAAAAAGGGAGTGATACATGAGGGAAATTTTCATGACAGCCAGGTCATCATTTGGAAATATCCATCAAAGTAAACATTTGAATTTACTTTAATTCAGAAGTTTCAAAACGAGATTTAGAGGCAAAAGGAACAGTAGGAGCATGCACATTGAGAAGTGGTGATGCAGAAAGGAAGACCTGCAAATAGATATGGCTCTGTTTATTAGGCATCCATTAATGACTGGTTAATGTGATCTTAGAGAATAAACAGGTATACGCAAACTTAGCACAGAATGATGAGTTAAGAGTAACCTCCATAGAAGTGTTGTAGCTGCTGTCAGTGATTCTGGGATATTAGTGTAGTTGACCTATTAGTAAAATGCAACTTAGTGGTTCCTACATTTCTAGCAGTTATTTATGCCTAGTTTGGGGTTTGATCTAGTTAACCTTATTCAAGCGAAAAAACACTGTCCAACCAACAAAGAAATGCTGGTGGATCACCTTTTGGTGCTCACACTCTGAATTTATTGGGTCAAAACTTCAACTGAAGGTGGCAAAAGTTCTGCCTGAGTAAGCTCTAAGTGAGGACTTCCAGGTCTGTCCCAATGGGACTGCTCTCAGGAGTAAGGGTTGAATTGTTATACCACAAAATACCAGCCGTAGTTACGTTAACCAGGATAAAGTTTCAAGGGATATCCAATCTCATGCCTCAATGTAAAGCTAATCACCAGCTGGACTACAGAACAAATTTCCCCTCTGGTATAATATCACACAATTATATGCATTATGAGGGTTTAAAATCTGGCATTGGCTGTGCTATTGTTGGAACTACGATAACCACTCCAGTTCCAACAAGAGGCCATTCATCTGCACTAATTTGTAGGTTAGAGAAGGTTTTAAAATGGGAAGTCTTTTCTTATGCAAATAGGGACCTGATAAGAAAGCAGGGGCCTGCAGGCAGTGATCTGGAGCATCACCAGATCACAGAGGATGAGCATCAATGTGCCCATGCACCAGGACAACCTTTAAAACCAGGCTTTCATGGCACCATAATATAATGAAAACCTTAAGGCTGGGTCTCTACACAGGGATGAGCTAGATTTTGTATCTGGTTTTTAAAATATTTCTAACAACCCTCCAGTCTGGGAAGAAGGAATAAAACCAGAGAAATTAATCCTAATAAATTGTTCTCCTGAACAACTGTTTTCTCTTTCATTGCTTTCCCTGGATTCCTACATGGCTGTATTTGAAGTATTCAGCAAACTCTGCGCAAACAATGAACACTTTCACTTTTGATCCATGACTGTGAGTTGTTTCAAGGCTGTGCATTGGATATGTAAGACACATGGCCTTGGTTTGTTTTCTGTGAGCTGTCTTTAGCCCAAGGCTACTCTGGAGAAAAAGAGTTTCCTCTCTGCCTTATTTCTTAAAGCTATATCTCTTTTTGAAATCAGAGAGTTTCTCTCCTCACTGACCAGGGAGCTGGCTCCTTCCACTGCTTTCAATTCTGAATTTTCCAGTGGAGGAGTCATTCCCCTGTACAGGTCTTGCATGTAATGTCTGCTGTATATGAGCTTCCTGCACTCAGCTGTGTCATCCACAATCCCTTGAACCCTTGGGGTAACTAGGGATGATCACTTTCCTATGTCACTGGTAGCCTTTGGGAACACCCTGCAAGATTGATATGAAGGGGCAGGATAGAATCATAGAGGCATAGAATATTTTATATTAGAAAAGACCTCATCACTAGGTCCAGCCATTAACCCAGCACTGCCAAGTCTACCACTAAACCATGTCCCTAAGTACTACAACTGCATGATGGTGAACATAAACTCCTGTTCTTCCAGCCCGAGCCTTTACCATCACATACCTTCTGTACATACAATAGGGGTTTCTATGGTAAATACTATTGCACAGGTTTTCCATCACTTCTTGACTGTTGAATCTAGGTCTCAGAGAAACCAGAACAAGTGAAAGATGTTTAACACCTTGTAGTTCCCTAGACAATGACCCCAAAACAGGCTTCCAGCAGACGTCTTCCACACAAACTCCACACTGGTGGCCACCAAACCCATCCTCTGCCAAAAAATACAAGCATGGGGTCCTGGAACTGTTTTCTCTGTACCTGGAGTCTCAAAGCAGCCTTTGAACTGAAATCACCCTATGGTTTTGCATCTGTGCTGGTCAGCCCATGGTCTCACATGCTGTAAGCTGGCATTTCAAACCTGGGTATGATCACAGTTATCATCTCTTATTGAAGAGATATGAGAAGCAGAGCCCACAGGACCCCAGGAAGAGACACTGTGATCTGCAGCTCCAGGTTTAGTAAATATTTCCTCATGGATCTACCCCTCCCGTTGGATAGCTGAAAGTAAAATATCAGCTTTGTGTCATCTGAGTGTAAACCATTAACACAGGCATAATTTAATAATTTTAATGTTGTCAACAGCCTAGATTTTTCATGGAAAATTGGGATATTTCATGCAGGTAAGTAGGAAGATGGTGTCAAACATCCTTGCTAGAAGAGCAGACTGAACTTCAGACACAATTTCACATCCTCCCCATGGCTGTGATTTGCAGGGGCGTATCACTGTGGGACTGCAGCACACTACTCACACTTCCAGCTCCATCTATTTCTGCTCTTAAACACTGGGAACTCTTTCTGTTCTGTCTTCTTCTATCTACTTAAGAAAAACAACCACCTTCAAGAGTAAAATTCAAATGCAATGGAAAGCAATTTGATAGGTGCAAAGAATAATATAATGCCTTTAGTAGCCAAGTATCAAAGCACCAAGTAGGTATTCCCAGCTTGTATCACTAAGGTTATAAACACATCAGATGATATAAACACAACTCCCATAAGTGTAAGACAATAATCAGAGCAGACAAAAAAGATAAGGCCTTTGGCAGTGATGCAGAATAGGGCTGTTTTGCAGTTGGGTGGAAAATGGTGTAATGATGGGTACATTGGATAACATTCAGTTTTTATTCAATACTTTATATTCCCAAACTCAGCAGAGTGTTTTTAGACAGCAGCTACAAATGTTCACCATCTTACACAACTTTTCCAACGTGATGCACTCCTGCTAATGTCTAACTTCAGCATGGCACAACATCCCAGAAAATCGATCTTCTAGAAAGGCAGTGTAGCACACAATATACACAGAAAAAAATGAGGAGTCCCCAGAGGAACTCAATGGAGAGTGCCCTTATAGTGGGGATATTTTACAGGAGGACCATTTTTATTTGCTTTCATTATTTAATATATTTCTCTGTGATCCAGTATAAAAAAATCTGCATCCATTCCTTGCAAAGTGTGCAGATGACACAAAAATCATAGACTGGTAAATAATGAGAAAAGCAGATCTGTTCTACATGCAATCTAATTTGTATGGTAACTTGACCTCTTTAGAAAAAATCCCAAACATATTTGAATGCACACTTTAGCATAACTCTGAGTATCCCAGATAGTTTGTACATTGAAGAACTGGACCATATTCTAGAAAGAGAGATTTAGAAGATGATTTAGAGGTCATGGCTGATAACCAGCTGAGCTGCACAGGCGTTCCCCATGCAATGCAGAAAAGAGACAAAAAGAGAAAATGGGATCTTGTTATTTGCAAGCAGGGGACTATAAAACACAAGGATGGAAAGGCAGATGCCCACTGTTGCTTGGAATACTAATAGTGAAAGGAGCGCAGGTCCAGCTTCAATGTTCACATTTTAAAAAATACTATTGACAAACAGGAAAGAGTTCAAGAAAGAAACACAAACATACTTGCAATTGGCAAAAGCTGTTAGTGAGATCCAAAAAAAAATAAATCCCCATTCATTTAATTTATCCAGTAGGAGCATAAATTGTGATTTATCTATGGTTTATTACAGACCTGGCTGGGTATTCTATCTCAAAAATAGAAAATGAAATTTCCACAAAAATTTCTGTAAAGAAAAAATAATGTTAATTTTCCTTCAGTACAAGCAAAATTAAATTGTTCACTGTGAGCCACTCTGCTTCTCATTTCTTTTCTATTGAAGGAACCTTTAAACTTCACCTTCTTGAGAACATATTTATCTGTGCTCTAGGTACCTGTTTTCTCCTACAGGCCAGTCACAGTAATTTTTCACTTAATTCGGAGTTATATATAACATTACAGGAGCTGTAGTCCAGCCAAGAAGCCTCTGTGTAAGTTGAATAAGGATAGTGTTTGTTCGGGCTGTAATTCCCAGGAGCAATGCAGCATTATGGGAAAATATTTGTTTTTAGTATTGAAGACACAAAAGGAAGCCTTGGTCAATCAATTTAGTACATTCAAACAAGGGTCCTACATTAAAGCAAATGATAATTTTGTTTAGATTGGTTTGTTTGTATGTTTCCATTCTGGGTTTCCTTTATGTTAATAAGGCTTTTGTGTGTATGTCATTCGGAGAGAAAACAAATGTTGACAAGTCACATCTGCCCACTGTGTGAAAATTCCAAATTTTGTTTGGTTTTAGCTTGCAAGTAGCTGTATTATATTTCCTATACCAGGGGAATCTCTGAATTAGTAGACAGAGACATGACATCCAGTAGGTGGAATCTGACACTTTATTAATCTGAACCAGATAAATACCAAGATTTTAACAAGGGAGGGAATTAAACACTGCAATGATTTACCTAGGAACGGGATAGACTCTCTTTCATGTGTGGTATTTAAAGATGGGCTATCTTCCTATCTGTTCTAGCTGGTGACTCAATCCCACAGACTCTGTCGTAAAGATAATAACAATCCCTCCACCCATAACATCTAAAAATGCAGGAAGCAGGATTGCAGGGAGAGAAACTGCTAGAAACCCTCAGTCTTCAGGGCCAGAGAAGAGGGATGGTTATGTTACACTACTGGAACACCTTTTCTTGTCCATACATAACATAGCTTCAGTGTAATTAAATATGTCATAGAAATACCTCTTAATTGGTTTGTTGTTTGAAGCCTGACATAAGTTTAACATTGAAACTGGTACTGTCTGCCTTGCACTCAAAGAGCCTTTTCCTTGCTTCCTCACTTTACTTATACTCTGTTCCGAAGCAAATAAATAACCTTGCTAAGGGCCTATTCTGGTTCTCAGACCAAAGGAGGACAATTAAAACCTTATGAAAATGTTTTTAAATTATAGTTTTAATTAGCATAGAAGTATTAAATGAGAACACTGTATGGCCACTTAGTGAAAATAATGCAGACAGCATCTCTCGCTTCCAACAATGTCACTCTGCCAGCTGACTCCTGTTTTCTGGAGGACATTGACAAAATGGGCAGAGATGAAAGCCTGCAATAAAAAGAGTGGGATATTCTGAGCTCAAGTTAATCCATCCAGAGAACAGGGAAACCTCTTTCAGTAACAAAATAGGTCTTCTTAAGGTCAGTAACAGCAGAATTCATCGACTGGCAACAGACTGCTGAACACAAAGGAAGTGTGACTTTTCCTTTTTTTTTGCCATGGCTCAATAACTTTGTTTCAGCCTGCCGGTCAGTTTGTTTACAAGAAAAACCTCTTGTGCAACATATTCCAGTATGCCCACAGAAATGACTCTGCACTGCTGTGCTACCTGATAGCCTTTCACATGACAAAGTGTTGGAGTTACGTGTCCAGCAACACAGCAGGGGCTAGTTAAGGTTTTCAGATATACAGTGCTCAAGCAGGGACCAGCCTCACCATAGGTTTTCCCTCTGCTATTGCCAAATGACAAAACATTAAAAGCTCAGCAGCATGCAGCACCATTAAACTGACTGATGGCAAGAAGTCATCAGAAAACCTGGTTCTGTAAATCTTCCCCTGCACACATAAAAACTGGTCTCAGATTTCCCTGCCCCCTCCATGCACACACATACACATGCATTTCATAATTTCCCAGGAAGCCTAAACAAATTACATTGCATTTGAAGCACTACCTCACAAAACAAAGCCTTCAGCATCTTATTCTTCAAACACTTGAGCAACGTTCATTATGAATTCTCACAACTAGTTTCTCCCTTTTTGAAGCATTGTAGGAAAATAACAGTCTCCCACTTTAAAGACATGGAAACAAAGGGAAAAAAGAGGCTGATGTCACCAGGGTTTTGGAGACTGAGCTTGTGTGAGATGCAGCTAGAGGCGAGGGCTCACGTATCTGGGAAAAACTCTTCCAAACATCCATGGGAGATCTTCACCCACAGCTGAGGAAACAATGAAAACTCAAAATTTCCCGGGTTTCGTCTCACTCTGTGCTCAACTCCGGCTGCTCTAAAATTAGACCCGTTTTACAGACTTGGCTTCAGCTGCCGCAGGAAGCAGACACAGCACATGCCAGTCCTGCAAATTTATTATTAATAATAACAGGGAGGCACTCCCAGGCTTGGGGCAGCCCCACGTGCCAGCAAAGGCATGGTGGACAGTCCCCATGTGGATGCATTCACCATCTGCAATGACTGAATGGAGCAAGGGTCAAGCAGTGCAAATGTTGTTATGATTAGCCCTCACAGGGGATTTTTTTCATACAAGCTGTCCATTTGTTTGGCCAGTCTGAAGTGGCCAGCAGAAATGTATCACCGTCAATGATGCTCCTGTTGGAAAGACTTTCTCAGGCCCACTGTGGTGTGTTTAGGAGGAGAGGTCCCTCCTGGAGAAATCATAAACCCCTCCAGGTCCCACAGGAAGGTAGAAAATAAGGTCCATTATCCTGCGTGACCTGACAGCCAGTTTAACTTCATGCAGAGTTTTGGTTAAGTACAAGCAGTTCTCCAGTGAGCTTGCAACCCTAACAAGTCGAAAGAAAGACATTTGTATATGAGTCATTGGGTCAGCCTTTGCTCATGCTCCTGCCCCAGGGTGGACACCAGCAAGATCCATGCAAAGGCTGGCTGGGCTCTGCTCACAGCACTGCCAGGGCATCCCCTCTACTGCCCAGGGCACAGACAGACCCCACAGGGATGCACAGAAGAAGGGGGCAGGCACCTATCAGTCAGTGCTCTAGGGATCCCTCTCCTGCTCTCACCTCTCTTGAGATTTGGCCTTGTCATCTATCATTGCCATTTCCTCCTGGTCCCTGTGATGCCTGTTGGGCCCTGTGTAGCTCTGGTAGGAAAGGGGGACCCAAAGGATCCCCACACTCCCTGCTGCTAGGGGAAAACAGCAGCACATTTTGCATCACACTAAGTGTGGGAGCTCCATGAAAACCAACATTTTTCCAAGGAACAGCCCAACTTACACACCTTCTCCCTAGAGAAAGTTGGTTCCACATTGCTTTTAATGACTTCAGTAACAAAAACATATAGCTCTTCCCCATGAAACTGAGTGTCATCAAACTAAGACAATGACTTTTTCTGCAGTGCTATTAAGAACACGTAATGATAATACTCCTGACCATGAAAAATGGGACCTTTCCCGAGGTTCAGAAAAGAAGGACCAGATTAGCCTCTGGTCCCCAGAAGAAGAATACAGAATCCCCCAGTTCCCCACCTCTTGGTTTAGAAATGTTGGCTCAACTGCTTAGCCAGAGCCCAGGCACTGAACATTAAAAAAAAAATCCCTCCAAGCATTCAGTAAACAATGTCTGTCCCCAAAATAACTTTCTAGTTTTCTTGAAATGTGCTTCCATGCATCATCTTATGTGACCTTGAACTGGTATCATTTCTCACTTGGGAATTTCCCCCTAGTATTTGTTGCTGCAGCTCTTGAAGTATGAAGAATGAAGTGCTGGACTCTTACACTCCTTTGTTTCCTCCTTTCATTTATTTTGGGCTTGATGGGGAAAACATATGACTGGATATGTCATTACAGGCAGACAATCTGATAATCACTAGCTGATAGGACAGCAACTCCAAAAACTCTGTCTGTAGCCAGTTCATTCTCTTCCTGTAACGTCATGAGACTGCAGGGGTCAGGGATAAATGCTCTGACATTTTTTCCTTTTCAAAAAGGCTCCAGCCTATGTCCACCCTTCTCAAGACTTTTCAAAGAGATATTTTGGAGCATTTCACATTGCTTTTTTGCTTATTTATAATGACTACTTAAAACTGCTTTACAGAAATCTCCACAGCAGTTTGTTTCTATGGATTTAGGAAGTACATTCTGATGGTCCTTATGGGTCTTAAACAGATGCTGGTTTTCACAAAGCACTTGTACATCTTCCTAAGCTTAAAATACGGGGTCCCAGAAGTCCCACTACCATTTCTCCCATAGGAGAGGCAAGGTCAGCTATCAGCCACATCCTCTTTGTGCAAGGGGGCCATTCTTCCTGGCACAGGAGATGCTCTATGGCACTGAGTCACAGGAGTGAATGGGCGTGGAGGAGGTACGGGAGCTGGTCTTCCCGTGCACTTCATTACCGTCACCTCTTTCAAGACCTTCTGTTGCTGGCCTATTTCCTTTTTTGCTTTTCACTCCTTTTTTGCTTTTCACTAGCTATCAGATAGTTCAGTTGAGAACCACAGAGGGGACAAAGGGCCTAAAAGAGCCACTCTCCTGTGATGGTAGGGGACAAAAACGGACAAAAACCCACCAAGAGATGCGGTACCTGAGCACTGGGGAGGCAGAAGTTCTGCCGCCCCAGCCTCAGGCGCCCCCTGCCTGGGTTTCCAGCACTCTGGAGCAGTGCTGCAAGGAGGGCAGACGGGCTGCTCAGCAGCTCACTGATGAAAGCACCTGTGACTTCTGTGAAAGCCGACACTCACTGCCTGCGGTGTCCCTGTGACTCCGGATCCCAAGGCCCTGGTTTACTGCAGGAGCTGTGAAGGACAGCCTCGGGCTTCACAGCAGGAAAAAATACAAGGGATCAAGTATACAGAGTCACCTCATAAAGTACCCCTTCAAACCACATGCAGATTTACAAGAGGGAAGTGAGTGGCCCTCGGGGGGCTTTTACTTGCCTATTAGCACTGGCCAGTGCAGGGTGCATGCCCAGACCCTGGGATGTAACTGTCTACACTACCCCATGGCTCCTTTCAAGTACAGGCAGGCAGCTGCATACGCACCTCTGGGCTGCAGCAGGGCTCGATGGGGCACGGCTGCTGCACTGGCTCAGGCAAGAGCATCCCCCAGTTTCCTTTCCACCAGCTTCCTTAACACTTCCATCCTGCGCTGGGGAGACACAAAATCAGCCTGAGGGGAGACTTGGGACAGCACACAGACGGCCAGGGATGTCGTCTGCTCTCAAGTTCCCCAGGAAGATGTGGGGCTGGGGAAGACGCACATCCCTGTCAAGCAAAACAGAGCCTTGAAACAAGTAAAGCCTGAAGGAATAGAAAGAAGAAGAAGAAAAAAATAAGGCAAGAAAAGAAGGAAGAGCAGAGTGGAATAAAAGAGGTATGGAAAATTGCACGGCTGGAGGGTGGAGCTCCTTTGCAGAGAGGGCAAGAACAGCTGTCCCTCTGGATCATCGTGTGTTGTGCAGGAAGAAAAAACATAAAGGAAGGAGAAACACAAAGAAGGAGAAAAAAAATAAATGGGGAGAAGTAGAGGAGAAGAAGGGATCTGACTAAAGGAAGAAAAAGATAACATCAGAGCAAATGAATCCAGGACAATGGAGGAAAACTGTGTACTGGAGGAGCTGAGTAGGAGAGCAGAGAGGGAGGAAATAAGCATCCAAATGAAGAGAGATTAAGGCGGAATGCTCCCAAAGGGAACTAACTGGGCATTCTGAAACAGTGTCAGACATAAATAAACCAGACAGGAGCACTTGGACGCTTGGAAAAATGAGAGGAAAAATACAGGATGATATAATATAGCAGGAAAAATGTGGGGTGGCAAGTGAAAAGAAGGAAAAAGTAAAACAGAGAAAAAGAGGGAGTGAGTCAGATAATCCAAGCAGTACCAATATATTTACATACACACTTTGAGGTGTTTGCTCTAATGAGCAGTTAGGACAGCAAAGAAAGTACAGAGTAATGCGATCACATCATTTATATGGGAGAGTGGGGATTTTGCAAGCTGGAAGATATATGCACACAATAATTGTGGATGAAAGTTGGGAGGCCAATAATTACAGCAGTAAATCATAATCCTTTTAATATATTATCAGTTTGATACCTAAGCAATAAATGAATATGCATAAGGGGTTTGTGCTTTAGAAGTGGCAGGAAACTTGACTGC
This sequence comes from Pardalotus punctatus, assembly GCA_013400915.1. Classification (NCBI taxonomy): domain Eukaryota; kingdom Metazoa; phylum Chordata; class Aves; order Passeriformes; family Pardalotidae; genus Pardalotus; species Pardalotus punctatus. The sequence continues at coordinate 339,400 of VZTX01023468.1, forward strand.
AAAAACAAAGGGAATGGAGAAGCTCAGTTCTCCCTCTCTTTTGAGTGAGAGAGTGTAATGAAATCCACTCCCTCTCTCCCCCATCTCTGTCATGATCATCATTACTAGACTTGGCTGGGAGTTTCACAGTACAGTTATTTTCTAATGGGAATGCACTTACTACAAAACCAAAATTTTCCACAAGAAGATTTTGATTTTGCTGTAGAGAAAAATCCTAGGAGAAAAATTTGAACCAAGTGTTTCATTTTGGGTCACTTCAACCACAGCCAAAATTTTTTTTAAAAAAAAAAGATCGTTTTTATTACACTACTATTAGTGGAACCTGTCTATTTTCAGTTGGGAATTAAGCACCTTTAAAATTTAACAAACCAGTTTACTCAAAATTTTGTTACAGTCATTCTATCTGTAGCTTTGTAGTGGGAAATACTGTGCTTGCGCACGCATGTGCATATACATTCCCCCATGTGCCAACAAACAAGTGAATAAAAGTAAGGGAAATAAAGGGAATAAACAAACATCCAGAGTTTATCCTAGTTCTGAGCTGATTGCAAATGAACACCATTGTGTAAGCACTCTACTAGGGCATCTGTGTATTTCATTCTTTTCTGAAGGGTTGTGGTGATCTTCTGGCAGGGAGGGAGAAGGGAAAGTTGTTAAGCAGTAATTTAAAGCACATATTTAATAAGAAACACCAATCTATATTCTGAAATGGTGAAGGGTAGGAAGTCTACCATAAACTTTACTAAGCAGTTCCAGTGATTAATTGTCTTTTTTAAAGATGTGTATTTAAAAATACCTTGCTTTCTTCTTGCCTGTTGTTGCCCAGTTCCATGTTCCAGTGGTTGGACTTTATCACATCCTTTGTCTGTCAGAGGAAAAGAGTGAACTGCGACCAAATTTCTGTTCCCTATGTGCATATTTATAAATTTTGATCAAGTCACCTCTTAATCTTCTCTTTGTTAGATAAACAGAACAAACTCCTCAGGCCTATCACAGTATGACATATTTTCCAGACCTTTCATTATTAATATGTCTTTCCTCTCTGAACTCTCTCCAATTTTTCCAGCACCCTTCTCCAATTGGGGAAATCAGGTCTGAGAGCAACATCCCACAGTGGTGCCAAAGGCAGATGTAGCCTTCTGCTTCCTATTTAGAAGTCTCAGGACCAGCTCTTTGGAGTACACCCTTTCCCAGCAACTCCTACTTGACTCACATGCAAACACCTCAGTCCCACTTTCTTCATAGATTCAGTGGCCAGATCCACCAAACACTTGCTGGGGGTGCAGTAGAGAGGTTTAGAGGTGAGTTTGGTGCCCTCCTCCCAGCCCCACTTATTGTCTGTGGGTACAGGTCATCCACTTGGATTTGATTTGGAGGAACTGAATCCCTGCCAGGGGAAAGCAGTCAGGAAGCTGCTTCCCACACGCATCCCAGCCACTGCTGCAGGCATTAGGATCTGAATGAGCAACTGATGATTATTCTGGGGAACTGAGCTAAGTCTGATTTGACATCAAACACTGCGCCACATGTAGAAACCCCAGTGTGAGCTGCTTTAATCTGCTATTCCACTCCTATTCAGCCAGATAATTTGCTAATGTAGATATATAATGTTAGTGATGTCCAGAATCTGACTAAAGTCCTAAGTAAAAAAAAAACAAACAAAACAAACCAGTTGGTTGAATTCAGCTTCTCAAGTAATAATTTCTATTTATGTCTATATTTCACTCTTTTTTTTCCTTGTGTTACTTTTTAGGAACAATTACATGTAAACTCCAACAAAAACATCTTGAATGGCAGAAGACCAGCCATTGCTTGTTTGAGGACTCCATTCAAGACATCAAACAAATTATAAATTTCCACTGGAAATTGCATTTTCAGACCAATCATTGTTCTGCCAGCACTTGACCACTTTCAGTGTGGCATGCCAATTTCATAACTGTATAATTAATAATTATAATTAAGGAAATATTTGTTTTTGTAATCAAATTTAAATCATGTGCCAAGCTTAATGCCATGCAGAATTCAAAGTACAGTACATCAAATATTATTAGCTGTATTTACCATAATAATCTTGTTTTAAAAATACATCAAGTTAGCTGCATAAACATTTATAAAAAGGACATTTTAATTATAATCTCTTTCACAGAGTTAGGAGCACTCTGACAACAACTTTAATTTCTCTAAGACCAGAGAAAGCCAAATGGAAATGCACATTATGGGTGTTCTCATCCTATATGTGTCATACAAATAAGACTGTATCTTTCCAGTTCTCTCAAACTTTCCTAGTATTCAATGTCTTCTAGAAAACCATTATTTATAGTCAAAGGAGTTTTTTGACTTGTTCTTTTCAAATTTGTGGACAGAAGTTGTTCAAGCCTCTCATTTAACATACCTACTTTAGTAGCTGCTGTTAAAATATTTTCTTGAATTATTGTTGTAATGGAAAATACATCATCACTATTGCGGGATTATGTACTTTCTACTGGATTTTTCCAACCAACACAGAAAGGTATTCTCGTCTTCTCTGTGTAAGTATAAATAATTCTACCATTTGTATCCACTGAGAGAAACATCACTAATAGGTTTTCTTCCCTTAAGTACATCAAAAACTTCTTGTCCTTAACTTGTATGATCATTAACTCTGTTGGGCAAACACCTCTACTTACATTTCTCTTGCTTCCCTTGCAAATTTATCACCATTTCTATCTTCTGATTTAAATTAATTTTTGTTGCGTCACTCTTTCATTCAAGTGTTACATGTGGGTTTTTGTATAGTAGAACAGCTTTCACTTAAGCTATGTTGTTTTGGTTTATAACAACTATGCTTTTTAGTAAAACGGTTCTAAATGGTTTGCAGTTATCATTCACATTTTTCTGTTTAAATTCTCCCAGTAGAACTGGCTTATAATTGTTTTCAGCTTTACAATACTGTCCTTTTTAAATAACCAAAAATCTATACTGCTGGTTCATATTTTACTCTTTTTGCACATAAATATAATGAAGGCACAATATTCTGCACATAATCAGACATTTGCTTCAGTTCTGTAATCAATTTCTCTCTATATGTCATAATTAGATCAAGTTTTTGCTGAAGAAATAAAATCTCTACTCAATCATAAGGGGAGGATGGACTCAAGGCTCTGATCCACATTTGGCAGACAAATTTGGATCCTTGTGGTCTTGGGTGAGCATCCTAATCCCTGAATAATGACCCTTTGAACCCACTCTCATAGTGAATCTAGCCTTTGTTTTCCAATTTTATTCTGCCTTAAAAAGTAGAGTTTTAAATGCTGCTAGATTGTAGGTAATTTTTGTGGTCAAAGTTGCATATTCATTTTCTTTTTAATCACACTTAGAATGAGAAAAATATTCAGACTGCCTCAAAGAGCTGTTTAATTTGAGTCACACAAAGAAAAAGAAACATGCTTGTCTAATTGTTGTCATCCACTTAATATTCTACTTGTGCGTATCATCTTACCCAACTTTGGTACCATTGCATGAAATACACACCCAGTTACTCAACACTGATGGGTAAGGAATGACCGAACTTGTTGGCATCACGTTCTTAGGCAGCTTCATTCTTTACTTGCTTGGGAGTCTGATTTTCTATTGAGCAAAAGTATATCATTCCCTCTTTTAAACTTCTTCTTCATTATGACTTTATGATTCTCCTGGCTATTCAAACCAACTCCTCCATCAATAAATTCTTTACCTTTCCACTGAGTAAATTATATTCAAACTTTACCTGCATCTCTTCTTAGGGAAGGTAGGCGAACATCCTCAGAGCTATCCTTCTATCTTCAGATATGGTCAGCAGCACCCATCTATGTGTTACATCCCAGCCACTCTTCTTCAGGTTGCCTCCCTCTGCTTTGGGGATCCAAATATATGTCCTAGAAGGCCACCTAACAAATTCAGGGCTGTCATCACAGAGCCTTTTTCTTTTACGCCAGGGAAACTTAAGAAGACCGGTAGTTTGAGACCTCCTTGGTTTCTCCAAGTCCCTTGAGGTTTGTAATTGCTTTTACTACCCCATGCTATCCTCTGATGAACCTCTACCACACCTTTCATGCAAAGGCTCTCTTTCACAGATGGTCCTCTCCCTTCAACAGGGTTACATTCATTTCTGACAATGATTCTCAGAGATTCTATTACACATGCCTGCCTAAATGGCCACCGTTGTTACTTTCAGATGGATAACTTACACTCGTCTGTGTTTTTGTCATTTCTGGCTTAGTCTTGTAGCATATCCTTCACATGGGGCTACATTGCAATTTAATTGGAAGCAGGTTGTGGTGCAGAAGGCAATCACACACCTGGGATGCACATCTCTGTTTTGGGACTCAGATCGGCTACTTTTGAGTGGCCTGGATGATTTGAATATGATGGTTTGGGCACAAGAAGCCCAGAGTCTCCAGGGAAAGTCCTTCCTAAGACAAATACTCGGTCACGTATATCTCAGAGATGCAGGCATTAGAAGCCCTGAGACTGGATTATGTTCCCTTCAACATAATAGAAAAGATATAGCCAGCAAGATACTCACAAAAAACTTCATAAATCCGTTCCTGTAGTCTGACACCACCTGTATTTATTGACTTTTAAACATACTACAAGACCCATATGTTGGAGCAGCTCTTCGAGGAGCCTTAAGAGGACTGGTCAATGAATGGGGCTCCAGTGTTTATTTACTTCAGTTTGGTAGAAGCAGTGAATCAATTATATTGCATTTTGGTTTTGCAGATCTAAATTGGCAGAGTGCTTACAGCCTATGTAGGAACATATTTTGTTTATTTTAAATATCTGAAAAAAATTTGAATAAATAAAATGATGCTGTTGGTGTAAGATTTATGATGCCCTGAATTTTCCGTGATTTTAAGTGGTTGAGTTTGTACATGACGTGTTACTCAAGTATGCAGCCCAATACCAGTCTTGTCTGGCTTTTGAAACAAAAGGTCTTTTGTTGTGGTGAATCACAGAGAAAGCTTTGCAGGTCCTGTTTTTATAATGACACTTACAAGCAAGAATTCCCATAAAGTCCTATCACCCTTTCTGGAGAGGAAAAGTTAGGATTCATACAGCAGATATGGTGCTATCTGTCAGAGTCAGAAAGTCCAGCACTGGGAAAAGAAAAAATGCTGAATAACTTCACTTTTTGCCATCATTTTCCACGTAAGGTATCCAATATGCATCATTTAGTAATGAACAGTCAGAACCATAAAGTCTCTCAACACTATTCATCCAGTTACGTGCCCCATTAATTTTCCAATCAAATTAACTAACAACAAACTGACTGCCTCCTAAGACAAGCTCAGAACTGAAAATTCTCTTTGTCCTGTAATGTTGAGAGTAGATTTATGAAAAATACTCTTGCTTAATAAAATAAACTGAATAGGTACTAGAACACATCATTCACGGAAGTTATGCAGTTCTGTGAATATTAACATCTTCAAAGCAGATACTCATTTTAGCCAAATCCTTGCTTAAGTGTTCCAATAAAATATATCCTGAAGTGACTGGGAGCCTTTCTGCTGGCTTCAGTGGACATTGGAGTAGCTTCTAAAAAGTTATCAAGGCTCAACAGATGAGCTTTTAGAGGTTTTCTGACTATTAGGACAAGCTTTCCTTAATATAAATTTTGATGTCAAGAAGGCTTCCTAACACATTACCAACAGGGCCATGAAATGTTTGGCTAATCACAAATCCTTCCACACCAAACAGAAAATTTCTAATACACTGGATAGCTACACTTGTGTCTGGGAAACTCTTACTTAAAGCACTTTAAGGTAAATATGGAAATTAGGAGATTAGAAAGCAATGTGCTGGGTGAGATATTAACCAAGGTAATCCAGGCCTCCTAACCCATGTGCCACCATATGCTCTACGTTCTTCTTTAAGCTTATCCTAATGTGTTTTCCTTAAGGCTCTTTTCCACTTCCTTAGTTCATGAAAAAAAAAGCAACATTAACTCGTCTCAGTGTTAACAGATGTTGTGAGGAATTATTTTAAAGTCACTTGTATCCTGGATCTCTCTGTATCTTTCTGACTGATTGTAGCAAATTTTAGGATGTTTTGCCCAGGAAAAAAGAACCAAACTATAGGGATTTACACCACACCCTCACTATTATTAAATAAACCTAGCATGAAACTAAATCAATGCAGTCCAAGTATTTTCATACATTTTAGAAGTCTTTTCACATCCTTAGTTTTCCCTTGAACTGGCAGAGATCCAGTTTGGGACACAGTTCATATTATTTATACTGTCCATGTACAGCTCTGATCTGGAAAATCAGAGAGCGGTAGAATGCCAGAGCAGAGAAGTGATTGCACTCGCCACTCCCTGCCTTACAGACATAATAACAAATCTGAAGTTTCAGGAGCAGAGCAAGAAGCTCTGGTGGATGCTTGTTTTTATTATTATTATTGTTATTATTTTTGTTATTGTTATTGCTATTATTCCTTACTGCCTTTCAGTGGTATTCCTGCCCAAATACAGCCTTCCTAGAAGAAAAATTGTAGTAGTTAGTACTTAATTCAGTAGAGAAAAGAAGGACCACACAATGGGGAAATTTTTGAAGTGTGCTCCCAGTAAATTCAATTGAGCACCCAAAATTTTGGCTGTCTATGTGACGTTGACATGACAACAGCAACATTAAGGAGCTTTCTAGGTAGGCATGGGCCCAAGAGAAGGAGGTGGGCAAAAAAAATCCCATGCACTTCAATGGGCTGCCATTTGAACCTCACCTGTTTCAGGTCTGGGAACATTTTATTTGAAGTTTTTAACGCCACTAAAAAAACCCAAACAAACAAATGTCTGAAATGGGACTGGGTACAGATTATGGTTTCCTCTGATTTAGGCTCCCCACGATTCCTCCCACATGTGCAGCAGGACAGGAGCACATTCACATTCAGCAGAATTTGGCCCACTGGTATCAGCCATTTGAATACACATACAATATGCTGTAAAAGCAAGTATTTATGAGGACTGGACTGTGAATGTGAAGAGATGGGGCTGAACCATATTCTCATCATGAATGAGTGATGACACCCTTTTATCCAAACAAAAGAACTAATGTCTACTGGAAGGATAGCCTGGGGCAGGATTGCTTTAGGAGAACAAAGACGCTTGGTTTGCTGGAGCACATGCGGTAAGAGTGCTGACAGATCAAGCAAAATACACAGTTTAGCTAAAGAAGGACATTTAGATCTGCCCTGTGGAGGGGACCAGGGGTCTGGCATTTACAGATTACACATTGGTTAATGAAATAGAAACTGGTGACAAAAGTTTGATAACAGTAATAAGAAGGGAGGAAAAGGATCATGAAACGCACAGTTCTCACATGTGGTCACTGAGGCAGAAACATGGTTCACACTCAACTTAAAGGCTCACAAGGTATGCAGGGAAGGAGTATCCAGTCTGATGGATGAGAGGGGGAAAGTATTTCAATTTGCATTATGATGCCTTCAGCAGCACTTCAGCTGAAGAAAGATACATTGGGAAAGTGCAGTCATTGGAGAAGTCTTTAGCTCAGAAGAAAATTACTCCAAAAAATCAAACTATGGTTTATACGTGAACACCAAGTAGTCAGGATATTTCCTGAGAAACTTTCCCTCAGGTGAAAGGCAGCTACCTACACCCTCTAGGCTGCATTGCTGTTCCTCCTGGTCTACCCTGTCACTCTGCTTTAGCTCCAGCAGCCCCTGTGAGAAGACCAGTAGGAGCAGAAAAGGAAGCTCTGCTGGACAAGAGCTTTATTCATAAACACCACATCACACTGAGGAAATTTGCATGCCCACCTCCACAGCCATACGGGAACACCAGCAATTCTAGACCATGCATCCCTGCCCCAAGGCCCACCTCCACCTGCCGAGGAGAGTTTTCTGCAGACACAGGCAAGACCTCCATACTTTTAGGCCAATGTATGAGATTTCTTTTCACAGAAAATTGTATGGTGTCTTGCAAAACTGACCAGCCTGGCAGACTGTTGGGTTTGCAAGCCACCCTCAGCCCTTCCATGCCTGGCTGCATGACTGGGCACCTGTTCTTCAGGAGCACTTGCTTCAGGGATGAGGGCCCCCAAACCTACGCCCCAGGAAATCAGCATTTGTATGATTTATATGTGCATTTTATACAATGTATGGGATACATATATGTAACGTAGCCATGGCCCTGCCCTCCCCAGATGACAACATCACAGCGCAAGCATCATAGCATCACTGATGCCAAAACACAAACACCATAAAACAATCATCACGCTATTGGGGCTATAAACATCACAACATCAACCCAGGCCCTAACAGGCTTAATTCATTCTTTTAGGCAATGCGCCAGGAAAAAATGACAACCAAAAAAAAAAAAATGGAGAGAGAAAAAAGGCAGGGTGGTGTGTGGGTGGCACATGCAGGTGGATAGTGTGGGCACCCAGACCTCCCCTTCCCCCAGGGGTCCCAATGGGGTATCTGCACTTTATTAAAACTCGCTCTTCTCATCCCTGATTCATGCATCTCAAATCAGGATAAAATCCTGTAACCTCATTAGTCAATCCAGACAGATTCGTCCATTACTTAATGCATTACTCAGATTTCAGTAACAGAAGGTATGTGATCTAGAGTCAAGTTCTGTTATGCTTGGATGAAAATAAAAACACTAAAAAAATTTTGTGGTAACTGCACCTGTGAGACAAGATTCACTGATTTTGGAAATGATGGCTAAAAGATTTCTAGCCAGCAATTTAAAAAATACATCTCCATTTACATGAAGAGCTTTGTTCTGATGATCATGTCAAAGGCCTAATTGACTAGCAATGAGTACCTCTGTCAACAGAAAGCAAAGGGACATTTTCCTCATCACTATTTGAGCAACTAGGTTTGATCCTGCACAGTTTTTCCTACAGTAGCAGGATAGTGTCAAGGATCTGTGGCTGTTCATTAGGAAACCAAAACTGGCAGCGGAAAAGCCAAAGTTAAGGTAAGAAAATCATGCCCACTATTTCACGGTCAAATTTTGAGAGAGAGGAAAAAAAAAGTCTATAGCTCAGTATTTTGATTTAAACTCAAATTTATCTATCAGAGCTTGTGTGGGCAGGAGCATAATTTGGGGTTTTTTGCCAAGAAACATCTCCTAAAGGTTGCAAGTGATTTGAAAACAAAGAAAATGCATTTTAAAAGGTAACAGACCTCCACTGCTCCTCACCCACTCTTGGTTTGACATCCAGTTTGGGCTTTAGTGAATCCCTTGAGTTATCATCCATGGTTCTCAGCACCATGATTGCTAGTTGCTCCCTGTGGCCACTTTGGCTGAGGTATCCTTGCCGAGGATACACAGCTGTTTGCCACTTTGCTGTTGCTGTTTAGGAAGTCTCCTTGGCCTCTCATGCCATGTCACCAAGGACAGAACCAGATACATGAAGACAGGTGGTGTTTTTCCAGTGTTGCCATCCTGCCCTGGCTTCCTACTCCCACTAATTTCTCTGCAACCCAACAAGGCAGCAGCCCTGAGGCACTCTGTGAGGGTGGAGGGAATGAGATGCTTTTGGAGGCTGGGTAAGGACCTCAGGGGACTCATGGAGGGCAGGAGGAACTCCCCTAATCCTCAGCGCCTTGGCCCACCTGTGCAGTGCTGCTCTTCCAGGAGGATGCTAGGAGAGAATCTGATAAAAGATAATCAGAGCTAGAAGTCCCCTGTGTCCCACCAATACTCAAATGCCCTGAGATCCCTTCATCTTACCCCCCCCCCACACCCAGCTTGGCACCTCCTCTGCTAACCCTGCCTGATCCAGTCTGCTCTGGCCCACTTGTGGGGACCAAATGTCTTGCTTACCCCAGGCTCAGGACAGCCCTTGCAGTAGGTCCACACTGTTCATGTTGATTATAGAGCAAACCAAAGAGCACATGGATTAAATGAGAGAAGATGATCAACGCTGATAGCAAGAAGTGACCGTAAGGTCATTAAGCTTATACCAAATAAACTCCCACACTGTGATTCCCAAATAGCCAAAGCCAGGAAATCTGCTGGAGCTCAGCTCAATCTTTCACCCTCTCCCTCATCCTATCACCCACTCCTCAGCATGTTTGCAGGCATTGGGCAGAGGACTTCAGCACAACGACACCCTGTGATCCTGGCATCTGACCTCTTCCTGGTACTGCCCACGAGTAGAGTACTTCGGTAAACCCTGCATGCAGCTCACTGAAATTTCCTGTCGGGGTGACACACGCTGCTCAGAGCCAGTAACAGGGACCCCTTGAGGCTGACTGTAAACGTCAATGTAGAAATACCCGGAGAGTGTTTGGGAGGAAAGCCAGGAGGTGAGTTTGTGGGACTTCATATCTGCAGTCTTGTTGATGTGTGTGTTGAAATCTCCCAGGATGACAAGTCAGGGTATTTCATCACCATTGTCAACAAGGTATCAGTGAACTCCTTTATGAACCCTTTAGTCTGTAGAGGTCTGTAAATGAACATAAAACTCTGTGTTAGCTTTGGCTCGGGTTTCTATTGTCAGATGAATGAATTCAAACCTTACTCTCAGCGTCCATTAGAGCTGCCAAATCCCACCCAGAGGAACTATCTGGGGCAGCAAACTGCTTTATCAAACCTCTGTGCCCCTGCACTTAGCTGAACTATTTGCCAAGTGCTGTGCATTATCTCCTTGCTTTGCAGAAAAAATCGTGCACATCCAGGAAGGTTCACAAACAGCACAGATCCTTTCTAATCCTGTTCATCGAGTGACAGGAGACTTCCCACCCTGTGGGACACTATATTCGCTCATCAAGGCCTATCAAACACTCCCATGACTGTAATCAAGGTGAATGTGTTAGGGCTCCAGAAGCTCACCTGCAGGAACCTGGAAGCGTTGGATTTTTTTTCCTGTATGCACCTGGTTGTGTGTTTCTGACTGGTTAGTTTCTTCCTTACATTGCTCTGAAGTCTTACCACAGCTGAAGACTCAGTGCTTCAGTGGGTAGCACAGAAAATTGTCTCTTTTTCTCTTTTATGTTTTTTTCTTTTAATGTGTGTCCTTTTCACGTCTTCTGAGATAGCAGAAGTCACTCTAAACCTTTTAAAGCCTTTTAAATTTTTCAACTCCATTGTCACCTAGGAGAAGCCACAGCTCCCTGTAGTTCTGACAGACATCCTCTCAGAAGAACTCAGACTATTTGAGGGCACTTTTCTGAGATCCATTCCACCCATATTCACATCTTCCCTAGTTCTGCTCAAGGATGGTTTGTGTCCTACCCAGGCAAGTATGTGGAGCCCTAGATAATGAAACCAGCAGCAAGAATGTGAGTGCCAGCAGTATCCACAGCTCCACTGATAAACAGACAACCAGGGCCACAGCCTGGCTAAAGGAGCAGACAGTGACCTTGCTGCTAAGTGCAGAAAAGCACCCCTTTTCTTGCTCACAACTCATGGGCTATATCTAAAAATAGCCGCTAGTCAGCAGCAGCGTGTTGCTCACATGTGTGGGCAATATGAGAACAAGTTTATTTCCAAGCCCCCTTTCTCCTATTAGTTCCTCATCTTTGATTTTATGTGGGTTATCCAAGGATGAAGGTTATCTGAGGACTTATTTTCAGCAACAGATATTTTTAAAAGGCTGGAGGTTATCTGAGGTTTAACTTGAAAATAACAGTACTTTGGAGAGTTTGCAGCCCCGCCTAGTATCATTTAGTTGAAGATATGCCCACATGCACAACTAGTCAATTCACTCTGGTAATTTAACAGCGTTGTTGAATTCTTCACTGATGCAATGATTTCATTTGCCAGCTTTTATAAATAACACTTTCTAAAAATCTCTGTTTACCCAGGACATCCTGGCTAACAGTGTTTTGGCACAGGGTACTCGTTCCTTCGTCATTTTGTAGCAAGACCTCAGCACAGCAACACACACAGACATGAAGCTGTCAGCCCCTACAAAACTCCAGTTCAAAACACAGAGTAAAATCTTCCTCAACAGCACTCGTTGTTAAACCATATTAAACCCATTCTTCAACTTCTACCTTACCCTCCCAAAAGATTCAAATTAACAGTCTCAGGTTTTCTCTTCGAGGCACCCCGTGGTCACAGACTGTGTCATCTAAAGTTCACATTAAGCTGTAGAAAGAAGTTTGGTTAACAAGTGCACTCCTAACATATTAAAACTACCCACAACAGGTCAAAAGCCTGTCTGGGCACAAAGGTTTCCTATAGGCGGATCCTAAAATGTGCAACAGACTCACCAAAAAAATGAAGGGGCTGGATAAATCTCATTACAAGCAAGTACTCTGTAAGACAATACACACTGTTTTAGCTTATTTTTTTTATTAAAAGCCCAAAGAAATATTGATGAAAGAAAACAGAAACTGGAAAGACTATGGTGCCATCTGACAGACTGTCCTATTCTCCATGTCCCTGAGGAGAGGAGGAGGGAGCTCCAAGGATCAGAGCTAGTCGCTCTGCCCACCGCCAGCTAGATGGGGCTGGGAAGTCCTGGTGATGAGACCAAGCTTGCCCCAGGCAGGTTTCACACCAGTGTGGTGGCACATCTCAGGCCATGGAATGAGCTGGAAGAAACTTCTCCTGCAATGCTTCAGGTAACTTCTAAAACTATAAAAACAGTCGTGAACTGGGACCTTGTGTCCCGTTACCTGCACGTAAGCAAACATCGGCAACTTGCCCTTTCCATCGAAACCCGTGTCTGCCTTTGTTTTAATTGAGCTGCTGAAGAGAGGACACTGATGTGGTTAGAAATAGCATATTGAGAGGTCAAGAATTCAATCTGTTCTAGAGAGGCCTACCGCTGGTTTTCTTGGCAGGGCTCACAGGGGCTGCCGTCAGCCAGTCCCCAGGAAGCATTCTCACTCACGGAGCAAGGGCGGTGCGAGTGGCCAACATTCAGGCTTGGCTGCCGAACCAGAGGAAGGTTTTCAAAATGTCAGCTTGGATCAACCTAAATCATTTTTCCGAGGCACAGAGGGATGGAGGGGGAACTGAAAAGTGTCCTTTACTTCTGTTTCACATCTCACAGTTTCATTTTCAGTTACTGGAATGAAATGTAGAGGGAACAAAAGGCCAGGCAGGTCCTATACCTTCCCTATCCCATAGCCCAGCTTTTAAGGAGTCCAGGATATGAGTAATCCAAATTCACTTATTTTTCCCCATTCACACTTCCCCCATTCACTTCACGAGAGTGTCTCAGAAACCATCCTCATGGCTTTCTGGCCATGACCCACCAGTCAAAGCCAGCTGGTCCCCAGCACAGACCAAAGATTCTCTTTCCAGGGTAAACCATGGGGAATAGGCTCCTTTGGGCAGGCAATGTGGTTTCAGAGCCACTCAGACTCTACTGCAAGTGATACCTGGCTGTCTCATACATTCCATGCATGCTCTATTTACCTTGTGATTGCATGAGGGTGTTCAGACATCACCACAAGTTTCAGGAGTGCCCCCTTGCACACATAGCTTCAAGCACATGGATTCATGATTCACTCAAGATGACTGCAATCATATGAATAGAGTGTCTTGTTTCGTCTTGCTTTTTTTAAAACTTCAACTGGACTGAGACAGTCCATCCCAAAGCCCCAGGCTTTGGCCCACTGATGCACACGTCTGAAATCTGATGACTCTGTTTGGTATAAGGCTGGTTGCAACCTGCAAAGACTGTCAGAATTTAAGCCTTGCTGTAGTCCAGTTCCACAGGGTACTAAGCAGCAGCATCTAATCAGAAATAGCCTTTTGGGGTTTCTGTCTATGATGCTGGGATTGTGCAAACACTTTCATTAGTCTCCAAAGGAGAAATATAAATGGACTCAGAAGAAAAATACCTTTCTAAGAGCAAAGCACCCTGCTGAAGGCAACCTGTGTAAGGAAGGGCAACATTAAGTGCAAAAGAAGACTTCAGCATGTGCTGTGAGGGAATTGTTCAGCATCAAGAGAACATGGAGAAACAGATTTCCCTTCAGAAAAGATTCCATGGTGCTGTTTTCAGTGTTCAACATCCCTACGCCCTGGGCAGCAACCAGAAACCCTCAGTATTAATGCCAGTAAAGGCACAGAAATTGCTTTCCTAAGTTATAAAAACAGCCTGGGCTCCAGGGGATTCCCTGTCCCTCTGAGCACTTTGTGCCCATCTGTGTTGCAGATAACAATCATTATCTCATCCAAGAGAAAATGAGCAGCATTTGCAAAGAAAAGGCAGAAGAACAGCAGCCTTTGCCAAACTTAAAGAGGGCCCACCAATAAGAAGATGGTTATTTTTCAATAAGAGCCTATTTTTACTAAAATGTGGTAAAATGTGTGTCATTGTGAACAGCCACACAAACACTTACAAATATTGGTATCTATGTGACACATGACCTTTTTTCCTATGGCAATTTTTTTCAAAAGAAAAATATGTATCACTGACTCAGTATGTTTTCTTAGAGTGTAATGCTTATATTAACATAACAGTATTTTACAGCATCACTGCAGCTAAGCTTGTGTCAGCACTTCCATTTCAACTAACCCTCTACAGGGCTGCTTGGATGAAGCAGGATGTGTAAAGGACTGTTTAGTGGCAGAGTTTTAGTCTTAATTTTGAAAACATTTGTTTTGTTAAATCAGAAGAGGTACAGGCTTCTTGGCCTCACATTTGATCAATCATGACTTAAATGCTATTCTGGGGAGTGGTGGTTTTTGTGGATGGGATTATGGTTATCTTTTCATAACTAGGAAAGGAATCTTGCCAAATAACATGGTTGTAACATTAGTTTTGCAGTATGCACTGCTGTTCCTGAAGACCCAACTCTTGGCTTTTGTGAACTTCTGAGAAAATCCTCTTTAGCTTTTGTTTATTTGTTTGCTGCTCTGTTGAAAAAAATTTTTTAAAAATTTATGGGAGAAGACAGGGCACATTAGCTTTAAAGATTCCCATACCCCAAGTCAAAAGTAAGAACAGAAAAAGCATTCATTTTAACTAATATTTTCAGCCTGTAACTTTCCATGGTTATGGGTTGAATATATATCTTCAGCTTATATATATGTAGGATATATATATAATTATATATGTATTCATGCCTACATATAAATAAATATATTTAACAAATATTTTCAGCCTTCAAAGGTTATAGGCCTGTGACAAGATGTGTGACATTCAACGAGGTTAAACTGACAGTGTTAACAGTGTACTTAAGCAGAAAAGTCAGAAAACCCTGCAGTCCAACCTACATAACAGCTGTAATTGAATCAGGGTTTCTGGCTTGCAGTGTGATTACAAGTTACAAAAAGAACAGAAGATACATCCACGACAGCCCGGGGTTTCTGCTGGGTTTGAGTACAATGCACGTGTTCAACAAAGAGGCAGTCCCGTATTAGGAGTGTTTGTGGACTGACAGGTCAGACAGCTAGAAGTCACTGGAGGATGAGAGGGTGGTCATGCTTATACAGAGGAGTATCTACATATCTATTCTGATGTGTATCAGGAAAGAAATTTCCCCATAAATTAAACAGTTCTGACTCAGCCTATAACAACAAGAGAGCTTTTGGAATATGAGGTTTTCATAATTTGGGGGATAGTTTTCCATGTAAATCTCTAAAGGCAAAAGAAGGGAGACAGTAGTAAAAATCAAATATTGTCACTATTGATAGTGTCTGACAAACCTAAGTATTTCTCTAATACTCTGCATTGTGCTAGTGAGTGGTAGATGCAGCATGTATGAAGAGCTGCTTTACTGTAAGAAAGCCTTTATCTGACATCAAAGAAGACTTCATGCATCTTTAATAGTATTTCAAATGACAGCCTCAAATATTTTTTAAAACATAAAAGAGACACCTTGGGAGGTACCCACAGGTGTTATTACTTCCTTCCTTGTGAATGTTGTTTTGGGGTAGGAAAATAAATGAATTGTTCTTCCTTTAGAAAGAGAGGTGGAGAGAGAAAGATAGTATTTCTAAGTAAATGGGAAAAAAAACCCCAACATTGAGTGCAATTAGCAGATCTAGAGGAGCAGTTGTAAAATCTACATAATGTTCATAACACATGTCACTGGAAAGATACACAACTCTCCTGATACACTGCAAGTTTGTGCTGCAAACTAAAATATCACAGACCAAGGAGGGCATGGGCACAACCAGCCATGAGCAAAAGCATCTATCCCCTACGAAGGACATGCAAAGAGGGCAGCAAGCAGGCTCTCCTTTCTCCTTCTCAGGCTGGGGCACTAACACAAAGGGAGGGGCAAGCTCTAATCCCTCAGATATGGAGAAAAAGGTACATGCTATCTCCATAACAGAAAATAATTCAGAGGCATGGAGCTAGATCCCGAGGTGTCAAACATGCTGCTCACAGTCAAGTGCCAGATCCGGGAGGTGGCTGGAAGTCCTCACAGACACCCCTTTGCCCCCTGTTTCCTCCTCCCTTTTTCCAGCCTCATCACATTGGTCTTTCTGGGCTGGTTTTCAGAGGTGCCTGTGGATTGAAGGGGCAGCCTAAGCACCTGACTTCAGCAGTCTGGATTGCCCATCTGGGGTTGTGCAGCTCCAGAGCTATCTGTCAAAAAAAACAAGTCTAGCTTTAGTCCTGCTGCCTTGCAGAGAAAGGGAACACTTGGCTTCAAAAAAAAGGGCTGGGGAAACACAGACTTTTTCTCAGCACCCAGACATTTCTGTAGCACCTTTACAACTGACTCCTTCCTCTTTAACACCATTTCTTGAAAAATCCCTGTTCTTTTCCCTCCTTGGTTGTTTTATGGCTGTGAATCTCCCTCTAAAATGAAAATAACGCACATCACAGTCTTCTTCGTTGCAGTGTCTTTGACTTGCCAAGTATTTTCATGCACATTAACAAAGCAAAAACTGAGAACTGGCACAGCTTTCTCTTAGTTCAGTTTGTGCTTTTAATACTTGTTCTGTGGATGCAAGCCTTACTGTCAGGTCTATTCTTTATGAGATGGAAAGAAGCTCTTCTATTCTTATAATGGGTTTCATTGAAAAGCAAAGCCACTTCTCTGCATTTATTTAAGTGCAGAGCTAGAATAGAGACCAGCATGATGAATTTTAAACAGAGTTCACATCTGGTCCAGAAACCACAATCAATTTATTGCTGTATCTGAAACATTTTCAGCATCTGTCATATAATATATTTTCACACGTTTCTAACAAGACATTTTCTTGGACATAACATAGACAGGTATATCTGTCAGTTCAATTTCATGCAAACGAAATAGAAGAATTTTTGGCATGGTTTATTATACTGTCTTTGGAGCAGTGTAACTATCATGTGAAAAGGGTATTATTTAAGGATGCCAGAACCTCAGCAATTTCTTCCAAAATGTGGAACTACTGACTACACAGCAGATTTTTTTCTTTAAATCTATGCCTTCATTTTTTCCATTTTGATAGAATCCATTATCCAATGAATTTGACAGAGAGGTGTATATCTAATATTATAAAACCTATCTTAGCTCATTCTGGGAACTTTCACATTTTATGTTAAAGTGGAATCTTCCACTCATGATGTCCATTTAATCACAACTTTATTCAAAGTTTTATTAAAAATTAAATGGCAATACAAGTCATATTAAAATTCTTCAGAGCTTCACATTTTCACCCAAACCTGTCATGGGTTTTCCCACACAGAACCACAGATGTATCAAATAGCCTGACAGCACTGCAGCCCTATAAATAGGTACGCCAACTTGCCCCCATATTGGCCCCAGAACAACCATTTACCACCTCATTTTTGGCTGCATAAACTGCCTCTAAGCACTTTCTCATTTGAAAACCCTGGGGTTCCTGTAAGAGCACTGCATCAGCAGAGAAAGTCCTGCACTCCTCACCCCTTCCCCTGCGCTCACATAAGATTGTCCACAGCCATCACTTCTCTGATTAAACAAAGAGAAGGAAATTGGGGATCTCTGATGAGTATCATGTCCTAGTGATAGTTTACTTCGTTTCTTTGCCCTTTATTATCTCAATTAAGTTGATAGAAGATGAAATTTATCAGGGCATAGTGGGGTGCACCCACAAGTGAATTTTTACTGCAAGAACACTCGAGAAGTGGGGAATCATATGGGCTTGCTCTGCAACAGTCCCCTACCATGGGAAGAAGACCCTGAGATGATTAAACATCTGTTCCTATTGAATTAATGTCTGCCATGATTAAGGGAGACATTTATCTCCTTGAACCAAGAAGAAGGACCATACTTGACTATCAGGACCAGGTAAAACAACATGGTCCCTTCTGGGCAGAGGGGTTTTGGTCTTTCGGAATTGGCTTAGGCATTGTCTATAAAAATGAGCAAAGCAACCTGTGGCTGCAGAAAACACTCAGACAAAACTGGTGGAGGAGGGGGAGATTTGTAAGCAGTGACTGTCCAAGGCTGTTCACGCCACAGAGGGGATGTGAATGGAGACCGTGGTGCCACAGGGCTTGGTGGCACTGTGCAACAGGACACCATGGGCTGGAGGGTCATAGCTGAGTGACAGACATAGGTTTTGGTGATCCCATACCAGATTCGCTTGCTTTCTTGGCTTTGCAGAGTCTTTCCAACACTGGACAAGGAGGAAAATCTCATGAAGTCAGGAGTAAAAAGCAGCAGCCTCCCCTGCACCCCCATGAGTCCTGTGCATCAGGGATGATCAGCAGCTTGTTTGCCCATGCCAAAATCTGTGTGGGAAGTGACAGTGCAGCAGGGGCCAAGGCAGGGCAAGGTGGGTACCTTTTTCCTGGGTTTGTGGTGCTCTCAGGCTGATTGTCACCCCAGAGTTTCTCCCCCAGGTGTTCTAGATAAGGCTTGAGTCAAACATGGAGCTTGAAAAGATGTCAGTTTTATTTCCATTGCATTTTAGTTTGTAATAAATATTTTATTTATTTTCCTGATAAGCCTGTGACCCTTTGAAACTTCTTTTTCATGAAGCTGAGATATTCATATAATTTTAAGACCTTGTGCTCTAAACAAAATTTAGGAGCCTGATTCATACTATCACTTCTTTTATTTTTCTCCACTATGAATCCAGGTTTTCACAAGCAGATTCTCTTGAGATATTTCATGTGGGCTAGGTTCCACTGTAAAAATAAATGTATTTCCAGTGAATATACCACATGAAACTTGCCAGCTCCTTTGAATAAGTTTAACCATTTGACTACTAAATGGCATAGCAGGTATATGGTGCTGAGCAGCTCCCTGTCTCATATATGTCTAATAAAGGTCTGTTTCAAATTAAAGTACTGGTATCTTAGTGAGACACAGTTCTTCAAAGAAGCCCATTAAAGTTACAATGGCACAGGCCAACAAAGGGTTAAAGAAGTATACCTCACACTGTGGCCTGCCCTGAATTAATAAGAAAGAAATTAAATTTCTTCACAGGAGAAATTAGGTGATATCTAATGTTTACTTAGAATAGAGCTTTTTCAATATTTATTTCTAATTATTTTAGCCAGAAAAGAAGAGCGCAGTACTTCACCTGTGACTTTGAAGAATGCTAAGGTCTCCATTTAATTAGAATGTTTTAAAATAACTGCATATTGGTTTTAAGTACCAGGTTACTCAATAAAGTGTAGGACTGATGGGTTACAGAAAATCACCTGTGGAAAGAGCAGATCTTTAATCTTTTTCAAAACAGTGTGATATGTGTTGCCAAGATTTATAATTTCCCTAGAAGCTGGAAATCCAACTTTCTCCAGAGGCGCAGAGAAGTCAATGACTGCTCTGCAACAAGAAAGCCAAATCTGTGGAAGAAAACAGACTCTTGAGGAAGTGGAACACATCTATTTACACATCTGCAGTCATTTGGGACAACTGACGTTCAAAAAAAGAAAATTCTCACATCTTGCTCCCACTTAAGTCATAAATAGTTAAGACAAGGTCCCCACCTGCCTTAAATTTTGCTAGTGTGCTGTAAAGAGGTCACAGGCAGGCAGGGACTGACTTGAGAAGCAGATGGAAACAGGGGCTGCAGATGGATGGTACAGAGTGGCAGGAGACAGCTGAGGGGGTTAGCACATCACCCGGCATGTCCCGTGGGCAGGCATCGGGTGAGCAGGGCACCTAGCGTGAAATCCTGGCACTCCAGTGGCAGCCATTCCTAATGACCAGGCTGGGATTTGACAGATGAGCCTGAACCTGCATTGTAAAGCAGATGAGCAGTGCCAGGCTGTATCAGATTAGAAGCTGCATAGTCATGTTTCAGGTTGCAAGAATTTCAAATCAAAATGCAATGATCAGTTTTCCCCTCTCTCCAACTGTGCAGTTCTGCAACATGTTTTTACCATCTCAGCCTTAAATATTGATGCTGAACATATGTATAGTATGACAATCCTCAGGCAATTTGTGTTTTAGTTCTGCAGTGATAACTCAGCTGTCTCCAATACCACACAATAATTGTAGTTTACTGTTAGTAAACCTGGTACCCTGTATTTTTTCAGCTTTTATTTGTTGCTGTTCATACATATTATGCTTGTTTCTTGTCACTGCACATCTTGAAGTCATAGGAAATGCATGTGAGTACCCAATTTTTCTGTCATGAGCCACGTTTGTAAGTTAAAGCAAGACCACTTACGCATCTTTCCAAAAAATAATATGGCCCATACATCCCCAATCTCAAAAAGTGACATCATCTACCACAGCCAGAATTATGAATAAACAGGAGCACAAGAGGCAAAAACTCATTGTATAGCCTTTGCCAGAAAGCTCCACAAAATTGCTTCTATTGCAGCTTCTAACCAAAGGGCAGATTAACCACTGCACCCAAATCACCCCTTATCAGCCTCGAGCAGACCAGCTCACTTTCTCTACCACCACCCAGGATTTGGTTGGTGGTCAAGCTGGGTCTGCTCTCAGTGAGTAATCTCTGTCCCTCTAGCTCCCAACAGAGGATCTCTTGGGGCTGCCTCAGGCTCTAAACCCCAAAAGGCTCCAAGGGAAGGAGGGACTTTGTACTACTGCCTACAGCTCTGTCTGATTTCCCACAACTGTTCAACAAATGCTTCTCCTTCGTAGGAGAGAGAGGTTTGGCTAAGTCACCATTGAAGACATTCATGTCCGGTTGAAACACAGCTCTGAGCAATTTTTTTTTTATATGCTTGCAGCATCAGGACTCAAACTCTTGACAAGAACTAAGAAAATAATTAGATTTTTTTTCATCTCACTAGCCAAAACTTGTTTGGGGTTGACCAAAACCAAATAATTTTCAGTGTCCCCACCCAAAGCAAAGTACTTAAAACCTTCAATCTAACAAAAGGTTTATTTCAAACAAAAATAAATACAAAGCCTTTTGTTTTCCTGGGGAGTGGAGAGGGGAAGAGGAAGTACTTTATTATTTTTCAAGTAAGCCTAGATCAGCCTCTAAAAATAGAAATCTCAAAACAAATGGAAGAATTATTCTGTTTCAAATATTGAGTCAAAAGGTTTTGATTGTTTTTCTCCTTTCCCTCTCAGAAAATTTTAATGACTTAAAAGTGCATTTTCAGCAAGAAAAAAAACAACAAAGTTTCATCCAGATCAACTTTTGAACTATTGCTTTCAGGAAAAGAAAAAAAGCCCTTTGCTCTGCTGTCACTCAATCTGCAGCCCATAGATGACTGCGATCAACACCACATTTGGGACTAGTCTGCAAATTCCTTGCAAAACAGTGTCTTTGCAAAGCAACATGGTCATGATTTTCCATGCAACCAATGGGTGCACAAGTGTTTTCCAAGAGGCAAAGGTCGGAGCTGGCTCCCTGCTGCTGTCTGTGTCCATGAGTACCATCCTTAGGGTCTCCGATTCCTCTGATGAGCCTGTTTATTAAAGTTATGGGTTTTGGCAAAATATCATCATACTGTGTATCTAAATATTGAATACTATATACTGAATACTTTATCTCTCTTCGTCTTCCCCTCCCAACTGGTAAACACCAGTGGGACACAAGATGGCAGTAGGTTTTCTGGTTTTCCTTTTTTGACTGACAGTGAGGTGGTTGTTAATCCGAAGAAGGCTTCCCTCCCACATCAACTCAGAATTAATTGTGTGAACACACCTGGCAATTATCCAGTAACGAGCAGAGAACAGAAATACAGAGAAGGCCTGTTTTTCCTCACTTACTCTGATCTGTGTATGGGCATAATGGTGCATGTCACCCAACGCATCTGGCAAATCTCATCATGGTGTCAGGCAATATCTATATCCACTTCTGCTCTGCTCAGACACAGACACACGCAGTTAGAGGAGATGACTCCCACCCATAGATACTTCCAGTGGCTAATGCAAAAAACAAATTACAAAAGCATTCAGTATGTGTTCCTCATTTCCAAATAGTTCATCTATTTTATTTAATAATCAACACAATGCCAAAGGAGTAAGGCCTTCCAGAGTCCTGAATTTACAGCTGAGATATATAATCCCCAGGCTGGCAGGGGCAGCACCCTCCTTCTGTGGCACAGCAACTCTTTGTATTGTGTGGCCAGGTTTGGGTAGTAGGAGGGCTGCAGGGGTGGCTCCTGTGAGAAGCTGCCAGAAGCTTCCCCCATGTCTGGCAGAGCCAGTGACAGCAGCCTCCAGGACAGACCTTCCACTGGCCGAGGTTGAGCCCATCAGGAAGGGTAGCCTCTGTGATAACATATTTAAGAAGGGAAGGAAAAAAAGGGAGGTTTTATCCTCTGTTTCAGAGAGAGGAGTGACAATACGTGAGAGGAGCAACTCTGCAGACACCAAGGTCAGTGCAAAAGGAGGGGCGGGAGGTGCTCCAGGCACCAGAGCAGAGATTCCCCTGCAGCCCTTGGTGCAGACCATGGTGAGGCAGCTGTGTCCCTGCAGCCCATGGAGGACCACAGGGATGCAGAGATCCACCTGCAGCGTGTGGAGGAGACCCACACTGGAGCAGGTGGATGCCTGAGAGGAGGCTGTGACCCCATGGGAGGCCCATGCTGGAGGAGGTTTCCTGGTAGCACTTGTGACCTTGTGGTAGTACGTACTGGAGCAGGCTGTGCCTGAAGGACTACACCCCATGGAAGGGTGGCCCACATTGCAGCAGTTTCTGGAAAACTCTTGCCTGTGGGATGGACTCATGTTGGAGAAGTTTGTGGAGGACTCTGTTCTGTGGGAGGGACCCCATCACTGTGGGAGGACAAAGCAGATCTTGGGAAGGACTGCAGAATGGGAAAAAGGTTTTTTTAAGATTTACTTTGCTTCTCATTATCCTTCTCTGATTTTGTTAGTAATAAATTCATTTAATATCCCCAAGGTGAATCTGTTTTTACTGTGACAGTATTCAGTTTATGAACTCTCCCTGTCCTCATCTCAACTCTTGAACCTTTCATTATAGTTCCTCTCCCCTGTCCAGCTGTGGAGGGGAGTGCTAGAACAGCTTTGGAGGGTGTCTGACATCCAGCTAGGGTCAAACAAGTATGACTTCCTTCCTACAGCCTGATCAGGGGACACAGAGGACACTTGTTGATGGCATTCTGCACCAATAGAGATGGAGCAACTGTGCTGAGAGATGGAAGTTGTATGCACAGACCCTTCACAGTGAGTGGAAATTAACCATACATCCTGCCAGACCATGGTCCTCTTAACACCCAGAGGGACATCTCTGTATTGAGCAGTGACACATGCACCCAACGCAGCTGACAGGGAAGCAGTTCTGGGCAAATATAGCAGTATCCCTCTGGGATGCACTGGTCAAAATCCAGTGAAGTCATAGTAATAGCACTTCTAATGATGAAAAACAGGGTGCAGGTTTTGAGGACCTGCTGGGATTTGGACACCTAAATTCTACTATGTTTTCTTTTTACCCAACTAAACCCTCAACTGCTCATTTGAACCTCTGGGCCTAGAATTCCAACACTCATCAGCCAACAGTGGTCTGTCAACTGATCCCAGATGGGTGAGAATGATCACCAGAACTTCCAGACTTTGACAACTGTCATCTCAGAGTGGATCCATAATTCAGGATCCACATTAACCATCACAGATTGGAGCTGTGCTTTAGCCACTGTGACCCGCACAACAGAGACAGCCATAAACAGTAATGAGATATATTGATCTGCAACTGTTGTAAGGCGGTTGTTGTAATCTGGTCTGATTGGATTCTGTAAAAGATGTGTAACAGGGAATGAAAAAAAAAAAAAAAAAAAGCAGTTTGCAGTTTTCCAAAGGGCATCTTCTAATAATCATGTGAATCCCTCTATCTCTGCATCTCTGCTGACTTCTCCAATGTGCTCTCAAACATTTCATTCCTGGGTTCAGCCCTACTTCCTTCACGAAACACAAAGGAAAGAGATAAAAAAGATACATAAATCTGACATGGGAAGCTTCTGAAAGCTCTTTGCTGGATGACTACTTGAGCTGATTTTGTCCTGAGCAAACCATACCTTCCAAAGGACAATTTCTGCCACTGGGGAAAAGCTATCAGTGAAGTGCTGCTGGAATTTAAACACAAGTCAGCAGCCCTGGTAAGAGGCAAAAAATTGATTATTAATTTATCTTTATTTTCCCACAAATTGTCCTTTCCACATCAAATCTCAGACATGACAGTAACATAAAGAAAACTTCCAGATCTATAGCAATGTGTTACAACAGAGCAAGCTGCTTTTCAGGGCCAGAAGTTTGGCAATTTTAGCAAGCACTAGCACTAAAAACCTGTTTTAAAGGCTATAGAAAGCACACTGAAGCAAATTTGCTCCAAAATGTGAAATCAAATAGACCATGTAAGTTCAGTATCACTAAAGCTGGTGAATAATCAGTGCAATAAAATCTCTGCCCAGAAAAATACCCTGTCGGTGGAGTAATGCTGTAGACACCCCTGAACAGATGGGACCCAGAAAGGTCCATGACATCTAGAGATGAAAATAGCTTTCACAAAAAAACTCCAAGATTGCAGGCCTGATTCTGATCTCACCTTGCTGTAAATCATAAGTCACTCCATTTAGGCTGGAAGTTAAGTGAAATCAATTTAAGATCCTTAATTTTTAAGGAAGGATAATTATTTTACTCCCTCCTTTCCAATTTGAAGCAGCCCATCAAGCATCTAGCTGGATGCAGGCTGTAAAAGAGCATTTCTCTGGATGAAACCAGCCCTTCTCCCTCCTTTAAATCCCCTGCCCTCTAGTAAAACACTTTAATAATGTGTAAGAGCTATTTTTGTTGGGGTATGCCCAGTTGTCCCAGACATAATATAGACTGTCTCCCAGTCCAAAATCAACTCAGGTGGCCACTGTGAAGCTGTGAAGTCAGAGACATGAAGCATGGGAGCACCAGAAGTACCTTCCAGGACAAAAGGTATGTCTTTCCCCTTTCTGTGTCAAATCACCTGCAGCCAGTGGAGATTCAGCTAGGAAGTAGCTGCCTGGCCTGTTGTTGGCCTCTGAAGACATCAGTCTCTGAAGGGCTCTGTATTTAGGTAACAGTCCTTTTTCAAAACAACTCAATTTCTTTGTGGAAAATTTTAAAAATTACTCCAAGATATCTTTCTTCCTACATCTGTCAGGGTAATGTTACACATCCTGATGTACATGAGAGATGAGCAGGGTCACATATGTGTCTTGGTTTCAAGCCAGACACCACTGATGTTAAAACATGCAGCTTCTGCGTCCAACCCAGCGTCCAAACTAAAACGGTAAAAGATTGTACAAAACTCTCATTTGCCTGATTGCAATAGCATTAAACCCTCTCCAAGTAGGGTTAATTCTATCTTTTTTATTTAAATTAAAATGTTCTCCTTTTCCCATGCAGGCTTGTAAAGACATGGGAACATATTCTGCTGCCTTCCTGACATAAATCAATGGATATATTGAAGGGTCAGGCCAAAAAATATATACATTCCTTGCCCTTCAGCTCTATTTCACCCATAAGCGTTTGCCCACATCCTGGAACAGAAGAAATGTTTTCTTTCCATTGAATTTCCAACTTTCATATTTCTACAGAAGTTGGCCATCACCACACAGTTGATATTAAAAACTTGACCCAGAATCTGTTAGGAAGAGAAACTCTTTTAACAGAATGACAATTATAATTCATCCAAAAATATCTACACACAGAATAAAATGAAACACAAATGAATGTTTTTCTTGAGGATACCGTCTAATAAAAACTCCTTCCCAGTCTGACTCTCCTTCAAGCATACCTTTATTTAACAGGCAACTGCCAGCTTATTCATCCTATTCCTGTTCAAAATGTGATCACGTTCATTGCTTTGAATATAACAAAAGAATAAAGATCTATGGAAAATCAGACACTTCTCGGCCAACAATGTGTAAACTCTGACAGTTTATACATTCAGGCAGCTAGAAAGTACAAGTTTATGGTCCTCACTAAATTACCACATACAATAGTTACAGGCAATTTTTAAAAAATATAGGCTAGAAGGAGTGAAAATCAGAATTTAAATTAATTGCATGTAACATGCTTTAAGGTATATTTGTCATTCCTGTGGACCACTGTTTGTCTGGGAACCTGTGCATGCCCAGCAAACCTCAGGGCATGATTCTTTTCCATACCTTTCATACAAGTATATTTCTGCCAAAAGCAGCATTCTCCATTGCCTTATTTTCAAACCTATCTTGAGCAAAACTTAGAAAAGCTTCTAAAGTGCACCCCAAAGTGTTCTGTGACTGTGATGTAGCATCTTTCTGCTGTCAAAGGAGCATGTATGACTCCAGCCACGTCAAAATAAGAGGGCAGTTTTTACTGAATTCACCTTTAAAGCAACCCTCACAATGGTAACACTCACCACCCCCTCACCCCAAAGTAGAGAGTGGTGTCTCAAGAAAATCATCAAGATACATCACAGTGCTTAGACAGGTTTTGATGCTCAAATACCTCCTGCTGGACAACTCTTCCTTACAGTCTCACATGATGGTCTGAAGGACTCTGCGTACTATAATGTCAGTCTTGGAAATACAAGTTAATCATCCACTCTGATCAGCTCTTGTCTCTGGTATTTCTTAATTGACCTCACACTTCGTGGTTTTGACACCCTTTTTGTGGCAAGGTGAATGTGCATGCTGCTGCCCTGTTTCTAGACAGTGTGCCTCTGCAGCAGTAACAGCCACTCAGGGACATTTCTCTTTAAATACAAAGTTTCCAGGCAGTAAACAGGTTGTTGGAATTATTTCATTTTATGTGTATTATTATGTATTACTACTTTGATATTTTTCCTATTTTCCTTGACATTTTTTGTCTTCTCAGAGGTACACAATGAAAGGATGACACAGGTAGTAACACATTGGAAAATCAGTTTGGATGTTAGGGAAAAAGATCTTATGATGGAGGAGGTCTAACACTAGCATGGATTGCCCAGAGAGGTTGTGGAGCCTCTATCCTTGGAGATATTAAGAATTTGACAGGATATGACCCTGAGAAATATGCTCTAATAGAGCTGGACTTCAAAGTCAGCCCTGCTTTACATGGTGTTTGGGCCACATGACAGACATCCTGTTCACCTGTTCACACCCTTCAGACATCCTGTTCACCCAAGATTATTCTATTAGCACGTCTGTGTAAATGTCTCCTTAAACTTTAACAGTTGTGGTCCCTGCATTTAATTTTTCAGCTTTTGACAGGTTTTCTCAAAGGTCTTCTCTATTGTTTCAGTGCTTTTGACGCCTTGGGGAAAGACAAGAAATCACCGGGTTTGTGTGTGAGCCCATCAGGGCAGGCATTTGTGTTTCACTGCTGTAGCATGTCCATCCCACCTGTGTGCAGCTCCCCAGCAGCTGTGGCCAGGAGCATGTGCCAGGGCTCCAGAGAAGCTGAGCCTCCAACATCAGCCCACATCCTAGACATCCATCACAAGATGGTTAAATCCAGCAGGTTTGGGCTGCCTTTCTCCAGCAAAACATCAAGCTGAAGCACTTGCTCAGCAGAAGTCTGAAGGCCGATTGTTTTTATTAAGGTAAAAAACTTCCCTGTGACACATGTCAGTGTCCAGATCTGATGAGAGCTAAGGGAGAGGTCAAATAGAAGGTAAGCTGAGAGCACAGCCATACCCCAACACACCTGGGGACCTGGGTAGTACTAGAGATATTACTTTCTTTTTCCTTAATAAAGCAAAATAATTTATTCCCTGGCCTTTGCACTTTTATTACAAGCTGTGTAAATGGCTTTGTTTGTTTGTTCTGTGGTTTTATAGCTGGACACTTTTGTAATTAAGGGTGTTTTTAAGTGATATGTGTATAAAATCGAAGTGGGCAAGTGGAAAAAATAAACAGAAGGAAAGTTTTTAATAAGTTATTTGAATTGGCTGTGATATTCTTCCCCACTAGCTAGTGAGGTTTTAATTAGCATTGAAAATCATAAGTAACTGGAGATGAAAGAGCCCTATTAGGTCATCCAGTCCAGTTCCCTGCCAGTTCAGAATTGTGCCCAACAGTGTATTTCCCAGTGTTTTGTCAAGTCCAGCACTAAGCCTGTTCATTACATGAATAATATGCTCTTTTGAAGTAGCAGGAGGGAAACTGCTCACAATCCATATCCAGGCACTTTCTTACAGTTTGTAACAAAAAACAATGATAAGTGAAGATGCAAGCCAGTATAGAAATTTATATGCAGGACTCCACATGGGGTATTTACTCTCATTATTCTTATAGGGGAGCTCACACGTGGCTGCATAAATATGAACGATGGACTAAATGTCATAGCAGGGATTGCGGGGAAAAGTGTTTAACTGCTTCACTGAAATGGTTCTGAAGAGGCCCAAAAGAGGGAGAGAGGAGGAGCTGCAAAGTCTTCATTCAACTCCTCCTGGCCTAGGTCAGACTTCATCCCCCAGGAATATCTTGCATAGCTCACTTGCATTTTTTTAAGAAGTCTGCGTAAGAATTAAAAAACAAGCCAACAAACAAAGAAAAACCCTCTAGAGCACATGTCTCAGGTGACAAATCCCATAAAAAAGCAGCCAGCAGTGAGTTGTCAAAAAGAGGTGAAGGTTTCTTTTAGACCAATGAGTCAAAGCAGAGATCAGGACAGCTAGTATGAAAAGTACAGTTTGGCAGATGAGGACAAGGGATCCTTCCACATCCGGTAGCAAGACATCAGTAGGATCCTTTAAAATACCTGTGACATTTTTCTAATAAAAATGTCTTGCATAGAATACAACTCTTTATATATAATTTTAAGTAAAAATTACAGACAGTAAACTGCAACTGCAACCATGATAAAAAAAATCAGCATGGACCAAAAAAAGTAATTTTTAATGTTTAGCCTACTTAAATATAGTTTTATGGAGACATAGTTATGAAAAAAAAACTTATCAAATGCTACAGATCTTTCCAGGAAGGAAGGAAGGAAGGAAGGAAGGAAGGAAGGAAGGAAATTTAAATTAGAAGGTAATTTGGCTGGGGATTCAAAACTAAGAAACAAAAATATAGATGACATATGGACTTTCTTAGTTAGCCAAAAGCATAATGTCATAATCAAGAAAGATAATGACATTGTCTAAAAGGCCGTCCTGATGAAGTTAGATGTAAAGGAGTAATAAATGACAGAAAGATGAGGAAAGAAGACAGGAATTAATGTAAACTAAAACTCAAAGTATGTAAAGTTAATATGGAAGTCTAAAGATATCAGGATAAACTACCCCTAATAATAACAATAAAGGATTAAACCTTGCTATATTTTAAAAGTCATTTTAGACAATATCTGATTTGGAGAAAAATGTGTAAGGAGGCAGAAGTGTTGGGCATCTAGTTCTGGCCTACAAATGGAAAGCATGGTAAAAGGTAAATAACATATTCATATCACCAGAATATTATAAGAAACATTTGATTCCACCAAAATAAGAGAGATTTTGAAGATCTACTAAAGGTAATAATTTTTATATGGAAAGGCCCATAGAATATACCTCTAAAAGTCCTTATATTTGTGCTTAAGGCAGCAATTAGCCATCTTATATTCAATTTTGATGCATCTTTGAACACTGGATACATTCCAGAAATTTAAAGCATACAGTGATGTGCCAAAATACAGAAAGGACAGGCTATGAGGTGCAGGTAGCCAAAGTGAGGTGCAGGTAAACCTCTCAGATGTAAGTGGATGTTAATCCTGGACATCATTTAAAAGTTGGTAACAAGCAAAGAATGGGATGACAGGAATGTAATTACTAGTATTCAGTACAGTTTCACAAGGAAGAGCTCTTGTCATCCTAAAAATTAAGTGGGACTGGTGTTTATAAGGCTGTAAAATGTGCAGCTGAAGTATGCCTCAGCTTCTAGGGTGTGTTCATCTCCCTAAAATTAGCATTATACGCAGTCAGTAAAGGCTTCAGTAACTGAACCAAGTGCTGGCTTCAATACATATCCAAAAGTAGTTATCAGCAGGCAAATTTTCCATATGGGTGCACCTGATGGAGAGGTCTTCTGTGATCAGAGCTGGGCTGTACACTGTTCAGTTTGCTTTTCATCGGTGGTTTGGAAGTAATAAAGGAAGAATGTTTTAAAGCAATCAAATGCAGAGCAGCACACCTAACAAGGAATACAGAGCAATGTGACAGTATGAGAGTCCTAAGCTCTTTGTATTTTTCACCAAATTTCTTCCTCATCAAACAGCTTTAACCCCATACCTATGTGATGATTAGGTCAAGCAGAAGAGTTCCCAAATGAGACAGGAGCGCCAGCTCCGTAGCATGATGAGAGTATTACGCTGCTGTATGGTCAGATGGCATTGCTGATGATTTAGCAATATGGCTCCCACAGAAGAGGTGTAACAACAGTAAAATCCACTCAAGAGTGTCTTACTCAGGCAACAGGGATGGAGATTCAAGCCTCTGGCTGAGGTCCACCTTCTCATTTTTCAGGAGAGGACCACAATTAGCTTGCTTTCTGTGAGCTCTCTGCAGAATGAGAAAGTTTTTTTAAACCTCTCAGATGTAAGAATGTACCAAGCAGGAAAAAAGTTTTTCCAAGTTCAATTACTGCCCCCCCTCACAAATGATAAAATAGCAACCTAAGGCCAGATAAAAGCGTGCGCCTGGGCATTGCCCACAAGTGGGTGGTGAGATGATGCTCACAGCAGGTGGACATCCAGGATTTAGAAAATTGTCCCAGTATTTTGCCAAGAAAGACTTTCTGCAGTTCTGACACTCATTTTCTTAAAAGTATAGTCAAGTACCTGAGGAGACAAATAATTTTTAAGTGTTTTAAAAATTAAATATAAATTTCCTTATTGGGAGAAAATCATAAAGCACAATCTGTTTGCATTATCTTTTTAACAGCTAGAGAAACGACTTGATTACAGCATATATAAATACCTTCATGGAGACAAAATGCCATATACCAAATGGCTGTGTCACCTGGCAGAGAAAGGCATAACATGAACAAAAGTCTGGATTCAGTTTCCAACTTCAAATAGGAAATAAGGCACAAATTTAAATCATTGTTACAAACTACCAAGAGAGTGTCAGAGACTGTGTCCCCGGATGTCTTTGAATCCTGGTTGGATATGATTCTGAGTTCCGTGATTTAGCCAGCTCTGACATTATTTGGCTTAGTAGGAGGCCAACTCGGTGAAATTTAATGGCTTGTGATGTACAGGGGGTCAGACTGATTGTTCTAACGGTCCCCTCTGGCCTTAAATTTTGTGGAAAACTTCAACTAACCAGCAAAGCAAGTGCAAATGACCCAGTGGTTGCAATGTATTGCTCAAAGTGCAGTAGATCAACTTTAAATAATTAATTAGCATCAAATCCTGGCTTAATCACTAACAGGAAAACAGAGGGAGAGAAGGAGTTAGCCCCGGAGAACAGTTCACTCAGCATTAATACAGAGAAAAATTGCATCTAACTCCCCAGAAAAAAAGGTGTGCAAGTCTTTTTACAGAATCAAACCTAGATTTTACAAGAAGAAAAATGGTTTACATACTTAAAAGTCCACTTAGCACTTGGCATAGAGCTATTTCTTTCTACACTGAGTGCTAGCACACTTCAAGGGCACTGAGGATCCAATTACTATCCTACAAAGTGTAGGGGTTGGCTGAACAACCCCAGAGTAACTCAAATACCAGGGAACCTGGCCTATTCCCTGTCCATAAAATACACAGAAAACGGTCTCACTCCCTGACATTTTTTCAGCTGGGACAGCTGCTATAACAACTCAGAGCTTTTCAATTTCTGTACAGAGCTTATGTGTAACCTCTTCAAGTTCTCAGCCTGGAACCACTTTTCTTCCAAACGCATTTCACTGGAGCAACCAAAAGTGTTCAGGGAAAAGCTGTTTGATAGCCTCTGGAGGGGGAGCATTAAATCAATGAAGAATCTGAAAGGTGGGGAGGGGGACATGGAAAGGAGAGTGGGATAGAAAGATTTACAGCAAAAAAACAACATACAGCTTGAATCCAGTCCAAGAGAAGCCACAGGGGGCTGGTGCCAGTCATCACTGATGAAAGGGTTTGGATTTGTCAAGGAGAAAGATGCTGAATAAAAATTGCATTCAAAGCCCCAGTGAAATTTCATTAAGGGCTGGTCCCTTGGAGTTTTGCCTGAGCAATGGCTCCAGGTTTGTGTACTCTGGGTGCATTCCGATCCCCTCCTTCATGCCCTCCTCTTCCCCAGCAGCGCTGCAGCTCCTGCTAGGGCAACGCTGCCCTCAAATCCAACTTAGGCTGCAGGGAAATGCTGTGTTTAGAGAATCAGTGCTTCAAATCTCACTGCTGGATTTAACTGTTTAGCAATGTTTTCCAGCTACTTGACTCCTTCCATCACCCAGCCCAGCCAGAGGGCTTAGCCTCTTTGGAGTGTTTCTTTGCACGTTTTTTTGCTCAGTGGAAATTTGCTGTAGTTATGATATGACTCAAAATCCTGCCCATGTGTCTGCTGTTGGGGCAGAAAGCCCCACAACCCACCTCTCCCTGGGATGGAGCTCAGCAAGTGGCTGCAAGAGCTGCTTCTCATCCTTCTCCTAAACCCTGCCAGCCCTTCAGTACCCCTGATGCCCACTTCCACAGCATCAGGGAACAGGAAGACTACAATTTGTAGTACATTACTAGTAAATGTAGTTTGCCTGATTTAAGGGGCTGATGGCGTCCCCTCTAGTATTTGGCATGGGGATGTTAGGCTTGGCTGTGCTCATACTCAAGGGCAGAGGTTTCCATCAGCAATTTAAAGGCCTAATAATGGAAACAAAAAAGGCAGAGTCAATATGAAATCTTCACCAGTGAAATCTGAAGCATTCAGCAAGGGAATGCAAAACATAAAACAGCAAACACTCTTCCAGCAAGCTGTACACTGTAATCTATTGACCAAAGCAGTCAGTCAGGGAGTTCATCTCCCCAGTAGGCTGGAGAAATTAGTTCTAGTGTCAGGTATTTCTTTAATGCAATACTACTGAGTTTGAAAAGCTGCAAACAGTCTTATTTCATGGGACAAACTGGGAATCAAGCCTCTCTTCAGTCACAGTAAACCCAAAAATGCTTCACATCTTCTTCTCAGGCCAACGATGAGATGCTTTCCTCATTGTCTTCTTCTAGGTGCTGTTGCCTCCCAAGTGCTGAGCAGTGACACTTTGAATCAGCCCAAATCACCCCAAAAAGGGCTGGCAGCCCACCCCAGGACAGCAGCTTGTCAGCACCAAATCCAACCTGCACATTGGGCAGAGGCTTCTGCTATTTCAGCCCCCTCAGCTCAAAATACACCTCCCCATATTCACCCCAAATCAGGGCAGGCCAGACTTGGCACTGGTCCTGTCAATGACAACCAGGGCAGCAACGTCAACCCCACAGGTTCCTGCTCTGCCCCTGCACACCCCAGGCACTCTGCTGGCCCATCTGGCCTGTCACAGGGATAAATAAACACCATGTTGCAAGCAGTCCATCACTCCAGGGAAGAGCAGGGACTTTTTCAGAGGCATTCATGAGATGCAAAAAATTTTTCACCCACTGCTGTACCACTGCAGTAACCCTGCAGCACCACTTTAGCTGCAAAGACATGCACCACACCTACATCTTTTGGGAATTTTGCTTTACTGAACTTTCTAAAATGTCAATCTGACACTCTTTCAGGTTTCAGTCCTGAGGGTGGGTAAAGTGTGAGCTCTTGCTTGGCTCACTTGGACAAGTTCTTAGGGACCTTCAAGGAGAATGACTTCAAACTGAGTGAAGTAGCTTTAGTTTGGATATTAGGAAGAAATTCTTTACTGTGAGGGTGGTAACGCCCTGGCACAGGTTGCCCAGAGAAGCTGTGGATGGCCCATCCCCGACAGTGTACAAGGCCAGGTTGGACTGGGCATTGGACAACCTGGTCTAGTGGAAGGTGTCCCTGCCCATGACAGCAGGGTTGGAACTATATGATCCTTTTAGTTCCCTTCCAACCCAAACCATTCTATGATTCTGTGATTCACATC
Source organism: Pardalotus punctatus (assembly GCA_013400915.1). Classification (NCBI taxonomy): domain Eukaryota; kingdom Metazoa; phylum Chordata; class Aves; order Passeriformes; family Pardalotidae; genus Pardalotus; species Pardalotus punctatus. The sequence continues at coordinate 373,656 of VZTX01023468.1, forward strand.
AGGCCAAATTCTGCATGATCAGCCCAAGTTTTACTCAACAGGCAAATGTAACTCCTGGTTTCCATAGAATTTGTTAGCTTATTGGGTTGCAGCCATGATGAGAATCATGCTCCCTCTGGAAAAGAAGCCACAAGGCCCATAGCTGTCCCACACTGCAGCCTAAAGAATCCGCAACACAGCTCCAGCAGTGTGAGAGATAAACCCAAGCTTTAGGCATGACTTCATTTCTTGCTGCTTTTTTTCTATCTGACTTGCAGCGTCACCATTGGCATAAACAGCCCTGAGTTCTCCATCATCTATTTCCTTCTTCGCTTCCTCCTGCACCAAGTGTGTGTTTTTCACATTTGTATAGTACTTGCAAGCTCAGAAAAGCTCATCTGACTGTGACTGAAACTCTGGCACACAGCTTGATTTTTTTTCCCCTTTCACTGAACTAATTTTTGCATGATATGCTGCCAACTTTACTTTTCCCCCCCTTCTTTCTATATAAACAATATTCCTTTTCCAAATATTTCTTCCACATTTGATAAAATGTGTTGCATACGTTAGATGACTTTGGCTCAATTTTATAAAGAATTGGCATAATGCAATATCCTAACTCAACTTTGATTCACTAAAAAAAATATGTCATTAAGAGCTGTATATACTTCTGATTTTAGTGTACAGCCATGATTGACTATTTCAGTGGTAAGTGATGAAGGCATGGCCAAATATAAATAAAAGCTGTACACCACCTTTCAAAGACATGCCTTTTATTTCTTTTATAGGAATGGATTAGGTTCTAAAGTTTTCAGAAGGTGTTGCTTTACCAGTGGCACTTCTACAAGTACAGCAGTGTTAACCTTGGTTCCTTGGCCAGATTCCAGTGTGGTTAATTATACTCTGTACACTGTGAAATTCCCACATAATTTTCAATTAAGGAAGTTATTTGCCACTTCTCCCACTCCTTGAAAATTATTGGTGAGATCTGCTCATACAAAATGGCTGCTGTGCTCCATCCCAAGAGCGGCTGCATGTTAGCAAACACTCATGCACAAAGATGACGTGGATATAAAGTTTAGTCCTTTATTCTAATCATTGTCAATGGAAATTCTTTGGTCTTGTGCTTCATATGCCAAAAAAGGAAGGTCAGATTCTGGGAACATGAAGATGTCTAAATGCATGCACACACCCCACCTTGCTAGAACTGTTTGGAGCTAGTCTGCGCCCAAACTTTAACTTGAATACGTGAATTGTTTGCATTAAAAGTCACCTTTTTACTGTCGTACCCTAGAGAGGATTGCAGAAGGATTACATCTGGCTGTTAAGGTCTCCCCAAGAGGAGGAAACATTCAGGCTAACTTTCACACCACCCTTTCAAGGATCTTTCCAGGCTGGGTGGCCTCTGGCAGTGAACTTTCCTGAAGAACATACAGCTTGCTGGCCAGCATACCCTCAGGCACAGCCAGAGTTGCTTTGCCCTTTTCTCACTGCATGTATGCAGTGTTCCAGAAGACTCTGGTCTTGTTTTCCAGCCCATCTGCTACCCCAGGAGGTGGCTGTTGTTCATGGGAATTGCGGAAAGGCAACGGGAGGCAACTATTTATGGAACTGTGACCCAATGTCAAGAGCTGGAATTTCACGCCAGATATTCAACACCATGCCTCTTTTAGCCAACAAGAAGCTTTTGCCAACATGACCAGGTCTAGCATCCCACATCCTTCATGGCCTTGCACCTTCAGCATTCACTGACAAGGCTGGTTCATGCTCAGAGACAATGCTGCTAGGATCACCAAGTGCTTTGGCTTTCACAGAATGCACCACAAAGGGAAAACTCCTTCCACTTCAGTCCTGGGGGAAGGATTCCTGATGGAGTGTGCTTGGTCAAACCAAGGCTGACCTTGGCCACAGGATCAGCAAACATGTCTCCTGCAAGGGCAGGGTTGTATCTGAAGTCACATTCCTAAACCATCACGTTCTTCCCAGTCCTGGCTACAGTGGCTTGCTCCTTTCCACCTCTTCCCGGTCTCAAGACACGGGTGTCTTCATTCTTCCTTTCCAGTCCTTCTAAGTTTGACTCACTCCCTTACTATTAAATTAACACTTCACTGGCTCTTTTTTTCCTGGTCTTCCTATTCTCTATAGCCCCTTGTCACCACCACAAACTGCCATCTTCAGCGTGTCCACTAATTGTTGGCTGTCCCTGTCCTTTCTCATCAGAAACACATCTTTTTGCAAATAAAAATGAGAAAAATCTTTGCTCTCTCCTGTATTTTTTTCCAGCTCTGGCTGAAGATTCTCCTACACTGGAGGAGTAGCTGTTCCCTCTCTTTCCAAAACCCTTCTGTGACACAGGCATGGCGCTCTGCACACTGGATAGTCTGCCTGTGTTGCCATCAAATGTGTGACCCTCCTCTCTATCCCACCATGCATACAAGTGTATGTGTACATGACAAGTCTTCTGTACTGAAACTCTGTCCCAAAATTGCCATGCTGCCAAAGTCTCCTCTTGCAAGGCAGCCTGTGAGCAGATACCCCCTGCTTTCACTTTTGCCCAGAGGTCACACCTGAGCACTCCCCCCCCTCCCCGCCACTTCTGCACTGTCACCTCTTTACTCTATTGCAGCCATGACCCATTGTTTGTAAGATTTTACACAAGCAAATGAAATGATCTTCAGGATGAGCTGTCAGAAGTCATCACCTCAGTGAGAGAAGTGTGATGAAGAGTCCAACCTGGCATTTTTTTCTATTGATAATGTCCTCGCCACCTCATTTTTAAAAATATTTTCAGAAGTAGCCTATTCCATGTCTTTGTCAGCATAAGAAAGGTCTCCCACATTTTATTATGGATTACTAAAATTGAGGTTAGCTATGCCAAAAGTACTTTTCCAAATACAGACTCTGTTTTGAAGGCCAAATTGTTCAATAATGGCCTACATCTGTCAAACAGGGGCATTACCACTGACCAAGTGATAAATTTAATCCATGAGAAAGCTCAGAGCACATAAACTATATTGTTCCCCATCTGACTAAACTAGAGAGTAGTTAACTCGCTGTGAAGCCATTATTTTATAACATCTGAAAAAATGTTCACAATAACGATTCTGTAGAGGCCGTTTTAGAAGTGGGTATAATATTGGAGTGCCTGTGGTAGTGACCCCCTGGGAAGAGCCCCTTGTAAACCATTCATAAACAACATGGAGAGGGGGAGCTCTGTGTGTGGTCTTGACTTGATCTTGCAACTTTGGGAGCTGAACAGCCCAAGGTGGATCCATTTCATAATCACTTTATTTGTTTTGAAATCTCTCAGCATCCTTCAGATGACCTTCATAGGAGTATAAGGCAAGAATTTTAATTATTATTGTACATAAATCTAATGCTTATCACAGAGAGGCCCTCAAACTCTGTTGGAACCTCTATGTATTACTGCAATAAAAACAAAACAATACTCCCACTAATTACAAAATTAGTATTTAATCTCTCTGTCAGTAAGTCTGATGCTGCCAGCACGGCTCAGAGAACTTCCCTGGAAACTGGCAGACAATAAATTCTACAGATGCTACGTGACAGACATCTATTTTGAATATCCATCTCAGCTCCTTGACTTCCCGTGAGTTTCTCAAAATAACTTAGTAAACAACCTGCTAACACGGATGGTGGGAGCACCGCTAAAATTGGTTCCTACTTGTCCACACAAGCCCTGGGATTCCAAGACTTCAGCAGTCCGAGTTTTTGTGGTCATGCCGGGTATATGAAGTAACATATATTGCAGTTACTTGGCTAACCTGAATTAATGGTGGCATTCAGACCACCCTGCCTTGTAATTTCGAAAAGGTCACCTCAAAGGCCACTGGTGCAGACACAGGAAGAGAGAGTGTTCTTATTTTATACAGCTGTGTTGCAGAAAGTCCCAGCAATGGAAGGAAATAACAGATAACTGTTGATCCATTATTTTTTAAGAGTTTGGTTGTAGAAGCAGGAACCCAACCTTGCAAAATTTTATATTCTCTTTATATCAGAAAGGGGAGTGTTTTGAATAGGCTTTTTATATCTCTGAAAATGTCTGCCTGCCACTTCACAGAACAAATAAGAAAGTGTTGTCCTTGCCAGAAGGAGGTAAAATCTCATTTCAAACTCATTTAACAAAATGTTATCAATTGAATATGCAGAGGGGGAGAAAGAACAGAGATTACTAGAAGGAGTAGTACTGAAGGAGTGAGCCTTGCCACAGCAGGATGGGATGTCACCGTTTCTGCTAAAAATACAAATAAAATCCCTTCACAGAGATACAGAACTTCTTAAAGACCTGAATGAAAACAGAAATAAGAATTATTTACTCAATGGACAGCAAACGCAATCTAATCCTTCCCTGCTTATCTTTTTAGTGCATAATCAATAAAGCCAACACGGAAATAAAAGCTGTCACAATTATGGGAATTGTTTCTTGTGCAGCAAGGTCTGACATCATCTAATGTGAGGTTAATTAATAGTTAACTTGGATAGCTCAATTACCTAGTGAAACCACATTGTTAAACCTCCGGCTGTGACCAACTTGTAACCTAAGAAGAATTTGCTCATATCTGGCTCTGGCCCATGCTGGAGACTGGGGACTTTAATGGCTGCTGACTCCTGGCAGTGCAGCCACGTGGTGTACATCCAGCATGGAATTCTCCTGGTTGAGATCTAAACATCAGTTACATAAACACAAGATTGACTCAAAGGAACAGCAAACCAGTCTGCAGCTCTTCAGGAGATGATGATCAGGTAAAACATGAGCTCTGTTTTCACCATGGGGGCTTTTCTGATTGACTGGTGTAGTGCCTTAGAGGTGTATGGTTTGGAAGATACATCCTCAGCCGAAGTGCACATTTCCTGGGCTTCTCAGTGAAGTGACAACTGCAACTATTGTCCTGAAATGCGAAGACCGGGGCACAGAGTTCTTGCTGAGTGAGCTGACACAGTTGTATGTTCATCCCACAGTGTTGGTGACCCACACGTCTCACTATTTCAAGTCTCAGCCAATGTTTGCACAACTTCTGAAAGAAAAGAGGATGCCTTGCTTCTGAAAACTAGCTGAAAAGTTACTCCTCATAATTTAAACAGTTAAAGTCCACTTCTAAGACCCAGAGAGTTAGTAGACCTACAAAAAAGCGTGAATCCTCTTTGTTTGTGTCTATATTACTAAGATAACCTGTGCCTGGAAGAAGTCCTGAGTCCTGGAAAGAGGGATAATCTCCACTGTTAAGCTGTTAAGTGACCTGATTACAGTACAGCTTGGGCCAGTGCCAGTTAGAGAGTTGTAGTGTCCCCCTTCAGTTTCCAGGCACATTTTGGGAGCCAGAGGGTGTCCAGGAGCAGGTGGTCCACAGACAGCCACCCTGCTCCAAGTGCTGAGCTCTTCTGCCTGCCCAGTTGCTGCATCCTTGGCCTTGTGGGGATCAGACCCAAGGATGTTTCATGTACTAACACAGACACAGTTTCAACTCCCAGAAGAAAAAGCTGGCTTCAATCTGTCGGAAAATATTTAAAAAGAGCAGATACTCTTAGTAATTGATGATTGAAAAAAAGAAAAGTTAAACCAAATATTTTCCAAAGCTAGAGTGGACTTCACTGAGGACAGAAAATTGACCTCACTGAAATACTGCTAAATTACTACTAAAGTACTTATATATACAAATATATAAAACTAATGTTATCTTGATTTAAAAGGGATTTTTTATTTTTTTTTATTTTTTTTTTAATTTTTTTTGTTTGTTTAGGTTTTATTTTCAGAACCAAGTGTGGTTTTGCTTTCACATTCTCCATTTCTCTCTGCTTTGCCTTTCTCCACTAAATAAAAAAACCAGGAACTGGAGTGAAGAGAAGAGGAAATCTTTGGAATTCTGCTGTCATTTGTTTTTCTTCAGAAGTTGGTAGGGAGGAATAAAACATTTCTCCTGCCAAAGAAGAAACAGACACAAAATCTAGGTGCTCAAAAGAAAATGGGAAATGAGAATGAGAATCGCTGGAAAATAATTCTAATAGGCATAGGGCACGGGCAGAGAGAGGTAAGGCATTGGAAGCAAGGTTGCACGTAACGGTTGACTGGGGATGAAATCCATCTGGAGCTGACCAGCTGCTTTAAGTGTTTGCTCAAGCTGTACCAACATGACTCAAACAATGAGTCTTCTGCTGGTCCAGGTCCAAGCTCAATTCTTTAGCTAAGTCTGCATGCTCTGGATATCTGCATTTTTAACAAAAACATAATCATCAAGGTGAAAATGAGGGTTTAATTTGGCATATAGCACCCTCAAATGGGAAGGACAAAGACAGAGCCTTCTTTCTACAGCAAGGAATTTTGTTTAATTTCCTTGGGTAAAAGAGACATGCACTGTATAGCAAAAAAAAATAGGAAATAGTGTGATATTGGTCAATAAAATAAAGAAAGAGGAAAATCCAGAAAGCCAAAAAAGGATGGATACTAGTGTATGATATTAATTAAATCAATTAAGATCCATTGAATTAGTAAAATCACATGCTTGATATTTATTTCAACTTGTTAACTAAATTCTGAACCATCCAGAGTGATTCAGTTTATATACAGACACTTTTCTAGGGAAATCAGAAGTACTAAACACAGTCTCAGGCCAGATCCTGTCTATTTGCATTTCATATGGGAGAAGATGCAATGTAATACATCAGTTGCAGAATTTGGTTCACTGATAGTACTCTAGTTCACATTTGTTCTGATCATGAACTCATTCCATTTGGTATTGCACTGAATTGACAAATTGAAGCATAATTCACTTCAGAAAAAGAAACTTTTTTTTTATTAATGAAAAGATAACTGTTAAGTTCCCCAGTGCTTTGCAAAGCATAAAATTGAGTCAATTTCTCCCATTTCAAATTTGCAAGTCCATCTCTGTATTTAGCACAGCAGCATTGCTATGCAGACTCTTGCACAGGGGCACTAAGAGCCTTAGGCCTGAACAAAAAATCCTGGAGACAGTGCCCTGGAGTTGAGACATTGTTAAGCATTTTGCCATTTGTGGCTGGTTGTGCTCACATGGTGATTACCCATGCTCTGTTCCAGAGATTCCAGTTATGTAACTGGAATCGCCAACTGAGATAGAAACCCAGGTTAGCATGTGGTCTGCATCCCGAGAGGACAGAGGATTTCACACTACACTGCATTTTGTAAGCATTAATTTGTTGCATACAAAAAAAATTATAAACATTATTTTTCTTCATATAGGTTTCAGAATGTCAAAGACCCAGAGCTAATTAAGGGTCAATGACAGATTTGATAATTTCAAGTTTGGTTGGGTTTTTTTTTTCCTGTTGTATTTTAAAGAAGAAAAGCAATGGCCATTATGTCCTAATTTGTAAACACTTTATTTGATGGTTGAGACTGGAAAGTATGTTAGTGTTGTTTTCCTGTCAAATGCTTTGGAATGGTCTGAAGTCTATTGCATTACATCTGCTGCTGTTTATCAGGGGTGGGGGAGTTGCCCTGTTTCTAACACAGTTTAAAAAAGGAAGAAAAATTTTAAACTCTGCAACTAGAATTTAATAGGGGGCTTTTTCCTCCTAACAAAAATTATTTAAGCCTCTCTTTGAACTTCCAAAGAGAATATGTATCTTGTAACCCCCAAACTCAAAATGTTCTTCACTTCTGTGTCTTGCTTGTGGTTGCAAACTCTTGCAGATGTTCAAGTTCAGAAGTGGACTAACAGCAGGAGAGCTAAGCTCAGAGACAACATTTCTGTCCTTTACATGTTCTTACACCATGGAGGTGCCCAAATGTCTTCCCAGGAGCACCCACTCCCCACAGGACAGCACCCAACCCCAACACATGGATCCATTCTGTGGCAGTGTTAAGCACAGAGCTGAAAAACCAGCCGTCACCCCACAGATGCCAGCAATCAACAATTATTAACTTGGTTTTACTCTCACAACACCTTAGTAAAGAAGGAAACTTTCATACCTGTTGTACTGGAAACCGAGCCAAGGATTGAAACCAGGTTTGCTGAATACCATCTTAATTCCCTGCCCTCTCTGCTGTTTGTCAGCATTGACGGCATACCTGCTGCTGTGCCAAAGCCTGGACTAAAGCAAAACTGCTTTCCATCTTCCTTCCCTGCAGAACAGACACAAAATGGGGCAACCCACCATCTGTGCTTTTGAGCACTTCACAGGTCTGCCAGCATGGGGATTTCAGTGCGCAGTTAAATAACACTGAGTCTTCTTAGGTTTAAAAAAAAAAAAAAAAAAAACTGTTGAAAATTACTCCATTTTTAGGGACAGCCAAGAAAGAGGCAGAGAGGACACAGAGCAGATAATGAAGAGACCATCAAGGTTGTTACCAGCAGCAAAGCTGAAGAGCTACAGGGGATACATGGAGATGAGCTTGAGCTTTTCACCCAGTATTTGTAGAAAGCACTCCTCAGAGTAAAAGTGACCATTTAACAGTCAGAGCCATAGGCAGGGGATATATATTAAGCAATCATATGGAAACATCACAGGAAGAGACTCAGGGATAAAGAGAACAGAAGTAGAGGAGCATCACAAACCTTGGTCCCTTTTCAAGTGGGAAAACTTGTCTATAAAGGAAGGAGAGTGTCATCTTAGGGAGGTGAGATGCAAATTATGAAGTCGTGTCTCTTCAGTGTTTCTGCCCCAGCTTGCTAAGATTACAGGGGAAAATTCCTCTGTGATATTCCAACTCCACTGAGAGCCATAGAGCTATGATTTCATCCCATCATTGTGAAACAACTCTTCTAACACATAGAACAGCACAGAAAAATTTTTAAATAATCTGCAGCAAAATTCATGCAGATTGCATTATTTGTTGTCTTTGAAACCAGTAGGGATCCAGCCTCCTGGTTAAACCTAGAAGTTAGTATTTATAGCAGTAACAGTACAAGTCAAATTCATTTTCCCCTTGTCAAAAAGCAAATGCCGGGGGAAAAAATGGTTAACTAAAACATGGGAAAACTTATGCCATAGTAGTGTTTTGTGGGAGCCATAATGCAGGTCTCCTATGACTCTTTTCTCTTCTGCACTCTGAATTCACTTATTATTCTGCATTTCCCATACACCACAGACTTTTCTCTTGCAGATAGGAAAAGGAAATCCCTTATGGTCCATATAGGAGGAAGTTCTTCCTACTATTTTCATCTTTGATAGAACTAATTCAGAATACAATGAAAAATTATTTTAAAAACTTGAGTTCAGCTAACCTGAATTACAGCAGTACTATCTTTAACCTGAAATTATTTCAGTCTTGGTCAATGCACTTTGGCCTTCTAACAAAATAATAAACAGAAAGTTCATGTAGAAGACTAATGTTTTCAAAGGAGTGTTTTCACTGATATACCAACATTCTGGGACTGGTTATTTTGCCAACTAGCACTGGTAAGTATTTTGGTTTTAGCATTACTATCAGATGAAGATATGTGAGAGGAATCCAGCCCTCTAACAAACTCTAACAAACCCTAACAAACAACCTGAGCTGTCTACAAAAACATTTTGTATGCATTATTATACTACTGGGCAATTTAATTTTTACAATATGAGAAGTGAGTACAATTTAATTTCCTTTTAACCTTGTTTTTGCTTCTTTTAATTCATTTTTATAATTATTGCAGTAATAATGTTGCTCAGTACTCACATTGATCATAGTTTTAAAAAATATCCCCTTGTTTTCCAGATTCTAAGCCTTTCCTTGGCCTTTATGCCCTTGGTGGCATAAAAAAATCCCCAAAAATCTAACGCAAGAGACACTACAAGTGATCCATCTTCCATGCCACACCAAAACTATCTGTAGGATACAGAAGGTAGGTGGGATGTGTCACAAAATCTAAGGACAACTTCCAACAATCTAGTCTGCCTTTAGGAAATTTCAGAGTCCAGGAAAAGCAATGGGCGACATGAAGCCTTATTTACCTCCTCTCCTCACCTAGCCCTTGCATTACTTTGGGTAAAACCATAGCATCCACCAGCTACACTTGAAAATTCATACATTACACTCTTAACAACTCAGAAACACTCTGCATAGTAAAGAGATCCCTCTTGAAGAGCTGCAGGGCATGGCCCAAACAGCCCAGGAAACCCAGTCTGAAATACATTCATTTCTTTCTGAAATCGGCATCCCTGATATGCTTTTAGGAGCCACCAGAATATGCTGCTTTCTGAACTGCATTCCTTGAAAACAGTGCTTTATTTTTAGAGGGTTTTCCAATCTTAAATATGCCCAAATATACCCAAACCCAAACAGCTTGCAAAAATCAAGACAGAATATCACAGCAGTTTATTAGAGAAGGTGATGAGTGTTAGGTAACAAGTGATCCATTAAATATTTTGGTCTTCAGTGTAATGAATACTTCAAAACAGTCACATGAATGTTAACAGTCACCATAGAAAGTGGCATATGCTTACACAGGAGGAACAACAGGATATACATTTAACACACTTTATTAGTAAAATCAAAAAGGCATTGAAATTCCAGCATGTTAGCATACTGACAAACTCAGTGATTTTGCAAGAATCAAATTACTTATTAAAAACTCAGCTCTTGCAGAAACAGCTCCTTCTTTAACTGTTTGTGCTCTTTTTAGTTTTAAAAACCCTCTCATCCATTTAGTCTATGTCACAGCCTTGAAATTCCTTTTTCTCATGAGTGATCCCAGATTCTCTTAATTTCTACATCACAATGTCATCTTAGCCACAGACGTGCCAAGCCTTGCCTTTGTAAGGATCTCATAACAAATGGGATAACCAGGAGGCTTGCAACTCCAACATCTCATCCACTTTGCAAAGGTACAAAATAATAAATTGGTGTACTAAAGAATTAATGCACTTAACTTCACAAAAACTACAGACCTCTCTTGCAAAATTTATTGTTAAACCTTTGCCTCCAGAATAAGATGCTCACGTCTGTTATTCAAAATATACCTATGCCTGTTAAAGAAATGAAGACTTTTTTTTTGACAGGCATCTCAGAATCATGTTCCTGGGTTAATAACTCAATGTTAAGTGTTGTGATGTAACAGACACTGTCACATAATCCTCAAAGGTCATGGTCTTACTGTGATTTAGAGCCTTTAAGTGAGAATGGGTATCAGTTTTAGGAAACATGCAGATATGCTTTGTTTCAGTTTTATGGAAAAATTCTCCAATCTGTGATGGCTGTGACAACCTATTCTGGACCCATAGATGTAAGAGCCTTTCTCTCTCACCCATCCCTTCTGGAGCCTGAGGATGCTCATGATGCACATAAGGATAGCCATCATCAGCTCCCCATTAGGATAAGAACCGCAATTAGAACTCATGCTTCAAGCTTCACTTGTATTTATCAAGTGCTTTCATGAGCTTGGGTTCAACAGCTTTGAGGGCTGGAGAGGATTTCCTCTGGCCGTGCTAGGACAAGTTTGCTGTCCCTGCTTCTCCTGGTGCAGTACACCAACACCTATCAACCTTAAGCTGTACAATCACAGCAGAAAAGAGGTTTCCCATTCTCTGCCAACAGCCCTGAGTTTTGACAAGAGGAATATTCCTTCCCATCCTGTAAAGTGATTAAGATGTGACAGAGATGAACAGGGGATTGGGCACAATCTCTGCAAAATCTATGAAATGTGTCTTGGCTCCAGGATGAGTGCATTTACTCACTCTTCGGAGAGTTTGGTTACTGCCTTCTCAGTCACTGAACACTAATATAATTAACAGGGTAAATGAATGTGACAGTTGGCTTCTACTGCACTTGCTTGACGATGACACTGCTTGAAAAATATCAGTTACATTTATTACCGAGGGAGAGATGGATCAGGTATATTGGGTCAGGCTGAGATGGAGTGAATTTTACCATAGTACCCTCACAGTGCTGTGCTTTGTATTTGTAACTAAAAAGGTGTTGATAACACAGCAGTGTTTTGGCTTCTGCTGAGCAGCACTGGCACAGCATCAGCGCTGTCTCTCCAACATTCTGCCCCCCATCAGTAGGCTGAGGGTGGGCAAGATCTTGGGAGCAGACACAGCCAGGAGAGCTGACCCGAACTGCCCAGAGATATTCCATACCGTGTGACATTGGCTCAGCAATGAAAGCTAAGAGAGAGGAGGAGGAGGCAGGGCATTCATTATTACAATGCTTTGTCTTCCAGGGCAACCAGGGCACATAATGAAGACCTACTTCCCAGGAAGTGGGTGGACATCACCTGCTGATTGGAAACAGAGAATAAATCTTCTGTATTCCTTTGCTTCTGCACACAACTTTTGCTTTTGCTTTTATTAAACTGCCTTTATCTTGACCCCCAAGCTTTTCCCATCTTACTTTCTTCCTCCTCCGTCCTGCTGAAGACAAGGAATGTGATACAGTGACTTGGTGGTGTCCAGCCAATATCAACCCACCATATCAGGAAATCTGGTTTGCTTTGTAAGAGGAATGAGACTGTATGCTGAAGAAGTTAGAGGCTGGTATACATGTCTCCTGGTTTAAACTAAAAGCTGAGTTTTTAGCCATGTTTCTCCAGTCTCATGGCACTGCATCATTCTTTTTAATCCATCACAGAAAATAAGGAAATGCTGTTTCATACCACACCTGTGTTGTAGGTGGTAACATGGGGTGACATCCCCAAAAAGAGAATGTCACAGCAGCAATGGCACCTCTGCAAAGAAGCACTTCAGTTGTGGGATTTTGTAACCATAACCTAGGTCCTATTTGATTTCTCTCTTTTTTTATTGTGTCCTAATTCAACTTCATAATTTCTTGCAGCTCTAGATCTCCTCCTGGATTAATAAAGTTGCACTTTCAGTTTACTAGTGACTTGTCAATTTTTCTGGGTTCTAAAACACAAACATGAAAGACAAACATGAAGTCTAAACTGCTTCCCCAAATATTTATGGCACGATTTTAACATTTTGAGGATCTATATTCTCCAGAGAAGTCAATGAGCTCTGCAGGTACTTTTTAGGTAATTGTAGAGTGATAAGGTCCTCCAGAGCCTCCTTTTCTCCAGTCTAAACAGCCCCAGTTCCTTCAGTCACTTGTCATCAGACTTGTGCTCCAGACCCTTCCCCAGCTCCATTGCCTTTCTCTGGACATGCTCCAGCACCTCTATGTCCTTCTTGTAGTGAGGGGCCCAAAACTGAACATAGTACTCAAGGTGTGGCCTCACCAGTGGTGTGTACAGCAACCAATCACTGCCTGGTCACTCACACATGGAACTACATAGAGCAGTTATTCAGTGAGATATAAGCTCAGGTTCGTAAGAGGCTGCCTTAACGCTCTTTCCATCTCTGCAGTTATTTTACAGAAATAATGTGTAAGGCCTAAGTATGGAAAAGATATTAAGATATTACAGAGTCCAGTAAATTTTGGAGAAGACATCCAATACATCTGAAATATATGTACTCCTATCCTGCACTTTGTCATTTCACTGCTATCCATAGTGATGTGCTGAACACAAGTTCAGTATTTTGACATTCAACAATGAGAAAACATAAATCAAACCTTATAAAGAAATAAGGAAAATGTAGAAGCCATTAAAAATGACAAGCTTGACTTCTCCAAATTTATTTTCTTCCTCTATATAAATCAGAGTTCAGTTTACACTAATTGTTGTAGGTTGAATGTAAAAGGTATGGCTAAACAGCCACTGAATGTTTGAGCTTATTTCAAATATTTGGACATATTTGGTAAGATTTTCAGACCCTGCTCCTTCTCTGTCTCTTCTGCTCTGTGGGAAGGCTGTTTCTTAGCAGCTTGACAGCCCTCTTTAGATTTCCCCTGCATTGAGTTGAAGTGGGTACAGGACACAGCTGGGGCTCTCAGCCAGCCTTACACTTTCAGGGCTTTAGTTAATCGCTTTCCTTCCCTTCCCTCCTATCCAGATGGCTCATAAACGACAGAGAAATGACATTTAATGTCTTATCTGCAGTCTTTAGAAGAAGTAGATTGGGAGTTCCTGATGTCATTCCCAACAGAAGAAAGGAATCCACATAGTAAATCCTTTTCCATAGCTAGGACTATTTTTTTAAGTGGCAGGACATTGTGTTATCCATATCATCTCTAAGATGATCTTTCTTCAATATTTCTTCAGTTCTTTCCCTCAGCTCAAGCTGACTTAATGTAGAAATTAAGAAAATTCCTTCTAGCCAGTGATAGGTCTACTAGGGAGAAACATGGAGGATTTTAATTTCCAGGGCTATTGCTAGGGCAGCTTCTGAGGGGTACTAAATGAGGTTACTAGGAAAGCAACAGCAGGATTATCTTCACCCACAGAAAAATTATTGCCTAATCTCAGGAAGGCCTAAATCCAGCCCTGATGGACAGGCAAGAAGGAACAGCATCTGGTCCTCACATCACAGAGTAGCCATTTCAGTGGCATCTTGCACAGAAACAAAAAATGTTTCACTGTGGGTATGCATATCTTGCAATAAATGAATATACTGGAACAGAGGTAGCTCGGGTAAGGAAGGCTCCTGTGCTGTGTGAGACCATTTATTCATCCCTTCTGCTGGTGCCTTTCTTTTGTTGCTTCTTTTCTTCCTGCATCATTTCAGCCAGGGAATGGGTGTGGGTGGGAAGAAAGGAAAGCCCCGTGGCTGAACCGTTGTCCAAACAGGGAAGAGGGAAGAAAGGAAAAAGGAAAACAGCTGAGCCTGTTGGGACCTCTCCATCATCATTACCTTTTGACTCAGAGGTTGTATACATAAATGAACAAAGCCAAAAAAATGTATCTGAGGAGCCTGTTCCTGCATCTGCAGATTCACTCCATGAATTTGTACAGTTTGTTAAAATCCTCTGTATCCAAGATACTCCATTTGTAAAATGAAGCTAGGAAGTGCTGTCCTTTAGAATGAATTTTAAAAACCTAGTAAGAAAAGTACTTAGCTGTATGTCTCATTTTTACCTGTGCAGCTGTCCTGTTCAATGTATTTCTTCCTGAAGAAAGTGTGCTCTACAAAATAAGATAATACATTTTCTTGGCTGTGTTCCGCTAACACATGAATACAGTCCCCAGCTCCACTGAAAATTGTAGCAGACAAGCTGAAGATATTGTTTGCAAAGTATTTTTGTCTTGGACGAGTGAAGGAAATTAATTGTTTTTCCATACAGTCCTTTAGTCAACAGTGAGCTCATGCACAGTATTGAAACCACACCTCTTCAAAATATACATATACCATACTTTATCTGTATTTTATCTATTCTGCACTTCAGCAGCCCACTCTAAAACCCTTCAAGAGCCACAGATTTTGACTGGCTTTGGATTAGACCATAGATATCTTAGCCATCATATATGGTCACTCAAGTGCATGAATTTCATTATTATCTGAAAACAAGAGCCTCACTAAGAAATGGGAAAAATTTTCATGCTTTATTCTCTAGCTCTGTTTCCAAACCCATGCACATCTGCCCACAAAACATAGCTGCCTCATCTCACCCCAAATATACAGTGCCCACCCAAAGTTTTAAACCTCTAGCAAAATACTGGTAAGAGACAACCAATAAACCAATAAAAAGTAATCAAGAAGAGTTCTCTGCTGCTCACAGTGAACTCCACTGGTCTTACAAAATCCAAAGACCACCTTACTTGTACTTGAGCACCCACATCTGGTGCCTGGTTGGCAAATCAGGTCTAGATGCAGGAGCTAGAATATGGTGGATGGTGACTAGCTGCTCCATATTGCCATAGAAGCATCCCAAGAAGGGAAATGCAGAGAACGGAATGGGACAGGGGCTACAAAACCATCCCTTGGTCTCATAATGTGGTGTGCTCTGGATATGACAATCTTGATACAGCACTCTGCTGTACCACAATGTGCACAGCACTGAATTCTCCTAAGCCTTCAGTCCCATCAACACATGATGAAAGCAACAAATTTCCCTTGAAATCAATATACATAAATAGCTGCTTGTGGTTAACCAGGCTGCCACAGCTCCTTGCACCTCAATGAGGAATAGCTTTTTCTGTAAGCACAGAAAAATATCAGGTGAAATATTGAAACCTTGTGCCACAGTCAGATGTAAGAGGTCTTTTCCAAAGAAACCAAACTTTTGCAGAGCTCATCAGCAGTGCTGGAACCTGACACTGCCCAAGGGCACCAAGTTGAAATGCAGGCTCCCCTTGGTGAAGTGGGATGGGTAGGAAGTGTTAAAAAAAAACAACAAAAGTAAGACTGCAGTCCAAGAATTAGGCACTAATTTAAAATCTAAGGTATGAATTAAATCCTTTTGTGACACAGGCAGCCCCAGACACTGGAATTTGTCTAACAAACCTCTCTTAAGGATAGTGCTATAATTTCTAGGCTACTTATGTTCTGTGGAGGCTTCAGGTCCAAGTAGTACTTCACAAGGACAGAGCCAATCCTGCATTTAATGGGGATGCTGTGGCAGAACAGGTGCTACTGCAGAGGTACATAAGAATGAATAACCTTTTCATTCTTTTGAGTAGTGTTTCTGTTTCTTTTGAATGTACCTTTGAAGACTTGAGGTTCCTGTGTCAATGCCAAAAATTAGCATACCCAGTAGCAAAAGGTTTACATAGACATGGTACACAGTGGGAAAAGAAGGTGGATCTTGAAACGCAAAGGATTTTTGCCCTACTAGTAAGAGCAGAGCAAACCACAGCCTGCTGTATGGAGCTGGTCTTTTGCATACCAGCTTTGCGGGTTTTTAGTGAATACAATGAAATTTCTTTCTGTAAGACAAAGACAGAGAACATGATCTTGAACATGGTAAACACAAAAGCAAATCACAGAGGATACCCTCTTCAGAATTGGTGGGCACATTGCAAGGTCTGTGTCCTTTGCTCCCTTGCATCTCATCAATCTCTGAAGCAGCAGGCAGAGCAGGAAAACTGTGTGTGATATACTCTTTCAGTCAGGAGAAAGAGAAGAGAAGAGAAGAGAAGAGAAGAGAAGAGAAGAATTGTGGAGGTCAAAAGGGGCTGACCCATCATCACAGCCTTTCAGCATCTCCAACAGCTGATTACCTTCTCTGTGGTGAAGCAGCCACTGCATGCACGGGGAGAACACCATGGCCCAGAAATTCCTGGCACACAGAGCTATGCATCACCCTTGCAGGACCACTCCAGCCCCATTCCCAAACCTCTTTCAGCTCCCAGCACCAAAAAGATTGCATCATTACAGTTTGGTGCAAACCACACCTTCTGTATTTTGTCCTGCTACTGAGGGATGTGTTGCTGTGGTGTGTTTACAGATACCAGGCATTCTGGGAGTAGTTACCAAGAAGCTGGCACAGTGGGAGAGTTGTCATTTTCCCTGGAGTTTAACACAAGAAAGGATTTTCTGCTTTCACCTTTAGTTTTTCTGCTTTTCTTTACTTCACTGCACATCCACATGAAGGCCAGACACAGTAACTGCAGTTTAAGCAGGACTTGCTGCTCCAATCGTTCCTGCCTATTCTTTCACTTGAGTTAAACTCTGGAGACTTTACCTAACCCTGATAGAGGTTTCAACTATAGAGAGCTTTTTGGGGAGACACTTCTTTGTTTGTTTTTCTTACTTCTCCTCCCTCTGAAAGGGGAGGAAAGGGCATAGGAAGAGGATGAAGCGCTGGATGACTTTAACTACAGCTAAGGCAGATTCAGTCCCTCTCTTATAGCTTATACACATGTAATTGGTAACAGTGCTTGGACTTTGGACTAAAACTACAAATTTCCTCTTATTTAGCCAGTTCTTCTCCCCCCCAACACCCGCCCAAAAGGCCCTAATCTAAATCAGATCTGGGTATTCAGGAAACATGCAGGCCACTACAATGAGCAAAGTATTTGCGAGTCATCCAGAAACTCAATTTCCTTCCTAAAGGAGTAGCACAACAGGGCTTATTTTGTAAGGAGAAAAAAATCCCTTTTTGGTTGCCTACACTAAGTTTGCTGTCTCTTTTGCTGAGCCTCTCTGGAGAATCCAGGAGCTGAGGACAACGGGCTCGCTTTTTAATGATTTTTTTTATCACTACCTTTTTCACTTCCAAATGTGGAAAAAAATCTAGCATCACACAGCTAACACCAAATAAAAACTTTAGTCATTTCCACCCTCTCAACAATAAAGAGAGAAAAGTGATGATAGTAGAATTTTATTGGCTTTATTTAAACAGGCTTCTTCTCCCCCAACAATACTGTGCTGCTACTATAAAACTTTTCTGACACATTACTTTAAACATTAGCGCATGGACATGCCAGCTCTGCACTTCAGGAGCTGCAGTTCAATGCCAAGAGCTATTAGTCACATTACGAAGTCTCTTCACAAAACAACAGATAGAGGCGACAGTGTCTGAAACCTCCCTGCCTTCAGTGCCCCCCTGTGCCCTGTCACCTTCCCTGATCACATCCAGCTTGTACACAGGGCAGCTCAGAGAGGTTTTCTGCCAGCAGTTGGAAGCCTGAAAGGTTTTGGGGAGCAGGAACTTTCTTTCCCCGGGTTTTGAGGTGGATGGCTCTGCAGAGCTCCACAGGGATTGCTGCAGCCAGCTGAGGACAAGTGATGAGAGAAGGGAAGAACAATGAAGTTAAGCAAACAAATGTCTCGTCTAGGTCTGGGGAACTTCTAGTCTAAATACATCACTATCCTCCTTCACTATACATGTGTGTGCTGCTCCTCAGGACAAATGGGGCCTTTCTTTCCAGGCCCCTTGACTTCGGCAAGGATTGCACAGCTGGGATGATGACTTGTCTCCTCTTATTAAAACCACTTCTTACAAGTGTATGCTGTGTCTATGTGTTCCTCTGAGTCACTTCTTCAGAGGAAAGAGAAAAATAGGAAATATTTTAAGACCTGATCTATCATCTTATCTATATTTAACCTGGTATGGGGTGAGGAATATATATCTAATGTTATTAAAAATTGTGATTTATTAAGTAGCCATTCTGAGTGTTTAACTGTCTACATTTTTCCCCATGTATGGGTAAAAGCAAGAGAATCTGAAATGGCCAGAGCACTCCTAAGCAAAGACACAGCCTCAACAAAGCAGAATACTGCAGAATAGACGGAGAGGGAGGCAGCATCCAGAGGTAATCAAACAAATCACATATATGACTGAAGAGAAGTCTTAATCATACCTATAAAAATAGTAATATCAGTGGGTTGATTTTTGTTTGTTTCTTTTACTTTTGCATTTAAAAGAAGCACATTCTTCTGCTGATCTCAGGTAGTGCCAGTTTGCAACATAACACACATGCTGAAATACAATATGGAAAATGTGTACACACACTGCACAAGAGAAGCTACAATCTGCAAAAGTGAAGGTTGCATCCATATATCAATTGAAATGACCTAAAATTCAGGGAGTAATTGTTTTAAACAATCTCACATGAATTCACCTTCACAAGATTAGAGGCTGATGTCACCAGGAGGGTGAAGTCATCAGCAATGACTTAAGCTAATGGGATAATGCCAGAAAAACTCGATCAGTCTGTTCAGAAGAGCTTAACTCCTTCCAAGCAACAAGGAATGCTGAGAACTATTTACCTCTTTTGTTTGCAGCATTTCCTGAGTGGGTTTTAGCACAGGAAAGCTCAGGGTTGACTAATGTGGACAGGGAATGTAATCTCCTTCCTACAGCACTGCTGGTGATCTCTGTTTGGAAATTTTAAAGCCATATGTCTGAATTCAAGTCAAACTTCATGACAGAGAAAACTGGCAGTAAGCTGCAGGGATGATTTTGTGATGTACAGTGATTCCAGCAACACTAACTCATGGGAGTAGTCCCTGCACATTTTAGGTCACCGACACAGCAGGATTCGGCAAGTGGACTTGGGATCAGCTTTACACTCATTAGAGACAAAGATGCAGGACAGAGACGTGGTCTGCAGTGGCTATGGCAGCTTTTCCCAGACACCACAAGCAAACCAAGCTGCCCATAGCCGCACGTGGTGCGACTGACGCCAGGCCATACTTGGCAGCTGTGCCAGCTCAACACGTGTTGGGTGTCTTCCTGAGGTAATAGCAGAGCACATGATTTAGAGTCAGTGGCATTAAAAACGCTTGGAGTCATCGCGGAAAGTACAGATATTTTTGTTTGACTGTGTAATGTGTGCTTGTGTGGGAGTGGTGTGAGCTTGTTCTATTTCCAGCCTGTGAATACCGAGGTGTGACAAGCCCGCTTCCCTGCTCCTTCAGCAAATGGTGCCGGCAGTGCCACTCCCTGGCGGCAGCAAGGAGCTCGGGCACAGCACAAAGCACCTGAAAGAGCACTAAATCCAAGAGGTGGGCCTGGCCCTGGGCGCCGCAAAACTCCCTGGCTCCTTGCACTTGGATTCAGTGACCCAAGCAGAGCATACAGGAAGGATTTGCTGGTGCGGTCAAGTGGCCTTTTCCGAGTTGGTGTGCTGGCTGCTTTCGCTCTTGATGTGGATATTCTCGATGCGCATGATCAGTGTGGCACCTCAGGTAGCTCATCTGGAACTAACAGCATTTAGGAGAGCCCCAAGCCCCATGTTAGCGAGCTACAGCTCCACATACAGCTGCAGAGCTCAGGTGGGCTCCAATGCCAATGATGGCAGCTCTGCTCTGCTCTGCTCTGATCCACTGGAAATAAGATCAGATCTTGGCCCTCTGTCTGTCTTATATGTTTGTAATGTTTTAAAGCCAAGTGTTTTCTTTAGCCTCCTCTTACTCTGCAACACCCTTTTAACTCATTTACTTCATAGAGCTTGAAAGAGAAAAGCATTCTCTCACAAAACAAGTCTATACTTTGAGTTGAAATGCTGAAGGTTAAATGTTGAAAGGTTCTCTAACAGTACACACTGGTTGAATTATAGAGATGCACAAGTCCAGCCAACATGACATATCAATCCTAAAAGGGCTTAAGTTCTGAGCTTTTGAATGGCTCAGCTGGTAGCCTGTAGGCCAGAACTTGCTAAGTAGGTTAGTCCATCATCTTTTCCACAAAGGAGTTAAAGGATGGCTATTTGGACAGCAGGCAGAGGCAAATGTGCCCTGTGCCTGCCCAGCTCTCAAACCTGCCACTGCCGCAGATATGTGGGTCTCCTACCTGCTCCTGGCAGGCAGAAAATCCAGGGCTGCCAGTCCCTCTGGCCATGTTGCTGCAGCTCACAAGGAGAAGGGGATCCTAGAAATAATTTGCAGCCCTTTTGGCCATCAAAATGAAGTCACCTGTACTTAAATAATCTATGTTTTAGCTTCAAATGGCCTCATGTTTAACAGCATGTTTTCCTAAGCAGGAAGTATTTGTTGAAGAAAAAAATCTACAGCTGCAGGATTTTAGGGCCAGGTTGTCCTTGTTTCACAGGACCCCACACTGTACCAGAGAGAGAAATATTGAGTGGTTCAAGCAGTGTACTGGAGACAAATATAACATCCTTCCTCTCTTCCACTTCGCTCTCCATCCCGGCAGATCAGTTTCAAAGCAATCTCTCCACCCAGAAAATGGGTTGACTAAGTATGAACTGACCACAGTCATGTGTGCAGTAATAGAAGACATCTTCTACACAGGTAACCCATGCCTGTTTGGAAGAAATTAAGAATCCACAAATTGGGATGTAGCTCAGGTTTTGCAATTTCTGTTTTGGCCTTAGATTGCTTACATTTGCTTCTTCCCCAGGCAAAGAATCTGTTTTCCTGATGGCACTGAAGGGAACACAAGCTGGTCAGTGTCCAAGAGGCAAATTTTGAGCTGCATAACATGCTTGAAATAACACATCAGGGCAGAGCTAAGAGCATTGCTGAGGTTTCCAAGGAGTAGGAATTACTATGCCTTCATCCCAAACACATCCTGACTCCCTATCCAAAGGAGAGTGTTCCTGTAGGGTTTACTGAACTAGCACAGTTGGATGCTTCCTCCACAAATCTCTAGTTAGGGTCCTAATCAAGTGCTATGCAGTTAAATGAAAAAAGATCCTCCGAATTCTGCAGTGCCATAATCGGACAAAAGGGCAGTGGCCCTGAACTTCCTTCACAACAAGTGAAAGTGAGGGAGCTCTTCCATAGCTCAGTGCACCAGAAGGCTTCTTCAACCTCTGAAGGTACCTGTTTCTTTCCAGTGACTGCAGAGGGACCTGTGGGGACTGAGCATCTGATGGAGGTGGCACAGGCAAGCACCTGAAGTTTGATGGGGGGTGACCAGCACCTCCTGGCCTGGGAAAGCAGCCAGCACACACTTTGTTCTCACAGAGTGGGACACAGATTGTGGTTCCAGCTTCCTCAGGAGACACTCTGAACTTTTCCTTTGAATAGAGAGCTCTACTGGGACTATCTGCCTCCTTGGCTGAAGGGAAGAGAGGAAGTAATTCTACCTCTCTCATTATCCTACCGTGCCTTATGTAGCAACCCATACTGGAAGCTTATAAAAAATATTGAGACCTTACTTTCTGTAAACCAAGTCCCAAAAAGGGAAATTTCTACAATCTCAATTACAATTTGCTGTAGGAGGTCCAATTCCAGCCAGTTCTCCAAAGCTTGTGGCAGCTGACTTATTATTCTAGCACGCTTGATGGAAATACAGAATTGCATATCCTTCTTTGTAAGATGACTTCTCAGGCTCTGGCGCTCATTGGCTGTCAGTGGATTATATATTGGATTTTTCTGTCAGCATGTAATAAAAAGGAAGTTTTAAAAAAAATTAAAGCAATACATGAAAATAATTCCATTCATATTGGGTATTATAAAACCCACCAGCTAGTTTTGAGCTGCCCATGTATGGATAACTGAATGAAAAATAAGAGGTCTTCAACCCCTCACAGAGCTATGCAAGGGCTGGCCATTAAATTCATTTTTATGCTACCAGGGAGAACTGGGGATTTCCTGCTACCAGCAGTGCTCACACACTGTAAAGGATCAACTCTAGATTCTGGCCACCTTAAATACACAAAGCTAGGGTAACTGACAGGAGAAGCTTACACTGTTTTCTCCAAATGCATTCATCAGAAGGCTTTTTCCATGTTGACTTGCTGAGATGAGCCAAAGAAACACCAGGAAATTACTCTGGGGGTGTCTTTCCCTTCCTCTTTCTCCTTCCCCACTACCTCAAGCTGCATGTAACAGAGCAGAACCTTAAATATCTGTCTTAATTGCCTTAGCAGTGTCCTTCTCAGAGCTTGCTACCCACCATGCCAAGCTATTTAACCTCCCAATGGGTGGCACTATCCGGTCTTCACCAAACAAAACCCCCACAAGCACATTTGGCCATTCTAGCCTCTGGCAGATCCAACAGGATGCCATGCACACCACTGCACATCATGCAGCACGAGGGACATCTCTTTTGACTTCTGCAATCATCTCGTTCCCACTCCCCAGACTTGCTGTGTGAAAGCAGGAAACAGCTTTCACACAGCAAGTTAAACAGATAACATGTCTGCTTGAGAAGGCAGCACCAAAATGGTTAAGCAAGTCAATAGAGCTACTTTGCTGGGAAGATTTTAGAGAATTGGAAAGGATAGAAGAGTTAGTCCAGCCACATGTATTTTGTCTCTGACTCGGGAGAAAATTTTCTGTTTTATTATCAGGACATGCCTGAATTAACAGAGCTACTTAAAAATTATCCACAGCTCATATTGTATCCAGATCTGTACAAATAATCTGGTCTTCAGTCCCTTGACAACAAACAACAATGAACAGAAACAAAATCATTTTATTTTGAAAAAAAATTATTAATTTTAAAGTGTAATTTCATCCTTGTACTTAAAATTAGGTACTTTTATAAACAAAATACCATTCTGGAAACAAAAAAGTATTTTATTTAGAAAACAACCTTTAACATTTTTTAAAGGAATCAGCTCTATTTCAGCCAAAATAATTTGACAAGGTCAACACAAATTTTGCCAGCAGCTTCAATAACCCAAATCTGCTTCTTTTTCTTTTTCTTTTTCTTTTATTTTGAAAGGCCAAAACATCTCTTTCAGCTATGGTTGCAGCTTTAGTCATGAAAGATGTCCATGTTTCACTTCCCTGTGTTGGATGTGACATATTTTTCTTTACTTGCTCTTTATATCTTTCATGATATTAGGGAATTTGAATAGTAAACACTGAAAAGAAAATCTTGCTGTTTGTTATCTGATCTTTAATCCCAGCTTTCCCCTTTGTACATTATGTCTAGGGAGCTATGTTTTTCAAAAACATAAGGGAAACTCATCTGCTAATCTGTCAACAAGCCATTCATCTGCAATGTCTGCTCGACATTTGTATTGCTATGTCACTATGTACTGAATGTTTGATGCAGATGTTTTGACACTAGTGGTAGAGCAAAATGAAATTTGTTGTTTCCTAACAACACCACCCTCAAAAGATTTATTTAAGCAATAAAATCTGGCCTAATTTTTAAAAATAATAGAGTACTCCATGATGATGCGTGACTTTCCAATATCTCCAGTCAAGGTGTTGCCTTGCTGTTTTAAGTAAATTACAGCAGCAAACCTTTTATAGCTTCTAAAAAGATACAGAAGAATGATTTGACTCTGATTTCCACATTTATGTTGGAATCCAATGCATTCCTTTTGTTAAAGAAAAGTAGAAAAGATAGTTTGCAAAAGGCACCTCCCAGATGAGAACTAGACCAAACACTGAAAGCCAGAACTGAAACGCTCCTGTCTGTTCCCATATGTTGCACCAGTAATTGTGCCAGACATCTCACCACCTGAGAACGGATGGAAAGACATCTGCTTCCTTTCAGACAGCACCTTACACCAAGCTCTGGGCTCCTGCTCACTCAGTCCACTTTCTTTAACTGCTTCCACTTCAGGAGAGGGGAAGGAAAAGAAACCAAATCCCTCTTTCCAGCAAATATTACATGGGCAGTGTGACTCATGTAGAAATGGTTGGTAGAACACTCAAAACCAAAGTTTCGGGTTCAGATTAAGTTGTCAACAGGTCAGTATATATTTTAAGGGATATGTAAAGGCATATGAAGCCAAATCATCTGGGTTGGGCTGGGTGGCTGGATGGTAACCTGATGCCAGGTTTTTGAGACGCTCCATTGTACATAGGAAAGGGCCATGGCCACATCACCTTCTAGTGGGTAGGATCCTGGAATTTGCATGGGGTGTGGAAGGGGTGGATGGGTGCACGTGCCTGGCCCAAGACCCCAGGCCAGCCTTCCTCCCTTCCATGCATCTCCCAGAGCAAAAAACAGGTCTGAGGGCTGTGCTCAGGAGTCTCCGCCAACAGCAGGACTGGCAGGTGAGTTTGAACTTGAGAACAAGCTCAGCCCCCCTGCTTGTGTGTTTACATAGGCACATCATAAGGTTAGTTCATCCCACTGAATTTTACTTATGGGCCCCTTGAAGTCACTGGGTTGAGACAGGCTCCTCCTGGAAGCATTACCTCACCTTAGGGGCCTAAATTTAAAGTAGATCACATCCTGGAGCACCCCTTTTTCTGCAGGCTCTTGGAAACCCCTATTAAATGTCCTTGACCAGGTGTCTAAATGTAGATGGAATCAGCTCAGCCATAGTGCTAGCACAAGTATTTTTTTACATATATATAAGTACATTTATAACACTCTTCATGGCAAAAGGATGCTCAAAAATATTTTTAATTTACATTGGAGAGAAATATGTCACAGTCACACTATCAAGCTTGGATGAGGTGCCCTCAAAATCCATACAGGAATGGGCCTTCAGGCATGAGAAAACCCTCACCCTGTAGAGGCATAAAATGAATTCACAACTGTGAAGATGATGCCACCTGGATTACTTCCAGAGGCATGAGGACCATCATAAATTACCATGTGGCTGCCAGCCAACAGCTTGCAGCTGAGGCAGGTTTTCTGCTATCCAGCTGTGAGGATGAAGCACATCAGGAGAGGCAGACTGGGAGCAGGGGAAACAAGGAGAAAAAACAGAGCAAAGGACTCATGACTTCTAGCACTGAGTCTCATTGTATGACTAGGTTCAGTAGCTAGAAAACTAGCTAGAAAGCTAGCTAGAAAGCTAGCAGTACTTCTACTACTTTACACCGCTTCATCCTCAGATTCCGATCAACTTCTCAAGTCATTGCACCTCCACATTTCTGTAAGCATGACCATGCTTGACTCTGTTCCATTTCCTATTTTTATATCCACATTTTCTCAGTGTGTTCATCACATGAAAAGTGAACATTAAGCCAAAATGCCATTTTATGGAACCAACATGTGAGAGTTGCAGAGAATGAGACTGCCTTTGTTTCCTTCTTCTTGAGCTAAGTGACTACAAGCATAGAGAGCAGTATGTCTCTTGAGAGGAACCACTTAACAAGTCTTTACTGTAAAAATATAATCTGAGACCTTGAAGGAAGAACTACCAACTTTCTAGCTGCCTTACCTATGCCAGCTGCTCTCATGATTTATATGTGCAATACACAAGTGCTGATAATATCAAATACGTCCATTCTCTTCATACAACTGTTATTATTGCAGTTTATCCAAGAAGTGCACATTAACAGGGGAAAGAACCATGATTATCTGAAACACGATAGCAAGAACAGCTTTTCTGTTCAGGGATTTTTAGTCATTTTCCCGTCCCTAAATCTGCTCTTGTAATTTTGGAGTGCTCTGTGGATTTTCAGTTCCATGTCACGCTGCAGAGCCAGCTAAGGTAGCAGAATTAAAGAAGTGCTCTGGCTGCTTCAGCCATTTCAGTCTGAGAATGATTTGGTTTCAAATCAGAAAAATCACCACAGATCCATTAAAGAGAACCATCCATGTGACTGCTAAATAACTTGAAGAGGAAATTAAGAACTAGCAGATGGCACAAGAAGTTGTATATGGCTTCATAAGCACCAATTTAACGTGCCTGACTTTTCCCAAAATTCGTAAAGACGCCAATCATGTAAATCAAGATGAAGATGTTCTGTGCAAATCAGCCCTTTCCTGTATGTGTTTTAAGTTTGAACTGTTTGGAATTGCTTTGCAGCTCTGGGGCTTGTTTGGGGAAGGAAGTATTAAGCCCCAGGAAACAACCCCGATGTCCAGGTGCACTTTCAGCTGAGTCTAGAGAATGGCTGTGCGTGGCACAGTACTTTTCCATGGGCTCTTCCAAAAGATGATGGTCTTTTTCCCTATTGCCATGCTGCATTGTAGACTCCTGCCTACCGTGTCATCCTCTGACGTATTTCAGCACTTCACCTCCTCTTGAAAATCTGCATTTGCAGTCCTTTTTCAGTATCTGCTTCCCAGAATTCATTCCATTTCAATATTCCTTCTCCATGCATCAATGGGCCGTGAGGGTAATCCTATTTCCAAGGTTCCAAGGAGTTTTTAATTCTTCTGACTGAGTATATCTACCTTAGCGTTTCCATTTGGATCAGGAGCATGCTTCGAAGTGAATCTCCAGGTTGTCCCCACATTATGTGCCTTGGTTCACATCAGCAAATGGGCTCAGAGCACACACAAACTGGATTCCAAAGCTGTTGAAGAAAGTGTGCCTATGGAGCCAACCTGCTCCATCAGCTAATAGATGTGCTGTGAATGGCCCAGACTAGAGCCAGTGTGAAGAAAACCTCCATGGAGTGTGTCTAGTGTGGATGTTGGGACTTCAGCCACAACTCTTTTGCTTTACAAACCTCCTGTTGATCTGCCCTGCCTGCTAATAAAGATACAGTCAGCAAATTCTATAGGAAGTCTAGGCTAAATTCTGAGCCTAAAATCTTTAAAATGGGTGTAAAAAGAACTTACTTAAAACAATGGGAAAGACATGTGGCTGTTGATATATAAATTTTATCTTTGTATGAATACAGTTAACCTGCAATGCAAGCATTCCCAGAAGCACAGCTTATTTCTGGTGTAACCTGAGTTTACATTTGGTCTTTTACTAGTATAAATATTTTAGTAAAACAGGCCAGATCACAACTGGCATGGTTCTTATGGTAAACTTTTAAGTCTAAACTGTTTTCAGAGTGGGTGAGATTCAGTCCTTCATTCACAGCCTAAGTAACTGGTGTAAGACCACTGCAAAACTGATCTGAAGCCGGAGATCAAGGCTGGGCAGAAGATCAGAAGGATGCTCCTTGCTGGAGGAGAGCCAAATCTGTGGCCTTTCCTGAGGACCTCTAAAACTACGGAGATTATGGAACAGGTGATAAGTATGCTAAAAAATTGAAGGTAAATTCTGTTTTCCTAAGAGCTAGTAGAAAATTTAGCATGGAGAAAATTCCCCCTTTGCCTTTGGGAAACCAGTAAGTGTGATGATTCCACAAAATTAGCATTTAATTAAATACCCACTTGTAAGACACAAGAGACGTTGTCATGTACTACATTTTGGGGTTGAGCCTGTTTACCTTTTCACTGGTTTTATGCCAATGTGATGCTAGCTTACTAACATACAGCTACTTCTGATTTACAGCACTGCAAGTGTTAAATCTGGCTCCTTAGTTGTATGGATATTTCAAATGGCATGAGGCCAGTGGGTAAAAAGATTTACTCAAGGATAACACTGATCTCTTTGAAATATATTGTGCTTCATCCCATTTCTGTTATAAAATGAAAGTTACAAACAAAATTAAAGAAACAGCTCCATCTCCATTTACAAGAAAGTATTTTACATGATGTGACACCACTGGGAGCTGGCAACTCTCTCTGTTCAAACCTATTGATCTAATACCTTCTCAAAATCATTCCCTATACAATTGCCACCATGCCTTCTATTCCAAGAAATTAAGGCTCTGATCTAAGAACAGTTCCTCTTGAAAAAAGCAGTTGTTAATGTGTAAGCTCATATGTTGATGATGTGCTTAAATGCTTTCCTAAACTGATCCTTGGAGCTGGTGGAACACAACAGAAAGTCCAGTGCATTCATTTCTAGAGCAGATGTCCTCACTACACACTTTAGCACACACAGCTCCCCATCACACAAATTGATTCTTGATTCCTTCATTTCAGTGTTATTATTTATGGCAGTGCTCCTACAAGTCACTGGCCAATAACCTTCCTTTTCTCTTCAAACTAGTTTCTTTGCTTAAAACTTTGATTTGCCAAATCAGAGGACTGAAATTTTAACTGATGGTCATCTGCACCGTACAAATACAGATCAAAATGCCACATAGAATAAAATGAACAGCGCATGCATTGAAAACAATACCCAAAACTCTGGGTAGATGCTTGCTCTACTGAAAATTACAGTGAATTTCCAATGTATTTTCAAATAGATGGAGGGTGTATGTAAATGTAATTTACTGATGAAAAACCATTTAGCTGTTCTGCTAAGGATTAATTTCTGTGAATAATTCAGAAGACTTCTGAATTTTGAAACAACTTTCGTATAACTTTGGGGCCACTGAGCAGGCCTTGTTTGCTGTAACAACTTTATACAGCGAGTTTGCACCTCCTTATATGACTTTTGTTTTGTATTATTATCATGAATTATTCGTGTTTTGGTGATTTCAAAAAGCTTCAGGAATGGTCTAGGAGCCCATTATATGAGGATTATACAGGCACAGGAGAACATGCACAGCAGTGTTAAAAGTAATCTGCAAGTTGCACTTTGTCTGAATATGCTGTATTTGGAAATTACTTTGTAAGCATTTTTTCAAAGCATCTACCACTCAGATAATGCACTGAAATACCTTTGGGGAGCCTCTGCATGACAGCATGCATTCGTGTTAGACAGAGTAAATTTAAAACTCTCCCATATTACACAATAGTATTAAGCCCTTTGAGTTCTGTTAAAATGAAATGTCTCAAGACTGTTGTACTTCTGCTAAACATATTTTAAGTCTAAATGAAAAAAAATTATGTAAAGAACTACTTACTCTTGTGATTTAATGATGTAGTTGTGCCATATTAAAATATGAGCAGGATTTCTAAAAAAATCAGACTCAAATAATTCTCCATTTAGGATTCATGCTAACATGTTTTATCATTAGCAGTGTAGATCAAAGAAAGAACATGTAGAAAAGCTGGAGAGTGTTTCTTTGCACAGTAGAATGAGAGTTTTGTGAACATAAAGCACAAGAGAAGCCTCTTTATTTAGATGCCTATTTAATAGCTGTGTCACGTACATATTGTTGGACATGAAGGAAAGTTTTAAAACAGCCTCACAAAATCTTACCTCCCTGGGTTTGTTTTTTTTAATTGACAATATCAGCAGAGTCTTCATTATCATAGTAAAGGACAGGCAGTGAGTTCTGTACCTTGGTTGGCTTATGTCCATGATAATTTTGCAAAAATGCTTTAGGATAACGTATCACACAGAAAAAAAGCAATGGCTAGCTCTTCCAATTTTTACTCAAGTGTGTGCCTGCAGCCTTCTCTGCCAGCGTGTCTGAGCTCCTCTCTGCCTCATCTGTGTGTTTCCTTACACAGAGGCAGCGGTGCCTTTGAACACTTCACCAACACAGAGAGGCGGACAAAGCACAAAAGCGTGGGATGCCAAGAGCCATACCTGCACCCAGAGCAAGGACAGGGACCTCTCTTCCTTCCGCTGTATCCCCTCTCTTCCCAGGTGTCATCCTCCCAGAAAAGGGTGGATGTCCTCATCACTGGGGGAAGTGCCTGCCTCCTCTCCAATGTCTCCAGTCTGGGAGAGGATGGGGCCACAACAGCAGGGAGGGAGACAAGCTCCAGCTCAAAATGGTGAGGCCTCCAGGAGCTCCTGTCAGGGAGGCATGGGGAATGAGAAACCACCGTGAGGTGAGGGCAACTCCAACCAAGGGCACCTACAGGGATGCTGAACTTCCCAGGATCCTATTCCTCAGTGGGTCCCATCCAAAAAAGCCCTGAGTTGACTGAGAGGGACACTGCCTGACTAATGAAAAGGCCGTGTATTTGTAGCACAGTCTGCTTGCCTCCGTAGCACAAGAAGAGCTTCAAGGACTCAGACCAGCTGGAGCAGGACCCCATTGTGACTCCAGCAAGGACAGGGTGAGACTTCCCTTGCCATGGGACATCAGAGTCTGCAGCTTTTCCCATCCCATTTTGGTCACCCAGGGGACTAGGTCTGCCCCAACACTTCAAGGTGTGGGAGCCCTGAGATTTTATACAGGTGGATGATGAGAGATTGTCTTTTATTATGTACTCCTTTTGTAATAACACTTAATGCACCCTTTGTCTTCCAGACCATTAATAAGCGGGGAGCTAATGCTAACTCTCTCCTGAGAGGCAGAAGTTACATAGAGACATTTTGTTGTCCATATGTGCATAGCTGATCTTGTTTTTCCTCTTGTGCCTCACCTTGCAGTGAATTCCTGGTCTCTGTGTGTCTTCCGTAGTGCAGGCATTGCCTTTTTCATTACTCTGTCATCCAAATTTTAAAATCTTCATACAAGCTTCTCAGCTACCTCTAGTTTTATTATCCTGTATAATTTTAATCACTCATAAATATTGATACCTTGTGCCATCCCTTTTATTAGGTCATTTATGAAGATGGTGAACTGAACAAGTGCCTATGGATAACTTCAGGTAGCCCTTCTCTATTGTGTAAACAAACAATTTCTTCCTTGTCCTCTTTCTTAGCTTTTAATCAAATTTTAACCTGGATCTCCACTAGATTCCATTAAAGCTGATTTTCTTTGAGAGTTGTGAATTACGGTTTTTGAAAAATTCAATCCACTATTTAAACCATGCAGGATTTACCTGCTGCCTGCTTGTGGGCAAGATGCCCTAACTTTTAGGTTAGGCTCTAGCCAGACTCTTGAAAGAAACTGCACATTTAAAGCAAATGTTTTTAAATTTTCTGTCTTCATATGGTCCCTGGGGGTATCATAACAATAAACAAGCAAAGCAAAATTTTCACTTCGGCCTGAAGAATGACTTTCAACTTTCCATGTGCCAAGTTTTGTGAACAAGTTTATTCTCCCAGTTATGTCAGCGTGCAGCATAGATGTCTGGTTACCTGATTTGTGGGGGTAATCAGGTACTCAAATGACCTAAACTGTACAATTACTGGTGCTGGCAGATTACATATGGAAAACTAAGACCAGGCCGTAAAAATTTGATCTATTGTGTCCATAGTCATAATAAAACCGTTATGTTGGTGATTGATTATAGGAATATTAAAATGCAGAAAAAGGGAAAAAAAGCTGCTTCAAATTGCATTGTATTCTCATGTTTAGGGGAAAAATGATTGCTGTTATCTTGACATGTTTATCACTTTGAGGCTGAGCCAGTCGCTATTGTGTGAGTTCATTCTGTCCCATAGCTGACAAATTCTATCATGTACTATAAAAATCATTATGGCTCACTTTTGCAGCTGCAATAAAACAGGAAAGCAAATACAGTAACCATTTATATTTAGGACTTTGGTCCTAACACACATCCAGCAAAACTGTGATTTAAAGTTTAGACAGAAAATGAGACAGATCCTCAACTCGGATGCACAGATTTTATTCCAGAATTGGTCTCAATGGCAACCATTGATATTTGTGTAAGAAAAAGAGCAAACAGAAACAGAGGCAATACATTGACATCATGTATTGCTGATCTCATTTGTTTGCCAAGGATTAATCTGTATTTTTTAACATTTTTAGTTCTTTATTTTGGAGGGAGCATTGGAGGTCTGAAAGCATCCCCTGGCTGCACCTCCTATGTGAATTTTCTCACTGTAACACATTTTGCAGCTACATTTTCTGCAGAAGCGCTCTCCCTCAGGGCCTTCTTCCCCAAGCATTGCTTCATGGGTATGTGCAGGTTGCTGCCATGCTCAACCCCTAATCCCCCAGCTGTCACCACAACCTGACACTGATGTACCCTTGAGCTGCACTCTGCCATGCCCCAACTGCCCCCTCATCAAAGGGATGCCCGGGTGCATTTGGATACATCAGCCAAGTATTGGACAAATTGGCTTTAGAGATGTCCAGTATTTATACATTTTCCCTGTAGACAAGTATCAGTTCAGTGTTATGGTCAATCATACTGACCACAACTCCCGATTTTGTAGAAGTGATGTGGGGTTTGTTGTGTGCCTGTTACGCTCCTCAAGTAGGACCAGACGTACATCATCTTGGTGTCACTTTGCACCTTCTCTTAACAGCCTGCTGCCAGACTCCCACCCTTTAGACTGAGGGACTGAAACAGTTGAGCAATCTCACATACCCCACTTTTAGCTTTTTTCCTCATTCATCATGCTTAAAAATGCTTGAAATATCTCTTGGGTTTGATCACAGAAACTAAATCAGGAATATTTCACACTCCTCATTTAGCTAGCACAGAAAAGAAAGATCAAAACTGTAACATGGCCATGGACACCTGCAGCATTAGAAGGTGCAGATGGCCTTTGCTTGCATTTATAAATAGACAGGTGTTCTTCAAGAAGTGAGAGCTACAGCTTTCATCTGTTTTTCTCAGTTCAGGATGCCGTAATTTCCAAAATCTAAAAGCATGCCAAGCAAACAGTGAGGATAAATCCACAACATTGAACTACAACAAGGGACTTCAGGGCCCATCTCAACACTTCTCACCAGTGTCTTCATGGACTCACATCCCATCCAGGGTATATGTGAGGACTGGCTTAGTCAGATGACCACATTCAGCACCATGCAGAAGCAGTCATGAGACACCATCCTTGGAAGACTCAACCTCATTTATGAGGGGCTGGAAAAATATAAGACAAATATTGTATCCAGGACACTTCTTCCATGCTTAAACACACCCTCCAGGTGATTCACCAAAGCCTGTATCAGTCAAAGTCTCTTAAAGCCACCATTCATGGTTGATGTCAACTGTCCATAAACATTACCGGTTCAGGACCCTTAGCACCAAAACATGTGTAGGTCGGCTGAGTTAATACATTGCCACAAAGTACTAAAGGTTCCTCTGAAAAATAGAAAAGAATCCAACTTCAGGAGAAAAAAAACATTTACAGCCTAATGCATCAAGCAGTGCCAGAAAAGCTAGCAAGGATCAGCTCCCAGCCCCTCACCCAGTAACCGTTTGTTCAGAACAGCTTTTAACCAGAACAAAACAAGAAGTACTTCTAAGCTGCTTTCCCTTTTTTTTCCTGGGAGCCTCGGGAATATAATCACATGAAATGCTTCAGCACTGATTGGCAAGTTTCTGTATTGATTGGCTTCAGAGGCTGATTAGATAAGACAGAGTCAACTAATGAGAGCCACTACAAAAATCTACTGGAGTATTATCTGCTGAGATAAACTTCCCAAACCCCCAAGCCAGTCTATTTAGTAGATCTTTTATCTAAACCTATCCTGATATGCCTGACAGTGTTGTGCACAAACAAAACATGGGATACTAACAAAAGGGCTTTGTTAAAAAAAAGTAACTACTGTCTTGGAGAGAAAAGAAAGCAAATAACCTGGACTTTAAACCCAGAAGTAAGAAGTGAGAGACTGGCATTAACACCTGCCATCCCTTATCTGTAATTCGAACTCTCCTTCACCCCCAAAACATTAAAAGGAAACTCTAAGATAGTTTTGTTAGATGCCTCACATCCCGTCATACTGACCAAGTTAGCCATAACCTCCTTCTGAGGAGCAGCTGGATATTGGATGCCCTGTCTGGAAAAAATGCTTTTCTTAAGCTGTGTGCTCTGCTTATCTTCCTTCTTTTTAACTTTGTTGTGTTATTTTTTAGCTATTGTACTGGATCTGCCTGAAGCCCTCCCTCAGTTTTCACAGAGCTCTTATGGAAGTGAAAAATCTTGCTGACTCGGTAGGGGTTTTGGCTGATTAAAACCTAAGTAAGGGAGGCAGGGCAAAGCCCAGCCATTTGTTTTTCAGCCTTTCCCTGCTCAGTCCTGCTTCAGGACCCGCTGTACCAAGTCTCTGTATTTTCCATAGTGTGGCAGAACCAGTTGTTGTAAGTGATTTGCGGGTATACAGGACATGAGGGGGACATTCTGTGATACATGACCTGTTGGGATCTATCAGATGCACAGAACTGACTCAAGGCACATGTCCAGGAAAGAATCCAGCCCAGCCTTGAGTTTGCACATCAACCTGAAATAAATAATAAGTCTAAAGAGGAAAAAAGGAGTTTGAACAAACTGTGTGCTCTGAATTTCCTCACAGGAGTTTGCCTGGGAAAAGCAAGAAGCATTGCTCACACTGCTCTGTCTCACACTGACAGGAGGTTAAGCTGCAGGGATGTTTCAGTATACTGAACTAGGCAAGGGGTTTTCAGAGCTGTTATCTATTTTAAAATAAACATTCCAATGTGTATTGTTATCATATTTTGTCTTGCTCTCATCATTTAGAAAAAACAATAAAGGCTTCTGAATTTCAATTTCAGGGGGTATTTGTATAGAATCTGGGTCACATACGAAAAAAAAAAAATTTTTCCTATTCACTCTTCTATTCAGCTTTTTATCTAAAAACAACTTTATATCCCAAGAACACAACAACTCCTTGAGACTCATGCAAAAGGCTTACTATTAGGCATACATGGCAAGGCAGATGGAAGCCATATCTAGTATTCTTCCTTTTAGGGTTGTCATTGCACCAAATAGAGCTCTCTCACCTAATATCTTAAGTTTAGAAAGTCCAAACTACCCAAGAAAAAATTCAAATTGTTTCAGGCAGTCTTTCCCTTCATTTATGATACTGCTTGCCAAAAAATACAGTTTTCTGTGCATCCTAGAATCTGCTCGCAGGCCTTATGGCACCAGATCTGGAATGCTGACGCTCCCTGCAGAGCTCACACGGTACAGCCATGGTTTGGGTTTTTATGGAGATTAAGTAGTATATGAATTCCTTAGATAACAAAGAAGCAGCAAGGCCGAGTGAACTTCGACTGCCTCGAAACAAGGATGGCAGGAAACAACCAGCTGGCTGTGTAAGAGCTTCCTACCCTTGGCCACCACTAAAATCCAGGTACCTGAGCAGATAAGCAGGGCTTTGTTCCCATTTGGTTCTGAGCACAGCAGCAGTATACATTCAAAGCTGTTGTTATCTTAACAATCCTATAATAAAGGTTCTACCTTCCATGCCAGTGCAAAGGTTATCAGCTTGTTTCTGAAACACAAATTCACTGTAAATCTTCAAGAGGGCTGGAACAACTGAGGTGTCGCTTTTGCAGGTGCCAGGGGGAGAGGGCTGGTCTCCAGAATGCCAAGCAGCTAGCGAAGGGGCCAAACTCCACCCATACATTCCCTTCAGAGGAAAAAATGTTGACTTATGTGTGCTATTTCACATAGGTTATCATGTCAAAAGGAGAAAGCCCACTGGAAATCTCAGGGATTTATATCCCTGCTTCAATATCTCTCAGACTTGGAAATGGGAACTCCTTTGTGTGAGATCATGCAGAGATAATCACTAATATGAAGTTTATCCTGGATTTTGGTCTTCATTTTGTCTTCTCTTACCTAGAGGATGGGCAGGTTTTCAAGGACTTACTGTCTAGATAGGGGTAAAGAAAAGAGGGTATCCAAGTGCTAAGAGGAACTCACAAATTAGTATATGGATTTGCCTACTCACTTTGGTGCTTTGGGAGGCACTGGGCAATTCTGAAAACCTGCAACTGGTTGTGGATTTTGATTCTGCTAGAAAAATCTGTCCCTTAACACTGGTTAATTGTTGAATGTTTTATAATTATCCACAGCTATAAATTATGAGTAACAAAAAAACCTAAGTATTTCCATGGCTGCTGGACTTTGAAAGCTGCTATATTTTTTTCCAATTGTTTATTTACAGCTAAGCTGCAAAGTTCAGCTATCTGTGTACATCATTTATTAATGAGAGTAAAAAATTCAATTACAAATTTAGGCAAAACCCAAGAACACATAATATAATTTTTCTAAAATTTAAAGCAATTGGTAAAGCATTCAAGGACTTTGCACCTTTGATATGGATGAATCAGTTCTAACACAATGCATTAGCAATGATTAGATTCATATGCTGAAACTGAGTCACACACTACAAAAATGAAAAACACCCTATGTTTTGTGTCCAGGAGTGCTTTGCATCCTGAATTGGACAGAACAAACGAAGATGAGAATCTGTCTGCAATCTTTACTCAAAAGAAATGGAGCTGAAGTTGAAATTGGCTCAGCAAATAGCAGTTAGTAGTAGGAGAATGGGAATTACATCAGGTCATATTTAAACCACGTATCCCATGATGAATTTATTCACAGCCAACAAAAACAAGATTCTAACATTTTGTTCTCATACATGTTGTGTGCTTTGAGGGAGACTAAAGATCTGTCTGTTGAAGAAGCAAGGCACCACTGGACTCTGTTTTCCTTCCAGACCTGCATTCTTGCCTTAAAGCAATTTTATTCACCGACACATGTTCATGAGTTGCTTCATTTGGGCATACTGAAAAAAATGAACATATTTGCTACCAAGTGTGCCCTTTCCATATGGAAAATCATTAAAACCTCAGAGACATTTCAGGTCTGATGGGAGGTGTCTTTCACTAAGTTGAATCAAACCATACATATGAGGAAATGTTGACAGAATGTTTCTCAGCTGTAAATTATCTACAAATGTGAAATTGTTCCGTGTTAACTGTGGTGTTGCTTAAAATAATATTTACTGATGATTTATCTCCTAAGTCACACAGGTAATGATTCTGTTTCCCTCATTTCTGCATCTTCTTTGTACAAAAAAATATGTTCTCTGAGACCTCTGGCTGTATTGGATCCTGTTTTTCTTACCATTATTTTGGTTTATATCTCTGTATATTGATACATTTTGATTCTCATAGGTAACAATTCAATTAACATTTGATGATGCGTTCTCTTGGTATCCAATATCAAAGATGCAATGGAGAGTGCATATTCACATTTGTGTGCGTCCTGCTTGCTGTATTCAAATGCAGTAACTAAGGTGGAGTACCACTGTGAAATGCAACCATGTGAATATCTGTTGTAGTATATGATAGGACAAGGGGAAATGGCTTCAAATTGAAAGAGGGGGGGTTTAAATTAGATATTAGGAAAAAATTCTTCACTGTGAAGGAGGTGAGGCACTGGAACAGTTTGTCCAGAGAAGTTGCGGATGCCTCATCCCTGGCAGTGTTCAAGGCCAGGTTGGATGGGAGTTTGAACAACCTGGTCAAGTGGAAGGTGTCCCTGCCCATGGCAGGGCGGGTTGGAATTAGATAATCTTAAAGGTCCCTTCCAACCTAAACCATTCTGTGATTCCAGATTTGCTCTTACCCTGATTCTGGAGTTAAACTGCTCAGGTGAGAAGTAAAAGATGGGCTTTATACGTTATAATGCTGTAAAGTGAAATAGGAAAAATCAATATGGACTTTAATTATGGTGTGGCAGTTTTGATTGAGAACAACTTGTTTTGATAAGCAAGAAGGAATTTCTTTAGCATGTCCCATTCCAGAACGGGCTTGCAAGACAGGAGTTAACCTGAATAAATTTTCTCAGCATGATCAGCAATTCTCCTGGAGCTACCTGAACTCTTTCTGCATTGGAGGCTGTCTGAAAGCACCCAACAATCAAAGGAAAATGGAAGAATCACATCAGTCAATCTCTCGCATTTAGACTGCTAAGGGCATGGAATATTTCCAGAACTCTGTCTGAATCTCTGAGTACTTGCCTAATTTTTACTCTGCTCTTACCGGAGCAAATTCTGTTTGCACTAAAATAGAGTTCATTATGTCACCTGTGCACATCACATGCCCAGCTGCCTATCCCACCTCTGCAGGGACAGGCTGTCAGCCAGCACCTGAAGATGTAGCTCTGCCTTTCTACACCTTTTTCTGCGTTTTATTAATGATATTGTACTGTGGCCAACAAAATGGGAAACAGGCTGGAACACAGCTTTGATGGCTAGTCAGGTCTTCCAATAGAATTTGGGTTAAACCCTTTGCAGCTTCTGGAGGCAAGACGAAAAAAGGTGGTCTCACAGCTCAGGCTGTTGAGCTCTGCTTTAAAAATCTTTACCTGTCCCTGTTGCTGCAGCAGGTTTTCTGTGCAATGTCAAATTAACGAGACCAAACTTGTCACTCGAGTTCACTAATGACTTGCACTTTTTTTCCTGCATGCATAGCTTGCTAATCAGAAGCCCAAAACATTAAGCACTCACAAATGCAAATGAAGCTGGTGGAAAGATGCCTGAATATAATCTACGCTGTGTAATCCCCGGCACAGCGAAGATAGACTGGAGCATATATTGCAGAAGACACAGAGTGGCACCTCTATTAGTGGGGGCAAAACAGCTCACACAAAAGCAGCTGTTTCTTGAGAAAGGCAGCCAAAGAGAAATCATCTGATCCAAGGAGGGTCAGCACACACAGTGACCAACATTAGTGGCAGTGATTGATTTTGCAAGAGCTACAAACACCTTTTAATCTGCTTTTAATACACCATGGCCTCTGCTCATTTGAGTCCATCAGCTGAGTACTTCTCTCTCTTTGGCAAGACAACTGCCACAGAGACTGCAGAAGGTGACAGATGTAGAAGCTGTACTTTGCTATGTAAGGAAAATCCAGCCTCCTCTATGACCCTTGCAAATATTAGCGATGTGAAACTGAAAATGTCCTTACCAAAGATCAAACTGAGCTCCTCTTCTGCATTACCTCTGCTCTTCTGCTGAAGAAACGAGCCATAGGAAAATCAGCTCAGAGCTGAGAAGTGGAATTTAAATTGTACTCATGTAGGAGGGACCATTATTCATAAAGGCCCAGCATTTAATCAATATGGCAAGTTGTCTCCCAGCTGTAATAGCTTATGTAGCATGGAAAAAAGCAGTCAGATTCCCAAGTGATTCAGGCTTTGAGAGTGGTTTACACTGAAGCTCCAGGGCCTCCACAGCTCTCAGATCTTTGCCAGTGCCTAATCAAGGCCTTTATCTTAATCAACAAAGCCACCAATGGATTAAAACCAAGCATCTCCATGACAGGCTGAGGCAAGTCTCATTTACTTGGGCATGCAATAACAATGCCAAAATTTTTCTGCCATAGCCAGAAGCAGGAAGTAGTACATAAAAGCCCAGATTTTAAAACAATATTAACACAGATATGAAAAGTAAAATTTAGACACCCAAAAAAACAGCTCCTTAAGTCCCAGAGCAGTGAGGGCTGCAGCTCCCTAGTCTGTGTGGATTGGGTCCCTCAAAACAATGTTACCTAATCATCATTGAAAAATGTCAAGGAAGGTTAGAACAGAAGAAAAAGAAGATGAAAAGTTTGCATTTTTCTAGTAAGTCAGTTGATTAATAAAATCAAAATGTAGCAAAAGTACAATTCCCCAGACTTCCCCAGCACAATTTCTGTATTAGAGTCAAAGCAGAGTCTCATCTTGGCACTCAGCAAGACTCTAAAAATGATAGCCTTGGTATCTGCTCATGCATCCAGGAGAACATCCAAAGGGTGTAGCTACTCAGCAGCACCTTGGTGAAACAGCCAGTATCTGACATCCTACTGAGAACTCTCAGCTGTACCATTTAGCCCTGGAACTTTAAAAAGTTGCATAAATTAGTGGGGTGTAATTGCAGATATGATCCAAGAACAGTCTGAAATTAGTTCTCACTGAGTCTGAAGTGGGGTTAGGATGACATGTTTCCGTGACTTCTGGAATCGAGGAGAAAAATTAACTGTTTTTTTCCCTGGTCAGATTGTCCTAACCCAGGATTTAATCATTTTCCTGAACTTCCCTGAGACTTGAAAATCTTTATGCAGAAAAACACTGCAAGACTCTTCTTTTGTTTCTTTCAGAAGAATGGCTGTTCAGCCTCTATCAACCCATAACAGAACCAATCCCTGCATAGGGAAGGAAAGATTAGGCCTTTAATGAGTACTTCGTCCCAGGGATTAATTTTTGGTAATGGAATCTCTTTTGGTTATTTTTTATTTCCTTCCCCTTGTTATTTCTGTATTTTTACCCTCTTTTAGTTTTTCTTTTTTTTTTTTTTTTTTTTTCTGTTCTAGCATGTTTTCCAGATCCTGGGTCCCATATTTAGTTTCCTGAACTTCTCCAATATTCGTTCTAGCCATTCTGGTTTTCTGCCATGAGTATAGGTTTCCTTCCTTCTAGTTAAGAGGGTAGGGAGGGAGGAAAACTGTTCCCAGGCCAAGCAGCAGTGCCACTCTGGAGATCATTTGGTGGGTTGTGCAGCCTGAGAATGAATCATTGCTTGCAACACTGAAATCTTCCTCCATTTCTCACTTTCCTTCTTCTAGGGAGCAAGGAAGAGGTGGTGTCAGAGGCTGCTACATTTAGTAATGCGTGAAGTAGAAGTAAACATTTAAGATTAAAATTACCTTGATTGATATTAAAAAGCCAGGAAAATATTATGGCATAATGCTTTTCAATTACTGGAATTACTAATTTTTAGCAGGAATTGGTAATTTTTAGTCAATTTTAAGTGAATTAAACCACCTAGCCTATGTAGCAGCTGTAGTCTGTTTCCCACCAGATGCCTCCACTTCTCTACTATACCCCTAAATGACTGATGGCAATTGCTGAAATTTTCTCTGTAGTTCATGCTTTCTCTAACTTCTTCATTCTCCATCTGCAACCACTGCTTGACATTTTTCCCAAGAAGGTGTCTTTTCTGAATATGACTTAGTAACCCCCTCTTTCAGCTTGAACTTGTGCTTGCAAGCACATCAGTTTTCTTTCAGATTATGCTCCCAGTCTTGCTGTAGACCCGTACACAATCACCTTAAATACATGGAAATCACAGGCAGTGCCTTAACATTTCACTTGTGTTTAGTCCTTCACAAAAACCCTTTTTTCTCTACTAAAGGTCTAAGTTTAGGAGTAGGGTGATGTAATGCTCACAGCCACTGCTGCAGAGGCACTACCAGAACATGGGCTTTCAGGCCAAGCATGGACCACGCCCACAGCCAGTTTGTCTGTGGTACTTCTGCTCACAGGGACTTTACACTCCCCAGCACAGGGTCATCCTGCCCCCACCGACTCCTGAAGGAAGAGGGTACCATCCCCAAGGAAGCAAATATGTTCCATGTCTCATCTTTCAAGGGTCGATGCTTAAACTCACAAATCTGTCCTCTTTGACATTCCAATCTCTGGTTGTAAAATGGATTTAGTGGTTTAACATTAAAATTTCAGGCACAGTTAAGGAAGGGATTGCAAAAGAGTTAATAAGCAAAACACTTTAACAAACTATGGCAGAGAATATTGAAAAGCTCTAACGATCTCCTGACAAAAAGAGTTTAGCCCTGGATTTGCCAGTGCTTCCAGCCCAGCACCTGAACACATCAAACTGTCACAAAGAAAGTGATACAAGGTACCTATTTTGTCTCTTGACACACTATATTTTTTGTTAAATGTAATGAACAGGCCCCTTATGAAAAAAAAAAAAATTAAGTCATTCATTGCTGTCTGTGCAGTGGGCATCTGGCCACATCTCCCTGTTGCTCTGCTATGCAGTGACTGCCTGAAAGATTTTGTTTATTGTTCCACACCAGCTTAAACATACTGCACACATCCGCACACAATCTGTGCATAACTCTACTGCATGACAAGAAACCACAATAAAAGAAATAATCTCCCACCAAACCCCCTCCAAAGTGACTGGACTCTTCACATACAGCCAAGTGTACTTAGGTACATGAAAAATGCCCATGTGTGACCTTTAATTAGCAGGTTAAAAAAACAAACCAGAAAACTGAACTCTCGGAGGAGTAATTGTAACCTATGAAAGTAAAATGAAATCTCATTTTCAAATGCAGAGATATTGCAGGTCTAACACTGCTGGCAAGGAGATTTTTGACCTGGACAAACAGAGCAAGAAGCAGATGTGCACCTGCTCTATCAAGCAAGACAGTAGCTGCACTTCTGCATCTACCATTCACTTATTGGTTCAGTGATACTGGAAATCATTTTGTTCTTGCAAGCATACATTTCCACAATTTGTTCACCCTAATAGCCATTTTCAGAATTGCAAGTGAGAGCACCAATTCATTCAGGTTGATTAGCTCACTGATGGCACAACACTAAGTGTCAATACCAGGTGACAAGTCACACACTCAGTGCTGCAAGGAGACGGCAGTGTTACCAGGTCGGTACTCAGGTCATGCATGTTTTCAGTAAGGTGACTCCTCTCCCTCTGCTTCCTCCTATGTCGATTAACAAAATAAAATGAAGGGGGGGTGGGTGGAAAGAGGGGAGAAAAAATAGTATTATGGGAAAGAAAGAAGAAAGACAACATGTAGGTGCTAAGTCCAGGGCACTGCTGTGCAGGTTGGGGTGTGCTTAAGACACCAAGACATGCCATGGAAGGAAGGAAAGCATGGAAAACCTGGTAGCAGAAGTGTGTCAGCGCAGATCTGAGGTTGGTCTTCAGTGCATTGGGAAGCAGAAAAAGTAACATAACGTAACATAAACCTGGTGCCTGTACAGGGAAGGTGGGACTTAATGTTGTTTTCAAAGCATGGAGAAAACAGGTGAATGAGATGTGCTGGAAGATAAGGGCAGTGAAGAAGTTCCTGAAGCAAGTTGATGCAACAGTATCAGTGGACTCATTTGGGTGATGTTACAAAAACAACAGAAAGGTATAAAGGATAAAGCTGCAGGTGTTGAGTCTACAACCCACTGAAGCTTTAGGGAATGCAATGACACTGGTGTATGCCCTATTCTCCTTCCATTAACTTACACAAACAGAGTGCACAGGAGGTCTGGACCTAAGACTAGAGATCAGTTCAGTAACACAAGGCAGTGTCTATTCCTATCCAGAAAATATACCAATAAATTTCATAAGGGGACAACTGTGGCAATAGCTTGCCAATTAGCAAATAATAAATACATATATGTAAATCAGCAATTTTCCAGAATAGAAATGGCACAGAACCAGAGGGCAAGACGATGTTAGTTAACACAGTCTACAAGTACCGCTTCAGAATGACTCATCTTTCATGTCCAAATGTGAAGCCTCTTAAAAGGCCTGCCTTTCAGAATGCATGAAAAATTTCTTTTATTCAAAGAGTGTGTCATGATGGGTTCTTGGGTATGGGTTAGTCCCTAAATCACCAATCCATCCCAACTGAGAATCTTTTGTCTATATATTTTTCAACACCAGAAAGAGGTCACTTGTTCCTGCTACCTCCCACAGTAAATAATTTCTTTTTCCCTTTTTTAGATTCTTCTTACATTTGGAGACAGACATAAATTAATATCCTGTTAAATAACCTGTTCTCTGCCATGTATAGCATTGTTCATGCTCTGGGAAAATAAAGTCCATTATCCTGTATCTACACCGTGTCATGACCTTCTTAGCAAAAGAAAAAATCTGACTGACTCATCTCTGCAGCCAAAGATGACAGACACCACAGCCTCCCCAACCAGAGTCAGAGACCTGAGGAAGCCTTGGGCAGATGGCAATCCAAAACATCACAGGGGCCTTTTCCATCAATTAGAGAC
This sequence comes from Pardalotus punctatus, assembly GCA_013400915.1. Taxonomy (NCBI): domain Eukaryota; kingdom Metazoa; phylum Chordata; class Aves; order Passeriformes; family Pardalotidae; genus Pardalotus; species Pardalotus punctatus. The sequence goes on from VZTX01023468.1 coordinate 417,791, forward strand.
AATTAAAGACGGAGGCATTTTGGAGGAGGTGTGCAGAGCAAAGAGGGAAAGAGACAGGAGGGAGTGAGAGCCAGGATAATTGTTTGGGGAAAAAAGAAGGAAAGAAAAATGCATATTTTACTGTTTCATGAGGTGAGTTGGTAGGCGTGAGTGCACATGTGCCTCTACCCTCTCCTGGAAAGCAGAGGAACTGCTGACCTTGGTGCCCTGCTACAGCAAGAGCCAAAAATAACTCCTTGTAAGCAGCCCATTGCACCAGGCAAACCAACAGACGGCTCTGCTGGTAGTGTGCAAGCTGGAACACCCATCTTCTTGTACTGCTGAGGTGACAGCCTGTGGTGCTGCTTTTGATGCCTCTGGGAAGCCCTGTTTCCCACTTTTTCAGTCCCTTTTTTCCCAAGGTCCCCCTCGTCCTGTCCTAATGCACCAGGCAGACACATGGCACTAGCAGCACCGTCTCCCACAGGTTGAAAAGGAGGAATTTGAGCGGGGTGAAAAGCGTGCTGCTTACAATAGGTTGTGCCTGTGCATTTGTGCATCTCTGAGCCTCTAGATGAGAGGAAAAGTAAAAGTACCATGAGTTCAACAAAACACTATGCACAGAATTGTAAAGGGTAGAAGGGGGTCTTGCTATCCTAAAGCAGTTCTCCATCTCTAAGGAGGTGAACAGCCAAGACTTTCTCTCCCAGAGGACACAAGCCACTGACAGCCCTTGTCTAGAGTGCTGAATATCCAAATATCACCATGCAGTGGAAAATAAAACTACATGTTAGCTCAGCTTATGCATAGGATACCTGTTCCTGGGAGAAACATGGCATCAGCCATGCCTCTTTGCGGGAGCAAGCACAGCAAGAAGGAGGGTGACAAAAGCTACATGTGCAGTGAGAAAGGAAAACAAGAAAGAGTGAGCACACTGAGAGTTTTAAACAGACTATTTGTGCCAGAGTTTCAGTTCTGAGGTGTAGCCCTGGTAAGTGGCTGCCACACCAGTGTTTATACCACTGGTTCATTTAGCCTCTGCTCTAAATGCACTGTACTCTATTTTCTTTGTAAATTCATCTTGCATTGTGGCGTATCTGCTTACATTTTAAAACTACCTAAGAAGTAAATAATTTTCTCTTTTCAACCAGCATACTGGGAGTTTCAGTCTGTTACCCATTTGCTTTAAATATCAGGCTGCAAAACTGCGTTTGTGTTCTTGGCTGACATCGCTGTTAATGATGCGCTGTGCCTATTCTCTGGTTGTAGAGGAATTCTCACATTATTTCTGGGGTAAGCTAATAATGAATGTTACTCAGAACAAATCTTGTGTTTGTGGTTGACTTGCTGCCAATGTAGGAAATCATGTTATGACCATTATCTCACTCTGTCTCCTCCCTCTCAAGCACAAAGTTTTAATATTCATTCCGATGCAATCTATATCTGAATAAGCTGTGCCTATTTGGTGTGCAATATACTGCACCAACTCCCTTTAATAGCATCAATGTGTTGTTTGTACTGGGGGGAAGCATCCTGGCAATTCATCTTCCTAGGTTTTTTTGGGGCAGCAGTTTATTTCCTGTGCTCAGCTCTATGCTATTCTCTGCTTTGCAAAATTTTCTTCAGCAGCTCTCATCAAATGAACCTACCTTAAATGTGATCATTTAAATAGATTTAATTGCACTTATTTACCACTAGAACAAAGAGAGAAACAACATAGACATCACATAGGTTATACCTGTAACACTGCAAACACCTCAGCAGAGTGAAACAGAGCAGTCCACTTGCAAGTCTTTAAAAACAGAGCCTTCAAGAACAACAAAATATGTCTGGAATCAAAATGTCGCAATTAAGGTCTTGTTCACACTAATGATTGGAATAGCATTGAAAAACAGTCTGGCTGCATTCAAGCTCTATTAAGTGGTTGCCTTCACATTTGGCATCCAACCCGCCAGGGCCTTCAGAGCTTGACTTTTCTCTGATGTGGTTACCAAACAGTGGAACATTTCTAGCATGACCAAAACTTAGTCATGCCTCAGTAACTTAACTCAGATTCCACATCTTCAAGCCTGAAAGTAGTTTGAGGGGCACAATTTCATCCATGCCATCCATAAAATGTAATTCAACCCTGCTTTCCAGATCGCCTTGGATGTTGTGATGTGCATGCATCACCTACCCTGCTTATGTGCACGGTGCTGTCAAAGAGGTCATAAATCCTGTGACTGCAGCCATGCAGTTAAGCCATGTGAGAATTTTCCTTTAGAAAACCCTCTCCAGTGTTAGCACAGTCGAACTTGTACTCTCCCTGCTGTCAGAACCGAGGCTTTCAAAACCCTACATAACACGAGTAACGGGCAAAACCGCTATCTACTTTTACGATGGAACGTGATCAGTGTATGAGAGCTCCATATGATGTGGTGACGACAGCAGAAGGAGACCGGACTGAGTGACTCAAGCTTTCCTTCCAGGTCCCTGCTAGTATGAGGGTTCCCAGGGGCTTGTCTCCTTCTATAAGATAGCACAGTTCTTTCCACTGACGTGGAGTTATATCCAGCTCGGTGAAAACTGAGCTCATTCCTCAATTTGCTCCTCTCTGAACAACAGGTGAGTTATGGCAGGGGTAAAAAAAGACATTTCCTTTCCTCCTCATCTCACTGCCCAGTGGCAAAATTCAAGTCCGGAAAACAGCTTCTTGATGTCTTAGAATGGCAAGACCTCAAAACAAAAAGACAGACGGCAAGAAAGCAGAATATCTGTCAGAATACAACCCAAAGATTTTTCTTTCCACCTACACTTTTTCCTTTCTCTAACCTAGGTCCAGGTTTCCCTCACACCTACAGTGAGTGTGCTACTTGAAGGGGGTTGAAACAACATTTTTCTCTAGTTAGAAAACAGAGCAGGTCAAGAAGTAATAGACTAAAGTGAGAATCTTGTTGGCATCACAGCACCTTCTCAGCTAACAGACCTCCTCCACGACTGTCCTTGGAGCCTCTTCATGTTACTACTTGATTTTTAAAACCCTGGTCCTATACAGCCAAAGAAAATAAGAGGCTGAAGCGGATTCAAACATGTTGATGAAACACTGCATCAGCATATACAGAATGATGCTTTAAACTGTCACCGAAGTCACCACCTAGAAGTGGCACAGTTCTTGCCAGTAAAAAGCCAATTCATTGTGATACAGTAGATGGCATAAAAGAAGGCCAAAAAAAATTAAAAAACCTCTGAAGACTTATTTTATAATTTCAGGCTGTGTCATGGACCACTGGTTTTAAAAAGTGTGTGTTTGTGGGAAGTGAGGTGTGGAGAGGGATGAGTGTTTTTATAGCCAAGCGCAATAGAGTGGTCTTGAGAAACAGNGTCAGAACCGAGGCTTTCAAAACCCTACATAACACGAGTAACGGGCAAAACCGCTATCTACTTTTACGATGGAACGTGATCAGTGTATGAGAGCTCCATATGATGTGGTGACGACAGCAGAAGGAGACCGGACTGAGTGACTCAAGCTTTCCTTCCAGGTCCCTGCTAGTATGAGGGTTCCCAGGGGCTTGTCTCCTTCTATAAGATAGCACAGTTCTTTCCACTGACGTGGAGTTATATCCAGCTCGGTGAAAACTGAGCTCATTCCTCAATTTGCTCCTCTCTGAACAACAGGTGAGTTATGGCAGGGGTAAAAAAAGACATTTCCTTTCCTCCTCATCTCACTGCCCAGTGGCAAAATTCAAGTCCGGAAAACAGCTTCTTGATGTCTTAGAATGGCAAGACCTCAAAACAAAAAGACAGACGGCAAGAAAGCAGAATATCTGTCAGAATACAACCCAAAGATTTTTCTTTCCACCTACACTTTTTCCTTTCTCTAACCTAGGTCCAGGTTTCCCTCACACCTACAGTGAGTGTGCTACTTGAAGGGGGTTGAAACAACATTTTTCTCTAGTTAGAAAACAGAGCAGGTCAAGAAGTAATAGACTAAAGTGAGAATCTTGTTGGCATCACAGCACCTTCTCAGCTAACAGACCTCCTCCACGACTGTCCTTGGAGCCTCTTCATGTTACTACTTGATTTTTAAAACCCTGGTCCTATACAGCCAAAGAAAATAAGAGGCTGAAGCGGATTCAAACATGTTGATGAAACACTGCATCAGCATATACAGAATGATGCTTTAAACTGTCACCGAAGTCACCACCTAGAAGTGGCACAGTTCTTGCCAGTAAAAAGCCAATTCATTGTGATACAGTAGATGGCATAAAAGAAGGCCAAAAAAAATTAAAAAACCTCTGAAGACTTATTTTGTAATTTCAGGCTGTGTCATGGACCACTGGTTTTAAAAAGTGTGTGTTTGTGGGAAGTGAGGTGTGGAGAGGGATGAGTGTTTTTATAGCCAAGCGCAATAGAGTGGTCTTGAGAAACAGAAGATGTGATCCCACAATGGATTAAGCAGAGCAATTTTTACACAGAGAAAGTGTTGGAAGGGTGAATCATAAAGACAGGGAATTTAGTAAGTTACAACAAAATTTTCTTGAGCATTAACTACTTACAGGCCAGTAGTACCCAAGCGTTTCCTTTGCTGTATCGGAAGTGTACCACTCCCACAGCCAAGAGGAGCAGACTTCAAAGAAGATGCCCATGACCAGTTAGGGTAATTTTAGGGTTTTTTTTTTAAAAAAATATGTGCACAGAAGAGGCTCCATTAAAGTTCTATCCAATCCCTTGGAGACAACATTTTTCTGGAGAGCAATACATTTTTATGTGTGGCATGCCAGCACCTAACCCACTTTTTTTTCCACAATGCTAGTGTTTTCTGGGAATTTTCTCTTGGGATGTCTAGCAGCACAGAGCCAGAAATCCCCTCTGTCTCAGCACCCTGATCCAGCTTCATGCTGCCCCTCCTCCCTTACTGTGTTTCTCCAGTTCCTCATGCTCTTGCGCCTTTATCTCGTTAGCCAACTTGCTCTATCAGCCCACGGAATTCTCTGCCTGATGAAAACCTCCTGCCCGCAGCTTTTCCTGGTCTCGACGCTTGTCTCCTCTCAGGCATGTAGACATAATATGGTCTGAGGAGATCAATTGCTTCTTTGAGGTCCAGCCTTATCTCCCAGACAGTGGTTTATGCAGTGGGTTCCCTGGGGAGCTTTCCACTTTGCACATGGAGCCATTCCCTTGGCCAAAAGCTAATGAACATGGCACGTCTCCAGACTGCACCATGAAGACAGGAAGGAAGGATGCACCGCCCAGCAGGTTTCATGTGCACTCAGGCATCTACTCTGAAGCATGTAGAGAGGAGAGACACTTCACTGCTGGTGCAGCTCCCTTCCCAAATGTGTGGAATACCCCAGTCCCTCAGCATGGATGTCTTACACAGACAGTTTGGCATTTCTTTTCCCAGTGTCTTCAAGGTGCACTGGGGCATTTCATGGCTGATGTCCAAAGCCTGTATTTCTCCCTCATCAGTACCATACTGTTATCACCAAACCCTCAGCACTGTTCCCGTTGTGGGCAGTGTTAGTGACCCATTGACTGCAGTACAAAAACACGAACAATTTGTTCCTAGATCTCCAGGGAAGGGAACCAGGCAGGAGGTGCTGTGCTTTGGCCTGGCTCGGGGTGGCTTGCTCCATTCTTCAGAGACATTGGCCCTTTTGTGCAAGTTCCCCATGGCTTTTGGGAGCTCTGGAGTGTAGCTTGGACTCCAGTAGCTCATGGCTCTTTCCCCAACACTGTGTAAGTACAATCTTTACAGTAAATCTGGGGAAGCCAGTGCCCTGTTTTTGCAGGAAGCAGCATGAGCTGGAATGGTCAGGCCAGATGCAGCTCTCTTCCAATTTGGAAGTGTCCACAACTGCAATTTGATTAAGAGCCTTTTCTTGCTATTAACTCTCTGTGGCTGTACTCATACAGGCTTGGCAACAAGCTGTCCCCACCAGAGAAGCAGAGCAGCTCGGTGGTGGTTTCTGTGTGGACCCAGGGGCTGCTGGTGTAGGGTTGTCATACTGAGGACTGGATAGAATAGCTGGAGATGTCAGATGCTGCATGAAGGGCCTTCAGGGTGTGGGATCCAAAGCCAGCTGTATCAGTTTATCTTGCCTATTTACACATGTCCCAAGCCCAATAAATATCTTTCCTGCTGCACCCTCCTCTAACACTGCCCAGCACAAGATCCTCCCCTCTTGATACAGATCTATGTGGTGGCAGCAAGTCCCCCAACCCACTCCCTGGGTCATCTGGCCCTCTGTGGGCAGAGACACAACACCCATGGCTCAGCACTCCAGCTGCTAGGGCAATGACCTGTCTTCAAGGTACTTCCTCCTGCTACCTGCCCCAGCAAGACACATAAATTACCTCCAAACCTATTGTCATCACCATACCTCTTTCCAGATAACATGCCTGTTTCCCCAAGAATTCAGTTGCAGAGTGATTATCTTTTCCCAGTTTTCCTCTAGAGGGACCCTTACCTTGATTTTAGATTTATTAGCTCTGATTAAAACACATTTAATTATAAAGAAGCCTCACTTAAAACCAAAGTGCTAACCCCACAGAGGTGGCACAGTAACCATTCCTACCACAGGCTGTATTAAAACCAAGGGGAGTCCTAGGTGTGTGAGGAATCAAGACAGGACTGCTGCAGTGCAACTACTAAGTTTTAATGAACCATACAAAGCAAATATATTTGTGTGTTTAGTCTTAAATGTAATTAAATGTTTCAGTAGCAAATTAAGTGAAGAAAACAAATCAACCACATGTCTCCAGATAGTGGGCACATAAATATTAAGTCATTATAAAAGGCATATGAAGAGGAAAATGCAAACATTATGCTGATTTTAATTTCCTAAATTATTTCTAATTCCCCCTGAGCCCTACATTCATTCCCAGTGATTGCAGACAGACTAATCACTCAAAGCGGGACACCATTTAATAAGATGCAGCAGCGGAAACCCAGAGTTTGTCACTGGTCCTGTGCTGGCACTGTCAACACGGTGGCACTGTCGCCTTGATCAAGCTCCTCAGCCACAGACAACCAGGGTTTGTGACTCCTGTGGCTGTAGGTATGTAGGTGATGTGCATTTCACACTGCTCTGTAGTCTATCTGGGAAGATCTATCCATCAGCATCTGCCTTCAAAAGCCTACAGAGATCTATTTATGTAACTCCTTCTCTGGAGGAAAGGTGCTGGGAAGGCAGCCAACAATAAATGGAGTGGGTGTGGGAAAACGAAAAAGAAGTAAGCAGAAATACTACATGAAAGAATGACCATATGGTTTAAGCCACAAGCTGTATAAGTCACAACTATAAAGTTGTGTCTGATAACAGATTCAGCAGAGAAGTGCGTATGGCCAGAAGCTCTGTAAAGAGGGTCCCTTTGCGGGGTCAGGTGTGGGAAACAGATGCAGGCTCAGAGACCTCTGACAAGCACAAAAGAAGCCAGAGAAAGCCCAGAGGTGGTTCTGCCTTTTCCCAGCCAGCCACAGGCCTGCTTTACCCATCCACAGACACACCTGCCACGGCATTCCTTCCCTAGCCACAGCATGGAAGAAGAGAACAAACACCACTCAAAGCTGTGCATGGCTCTGCTTTGAGGACTGGCGTTGAGCAGACCAAGGTGTTGGTCAGGAAAACCATGCACACTCTCCTGACTCATTCACTTAGTCTTCATAAGGTCACACCAGTGATCTCCAAAGTAACTGTCCAGGCAGATGAAAAGAAAACCTTTTGTATAACTCCTCTCCTTCAGTATCATGTAATGCACAGGCTGGGACAGAATTTAACAGGCAACAACTGTATTGAAAAACGCAAATTAAAATCTTTGCTCTTCCAATTAATCTTTAATACAAGGGCTCCAAAGCAGCTCACTGTTCTGGTGCACACCACTGGGACACAGGTGTGGGAAGGGTTCCAGCTCACTGCCCACACAGCCCCATCAGCTACCTGGTGTTCAGCACCCAGTGCCTACCAGGGGGTCAGAAATGCTCACATAAACCAAAACAGGAAAGAAGGCAGACCTTAGAGGGAACATTTGAAATGGGTGATATGGTCCATTGCTTTGGAAAAGGGGAGTTGGTTATCACCTCTTAACCTGCACCTGGATAGAACAATGTGGATTAGCTCTCTTTTAAATCAAGTGCCTTAATTAATTAGTTGCAGTGTGCCAATCCTCTGGCCTGGTGGCAAAAGGGACTCCAGGGATGGATGGCAGCAGTCACTTGCCAGTGGGAAGGTCAGCAGCTTCAAAGAAAAAAGTGCTTTTTTACTCAAGACAAGGCACTGAGACACTATTAAAATCCTACCTTGGAAAGCTACTGCAGGATGAGATATACTGACCCAGAAGAGCCAGTTTCCCTCCACTGACTGCAAAAGAATCTCAGATTTGGGCCTTACATTTGATCAAGCTGAACCCCACATCTTCGCAGCAGAGCACTGCCCCAAAGCACTCATACTGTGCATGGGGTCCCACTGGCATGAGCCTGTCTCTCATGTAAAGAAACCTCTTCATCATCTCAAGCCATGCTTCAAAATAGACTCCTAATGTTGTTTTATCCCCCAAATCACAGAAGTGAATCAGAATTTAAAAGGCCATTTCAAAAATTCTTATTTACCTGCCACTCAGCTTTGACAGGTACCTGTCCAAGAGGTCTTCTCCAACTCAGCAACCATGCCGGAGGTGAGAACAAGGTGGACAGACTTCATCTCACATCCCAGCTCATTTGGCAAGAAAATGTGAAAAGCATGAAAAGGGGAAACATTTTGTCTGTGCCTGTTTGCATCCATGGGAACAGAGGGTATAAGCAAGTTATTTATCCTCCTCAACTTCCTGTGGCAACTAGCAACCAGAGAGTTTGGCAGATGACAACAAAACGAGCGCGGGGCAGATCAGACTACAGGGCACTGTCATGTGCACGGCACAGTTCAGTCTGCAGAGCAATACCACATTCAGAAGGAATGAAAAAGCTGAAGAAATGGCTCATCAAACTGAGAAAAGGGGTGACAGACAAAATGAATGCCACTTTGCAAAGGCCATTTCTTCTCCTGCCACCCCCACAAATGAGCTCCAAAACTGATGCAAGCAATAGTGACAATTTCTAAAGCAGGCAGCAGCTCTGCCCCTTGCAAAGATGGGTCAGAGAATGGAAATCTGAGATTGATGCAACCATTATATACTCAATACTCCCCAGTGTATTTGCAAGCTTTTTTTTTTCTTTCATATGTCCTCTTTCTTGTCAGCAAAGAAGACTTCTTATTTGCAGGATTAAGTGCAATTCTTGTCGGATAGTTTTTCAGCAGGAAATGGAATTTTTAGTTGTGGTTGTTCAGTTCTATTTTTCCTCTAAAAGTGATTGTTTCGCAGACTAAATTTCAACTTTTCATTTTAAAAAAAAAATCCTTAAACCCAAAGCATTTTAGTGGGTTTGGTCCAAACCCAGCTCAAATTCAGTATACTTTGAATGTTATTCTCTCTGACTTGGACTAACCTATTTCAAGCCACTTCTTCCCCAGTGCAAGGTGACTTTTAATGTAGGGAGACACCAAGGCACCCTGGGATCTGTGGCATGGCAGGGCTCTCTGACCCTAATGGAAAAGTGAGACATCATAGCTTCAGCAGTATGTCTTTAACCACACCATAATTCCCAGGAGGCACCAACATGCTATGCCACAAACCAGAACTATCATTTGCAGCTGAAAATAGTCACTTTTTTTTTTTTTTTCGCACCTAGTAAGGTCCTCTAGAGGGGAATATGATGCAGCCCCATGCAAGTACATGTCTGCCCTGTGTAATACAGTGAAATGTTTTGGTGAGCTGGTCCTGCCAGTGACCTTATCTAAGGTCATTGGTGGTGGGGCAGAGGAGAAGAGGGAAACATATCTACTCACAGTGGAGATCATCCCAGGTCAGCTGCAGGGGCTTAGAGAGGAAAATGGGCAGGAAGTGGATGCTAACTGGGAAGGCTGCTGTGAAGTGCCTCACAGGATGAAGATGTGGCCACCAGCGAACAACTCCCATGACAAGCCATCAGACTTCTCCCTGTTGCAGGGCTGCTCTTCCCATCCTCTCTCCCAGTGAAAACCTTTGTCATCCATTTGGGGTTTCCATATAGATCATCACTGAATTCCCAGTGTGCTGCTCAGCTCAAGGGTAAAAGGCTGCACGCCTCTCACAGCTCCTCAGAGACTGCAAGCACGCCCTGCCAAGTCAAAAGGCAGAAGACTAGGATTACTTCTGGCTTGAGGTCCTACACATGGCAGCAGAAAGTTTCACCTTTCCACTGCAAGATTTCGTTTCCTGTGCCAAGCCAGTGACAGATGCCACATCAAATGTCTAAATTCTCCTTTAGGAGTTTTCCTTTTTTTTTTCTTTTTTTTCTTTTTTTTTTTTTTTTTAAAGTGCCATTTCTAGGAGGTAGGAAGCTACAGACTGCTGTCTGGTTTGCTGTGTGTGTATTTTTAAAATGGAATGAAAAATGTTCTGGATGGATACAGAGTAACAATATGTAAGCCTGAGGCATCAGATGGTTAGAAAGCTGTATTCTGTGTGTGTGCACAGATGTAATTCACTGCAAGGAATATGTGACACCACACAGCAGTTCAAAGTAGCAGTCTGGTACTAATTACTATGCTCTTAATGACTTCATCCATCAAACCATAACATGTTCTATAATTATACAACCCAGCCATATGACAACCAAATGCCCAGCCGTTCCTTCATAGGCGATGGTTACACAGCAAAATTCTCTGTTGATTACAAGCAGAAAACTTCAAAAATAAATGTACTTTAAGTCATCTGAGTCCTCAGAACTGTTTTATTATACCCTTTTGGGAGGATCCTGTACAGCAACATTGAGGGTTTGTGAGGAGAGAGGTTGCATGCAGATAAGGCAGGGAGGCCCTGGTGGGATTTGCCACTTTCCATGCAGACCTGGAATGTCCACAGCCTGTGACTTGGACCTCTTAAGAACACTAAGTGGACATTCCTTGGCCTAAGAGAGTTGTGCTTCCCCACAAGGACAGTCGAGGGATGTGAGCAGCATCAGGCTGCAGCCAGGAGAGCTACCTCATGGGCCAGCAGTGGCCTCAGCATCTTCAGAGGGCACAGTAGTGGAGAAGACGGGGTTTGTCAGTGACAGATTCTGAAATTCCCTGCAGCTGTGTCAGGGCTTTCCCAGGGTCTGGGCACCATCACTATTCACACCACCTCCCTCTGCATGAACACATCCTGTATCTTGGCTCTTTCCCTCTCTAATATGATCACACTTCGCACATCTACCACCAACAGCCACCCTCCTCTCCAGCAAAACAGCACGCTCCAGTGCACACACTTCTCCCCGGGGCAGAGGGCGTGAGATTAAACTCTGCAACAGATGCTGTTCACACTGCTGCCTCAACTATGAAGAGATGCTCAGGTGCTAGAGCAGAGGAAAGCAGGGCTCCGGCCCCCAGTTTGCTGCAGTTTTTGCTTCATTCCCAATCGAGATCCAGTCCCTTCATCACTTCTGCCCACACGGTAACACCCTGCTCAGTAGTGCAGCATAGATGGAGGTAAGTAGAGTTCATGCACTCATTATTTGTACAGTGCTGACTTCACCCATTTCCTGTACACATCAAAAAAGTGAGTTTCCCACATTTTCATTTGCTATTTCACCACTGCTTTTCTCCCAGAATTGCTGTGGAGAGTGTTATACACCAACATAAACAATAAAACTACAGATAATACAGAATCTATCAGGATGAACAATGTATTCCCAAGCTAATAAACTGTGAAGTTAACATTGCACAGATTTCCTGTGACAGACACCTGCAAGCCCTAGAGCCAAGTGCTGGCTGGCCAATGGAGGCTGCAGTTCTGGATGCACTGAGCTCTCCTGTCCTCTATCCATCACAACAAAGCTGAAGGTTTGTTCCCACCTTTCAAACACAACTTGCATGTCAGAGTCAGAGGGCTAATCTCCCTAGAGTTCCTCTGTAGAGCTGGATGAGGGAGCACTGGATAGGTGAGCCAGCTACCCCTCCTGTACAGCACTAAGCCATGTGCTTCTTTGCAAGATGCACTGGCACAGGAATGTAAACCATCCTATTTATTAAACAGCATGAGAAAATAACAGGTTTAGAAGAAAGTTGTCAGGAGCAGACCAGACTACATCAGATTGGTTCTTACATCCCAGGTCAGCAGAAAATTACTGAACTTCAGTGACCAGGTCTGGTCCCTAATTTGGGAGATTCAGCTTCTGGGAAGGGCGTGACACAGACCCAGTCAGGCAAGCTGAACAGGTAATCTCCAGGAAACATTAAAAAATGCAGATGTCTTGCAGGATACATTAGTCTTCAACACAATTTATGCCACATATTGTCAGGGTCATGGGCACAATACAAGTTTGACAAATTTTATCAATCAATTGCTTGGTTTTCCAGTCCTGAGTTTTTACACAGATATCTATGGCTTTTCAGCAAGTTTATTTACCCAGATATCTGCACTCCTGATTCAGAGATGTGAGTTACTCATAATATAGAAAGAATCAAATGGCTGTATCAGTATAAAACAGAGCTTTATTCCAGGAAAAACAGGAAAAAATATTTTGTTCTAAAAATGGACAAAATGTACAACACTTGCTCCTGTTAAAATTTCCTAAATCTTCAGCGTATTTCACAATTTAATTATTGGCATAAAACTTACACTTCATAAGTATGAAAGCAAAAATTTTAAGTGCCTTTATCCTAGCAGTAGATAGTGGGAGTGCTTACCTCTATGGGGGTTTCTTACAAGATTAATATGACTGCTGAGAAAGAACTACATAAAAGAATTCTACTAAATCAGTTTTTACATTCTTGCTGAGTGTGATGAGGTCCAATACTCATCTTGGTGTCATTTCTGCACTGATGTATGGCATAAGGCCTTCAGAGTGCTGTCACTGTGCTTTCCTATCTCCACGTGTCCTCTGGCAGCATTAACTGCAGAGCCTCTTGGAGCTCCCTGACCACTGTGACCACACCCTGCTTCACTTCCTCCTCTCCTCTTCTCTCCTGGAGCTTCATCAGGATGGTTGCTTATCCCAGGGCCTCCTCTTCATCTTCTGATTGCCAGGCATTTTCTATGGTTGTGGGGCACACAGGCTATTGGAGCTCTGTTACCAGAAGTGTCGTGTACCACTTGGGTCTCTCTACAGAGTCTAAGACAACTGCAGAGTTTGTTTACAGCTCTTCTGGTTAAAACACATAGTTCAGCATGGCATGGGGCAGCAAGAGCTCTCCTGGAGCTCCTGAAAAGTTCTGATAATGAAATAACATCTCAACAATATTTCCTTCTTTTTTCCCCATTCATTTTGCCCCCACCTCAAACCATACTCTACACAGAACAGGGCACTTCTTGAGCCCCATCATTTGCTCACTGTCAAGTGGCCATTGATTGCTACTTGTCAATCCCTGCCTCTTGCAACATCTCACTCCTGTGCCCACAGATGTTCCTTAGGCAGGATTTTGTCAGAAGTTTAAATGATTGAAGTCAGCATATCTATCCTCCTACGTACCGTCCTGCTGATGTCACAGAGGAGATCGATACATGTAAGCTCAGGAAGAGCTGTTTGCACCTAAAGGAGTCAGCATGGTTAACCACAGTGACCTGTTTCTGCACAGGAACAAAGAGCTGCTGTCTCACACCAGGCCACCAGCCAGCCCAGCAAGGTGACACGCTCCCATGATCCCAGACAGCGCAGTCCAGGGAGCGCTGGCTTTGAAAGGAAGGAGAACAGGTATACTCTCTATATGGAGGGCCCTGGCACCTGGGAGAAAGCTGGTGGCACCTGACAAACTGCAAGACTGCAGCCTCTGAGAAGACTGCATCTGTCTCTGTTCTTTGACATGAGGAATGCCACAATTTAATAGGATTTTCCCTAGGCTTATCCTGCACCTTGACTCTTTTTGCATTCTGTGCCTGAGCAGTAGAAATCAAGGCAGGGGGGGATTGCCTTAATACTGGGGTCTCTTCTCCTGTGCCAGCTCGTGAGAGCCATGTGTTATCTCTGATGGTTTGCACCAGAACAGCACAGCCAAGGGTTCATTGCTGTGTGGTTTTTGACATGAAAATGGATGGTTAAAGTCAAGCTCTCCATCAGTCAGTGGTTTATATTTCATATGGTGCCATGGGGTTGGTTTTTACTGCCCCTAAAGCCTTGCACACTGTTGAAAATTATATCTGCTGCCACCCCTTTAGGTGACCCTGGCAGTAGGCCAGGCACAAGTTGCATTCTGTACCTCCACAAACACAGTCTGTGTCCCCCAAAGCCTTACAGGTTGTTCAGCTCCCCCAGCACTTTCCTCCTGTCTGCCAATTGCTCATCTGTGTCCTGCCTTTACCTCAACCGGTACTCACTGACCTCATTTACATCTACTCTTGTTTTATAATGAATAGATAAACAGAAAGAGGAAAGTGTTCACAGAAGGTCCCTCTAGATAAACATTCTTTATTGCTCCCATTCAGAAAAACCCAATTTACATTGGGAGCTTTTCAGAGCTTGCTTTGGTGGGGTCTGGGTTCCTTTGTTTCATAAACCATTAATCCAAGGCAGTAAGTCCCTCTGTCTACAGGGAAAGCAGCACAGAGTCCTCCTGAGACTGCCTCCCTCCACCGCAGTTTTCTATCTGAAAAAATGGAGAAAGAGAGTTTCAAAGAAGAGACTGCTGCTGGGAAAGCACCAAGATTTAGAAGGAGGACCAAGGACAACTGAAAAGGATTACCTCATCCTGCATCCTGCATATGTCATCCCTCTCCACACCTCACCTCTTGTTACCATCTCCACACCAACCTTTTCCTCTTGCCCCCAGTACCAGTGACTGCCTCAGCCATTCCACTGGCATGGAACACACCTGCACTGAGTCTCTTTATATTTTCCTAAATCAACCAACAAGGCTTCCCGCTAAGAGCCCATGAGGACACACAGTGTTAAGCACATTTCTCAGCTCCCAATGCCTTCCCAAAGGCACCGGCAAACACTTTCTGCCCAGGTTCACAGTGAGCAAGTGGTCAGAGGAGTATAGAAATTCTGAAGTAAGCTGGAAACCCAGGAACTGGACCAGCAGTGTAAAAGATGACTCACTAGTCAAATTGGATACAGCTCTCTTTGCTTTTCAAAAAAGAGATTAGTGGGAGTGTTCTCAACACTTACAGTCACTCTTAAAGAAGGGCATCATGATATTACATCAGCCACAAGTTTACTTTGTTTTCGTTATCACTACCCGAAGAAGAGTTAATCACACATGAGAAGACTGTGTCACAGAGAAATCATCTTCTATAAAAAGACTGTTTCATAACAGGTGAATGTATTATTTTTCCTGCCTTTGGGAGATGATGAAAAGGGGACTCATCACCAGCCAGACTCTCCAGCATGAGAGGCCAATGTATAGGTGGTATTTCATTCCACTTCAGAGAAAATTCATGTTTCTGTCCAACACAGAAGGAAGGACATGAAAGAACTTTGGAGGAAGTTCATGGAATGCCAGGGAATATCATGGCCCCAAGGGAGGGGCATCTTTAAGACTAAAAACAATGGACGTCTGTACTTTACATGGGACAAACCTTCGTCATGGAATGAAGGACAGGTAAAAATCTGTGTATATGTGGATGTGTAAGTAAATGCATACATACACAGACTCAACAGAACAAGCATGTGCTTAGCTTGGTGTAGCTGTCAAGAATTGCACCACCACATTTCTCCCAATCTCTGCTAAAACTGTTTCAAAAAACAGTGAACAAGCACATCAAGATACTTAGGAAGTCTTGTAGGAGCAGTTTAATAAGTGGCTTCATTAAATCCATATGTGTCTGGCTGCCACAGCTGTATCAACAAGCAATGTGCTTGCTGCCACCAAAAGGGGCTGTCTCCATAAAACACCCCAGCAGGGATCACACAGTGAGTGGGTCGGGGCTTATACAAGGCCAGTATTGACCCACTGCCTACAAAGCCAAAAGATGGAAACCACAGGGAATGAAACAAGCACACAGAAGTGTCCAAGCTTGGTGGTCACACATCTTGTCTCAGTAGCCAAAGTGACTCCACATGCATCTACTCAGCTTCCTGAAGGAAGTGCAGCCTGTGTTAAAGTTCAATGGCAGCTGGCTCCTGCAAGAGCCCCCTGTGCCTGCTGAATCAGCAGAAAGCAAAAAGCATCCTTTTAAACCAAGGGCAGTGAGGAACAGTCAAGTCACAGAGCAGCTGTGCCTGCAGGAAAGTGCCCTTACACCTCCATACTCTTCCTCTCTGAGCAGGCTTCTCCTCAAGGGGAGACACAAAGAGCAAGGGTCTGCTCTTCCAAATTTGGAAGCTGAACACAGAAACCATAGGTTGCTGTCCTTGGCAGCAGGTGCCCAGGTATTGATGTATCTGACTTGTCTTAGATATGACTTTGGCTGTGAAAGGAGCACCAGTGTTGGGGCAGATGAATCCTACACAAGACCCCAAGAACCAGAAGACCCTTAGCAATCTCCCTCGCTTCTACCCCTTGGAAGCTCTTTTTCTTGGTCCACAGGCCAGTCCCTCTTTCCTTGCCTTCATAACATAGTGGCATCTCCTCTCTGCCCTCTCCCTTGAAGACACAAAGTTCCGGCAGTTTGTGCAGGATTAGAAGGAAGTATGTGACCAGTAACTACTGCTCCCTGTTGCCAAAGGTTCAAAAGGCGTTTTAAGGACCTTAGTGGGTGTCCTGCACATTAGAAAACTGCTCCTTTCAGTGTAATTCAAACAGGAAATTGTATCATTCAATGAACCTGGGCCAGAGGCTAAGAATCAGCAGACCTGAACTTCACAATTCGTTTACTAATTCTCATGCATCAACTCTGGAGCCCAATTTCTTTGTCTAAAAACTGTGACTCATGACTTTAAGTGTTAAAAAATGCTTTGAGTGCTGTTAATAAAAGATGACACAAGGGAAGAATTTGCTGTTCTTACACTCAAATCAATTCCCCTCCCCCCGCCCCAAACATTTCTTTCAAATTAACACATTTTCTAGACTTCATTGAATAACACTTTGGAGTGGATTAGTAGGGAACTCATCATGCAAGCCTCGACAAGAAAAAAGCAGAGAACCCACTGTGATGAAACACACCAGGAAAAAAGAGGGTGTGTGATCTTTTTATTTTTTTCCTGACTCTGTTACTTATGGAAAAACGTGGGACGGTGTGCAGGGGATCTGAGGAAAGAAAAAGTAATCATGAAATGGCAATACTCCTTCTGAGCAGGAATAGCACTGCAGTATTTTATTTAATCAAAGCTGTAGGCAAACACAGATTCAGAAGAAACAGGAACCACAGAGACTTGATTTGGTTTCAAAAATTTTAAAACCCTTGCTGGCAAATAAATTTGGGGGTTGGATTGGTTGTTTGGTTTTTTTTTCATTTGGAGCTTTTCTTTTTGGCATTAACCTGGTCTCACAGTGTCATGGCAAAAATTGTTGCTGAAGTATCTCAGTTCTGGCTCCTCGGGTTTTACGTGCATAATGCCTAAATGAGGAGCTGTGTGCTGTGACAAATGCCTCGTGCATGCCAGCTGATTTAGTGATTTAGAAAAGGTGACTTGGAATTTTTCAAGTTCAGTATTTTTATTCTTTTTACAGTTCTCTGTTCTTATCTCCTCCCCCTCAGCGTATTTCCTGTTTCCTCATCCTGTAATAGTTATGTACATTCAAACGGTGGATTAAACACCTTTTGAGCTGTTGTTGTCAAGTTTCATTAACATTTCTCACATCATTTCCTGTTTTGATACTGATACCCCAGCAAAGGTCTGCACAAGTGGGCAATGTGGCTCATCAATACCTCCCCTGAACTGCTGGCAGATCATTCTCTTCATAGGGCATCACCCATTCCCAACGCTATTAAAATGCTGGTGCTGCAGCCATAAACTTAGTAGACATTCAAGGAAACACCTCCCACCAACAGAATTCAACCAGCTTTGAGGGAGATGCAACAAACTTTAAATATATAAATATAGCAAGACTGGATATGGACCTAGGCCAGGCAATAGCAAAGGAAGTTGCATGTGCCTGAAAACACATGGGAGGTGTATGTCGATAGAAAGATGTTTCTCATCCTGATGTAGGCATGATGCCTCCCACCAAAAAAAAAAGACAAAAAATGCCATTTTTTTGGTGAAGGCTGCAGCACCTCAATACCAAATTCCATTTCTGAGGTTACACTTCCAGTAGTGCCATGTCCCAAAGAGCACTGGAGACAAGCACTAATAAATTTAAGTAAAGAAATAAGGTTTCCACTGTCTTCAAAGCCACAACTACAAGAACAAGCCTTTTGCTTGCAAGCATCAAGGTCTACTAACACAATACTTGTCATGCAAGATGCCCCAGTCTATAAACATGTAATGCCATAGTAAAACTGGTTGACTAAGTCAGCACTAAGCAGTGACTTTATGGAGGTTTTTACATTGCTCTCCCACATAATCCCCCTGCAAAATACAACAATATTTTAACACAGAAATACAAAATATGTGTGTCAGTAGGAGGAAACAAATCCAGTGCTTTTTGTTAGCCAGCAATATTAAAAGCAGCAGATACATCAAGGCAAATTCAGAATATGTCAGACAGTGACTGAAAGCAGTAGGGAAAAAAGCCTATGTTCTCCCACATCAAGCTTCAACAGGGTTTGAGGGAGGGGAGTGGAACTTTATATGGTTTGAGGATTAAAAAGAAGCCAAATCACAAGAGAAAGCCATTTCAGAGCCATTACATTTTTGTTTTGAACCAAAAGTCTGTGCTAAAAAAAAGGAACAGAGAAGTGTGTTTTTCACAATTTTCTCTTTGGTGTTTTGCTAAGTCTGTTACTTCACAGGATGTTCTATTGTCTTCACTGCCACAATGCACAGAAATACCCTGCAAGCCACTGTGGGCTCTGATACAGTATCTGGGGACACAAAAGAAATGTTTTGCTTTCAATATTAACAGATTGATAATCAATATCAGACAGCTTTGCCACCCACACCTGGCAGGCAACCTTGCCAGTTCAATGAGATTTTAATGTTAAGGAGAAAAGCCAGTAAGACTACTGCATCCAGCTGCAGGTTGGTGTTTGCTGAACTCCTGAAATCTGCTTCCTAAAGAAATACCAAGATTCCACTATAATTGTGCCCTTGTTTGGTGCTTTCTATGAACCTGCAGGGGGATGGAAAGAAGATCACTGACTTTCCAAGCTTTTATTTACGCTGCTGGAGCCAAGCTGTTTTTTCCAAATATATTCACAGCCAGGATTACTGTGTAGTCAGCGTCTAGGACTACAAGAAAAAGCAGCAAAGCTTTTTTGGAAAAGTTGTCAGCACAAACATGGGACTCCACCAAGATCAGCAGTAATTCATGTCTTTGCACTGGTGGCCTGAAATGAAGGTACAGCATCAAAGAGAAGGAAGACCAGACCCTGTACTATAGAAATCAAGATCCCTTTTCTCTCTATAACTCAAAAAGGACCTGGATTTCCCCATTTCTCAAGAAGCAAGGCCTAGAAGCAGTGGTAGGTAAGAATGGGAAAAAGTTGATGTCCAAAACCCTGGGACTACACTGCAAGAGAAGGAACAGGTTTAGGATGCCTTACCTCCACCAAGACCTTCATCCACCATCTGTCTGCACATCTATAGCAAAGGACAGCTTAAGTCAAAGAGGGAATTTCCACCTGGATGGCTTTGGGAAGGTGGTCCTGCTCACATAAGACTCCCTCTGGAACCAAAATCAAAAGGTCTTTGTGAAGAATAACTTCAATAGCCCCTTGAAGATCCAAATCTACCTCCTAGGACACGTCTTTCTCCCTACCAGCTGACCCATGGGGTGTCTGGGATAAATCCTGTCCAGAGCTTCTCCAGGGTGCAGGACCCTGTAAGGGCCAGGCTGGGTGGCCCAGGTGGAAGCTTGGGAGCCCCTCATCTTCTTGGAGACACCAGGATGCAGATGAGACAGGATGGGAGGTTTCTGGGAATCCTATGACTGAGAGCTAGCTCAGACCTCTGCAATAACAGCAGGGTCGCCATAGCTCTGTTTCACTCTGGAAAGGAGCCAGACGGTCTGGAAGAGCAAATTCTGGAGAAGACCATCTGTCACCACCTAGACCCTTCCACTAGCATTATGCAAATGTGCTTCTCCTCATGCAAATCCATCTCTGGGCACTCTGCTCTCATGAGCATCCCCACCAGTCCACTGACCTTAATTTCCACACCATGCCTCTAAATATTAAAGCTTTCTTAGCTCATGGCAGGTCTTTTCCCAGAGGCCACCTGGCTTGGCATGTTCCTGCAGCCACAGAGCCATCCCTCACCTGCAGCAGACCCCATGGCAGGGTGGGGCATGCAAATCTCTCCCTCCCCAGCATTTGAACCCAGCACAGGGTTTGCCTCAGCTTTCGAAGATCTGTGGTGCTCAGTGTTTTGCAGATGACTGGTGGTGCATATCCCAGACAAGATGTTGGACTTGTCTGCTTTCCCTTCTCCCTGGTCATGCCCATGTACACTATGGCCCACCCCAGTTTGCAACACTGAAGGTATGACAAAGCTCTTAAAGAGGGGTGAGATGAGCCAAAGTGACAAAATAACAACTCTACGTGAGCATGGTTGCACCCAGGTTTAAGGCAGTTACGTTTGGCAAGGGGGGGTTAAAGGTAAGGGAGGAGGTTAGTCTGTGTCATAAAATGTCAGTAAGCTTTTTATACAACCACCAGAAAAACTCTTTCTGGGTTTTTTTTTACACCTACGGAGTCTTATATGTTGTCTTTTAGACGCCCCAAAAATTCCCCTTAGCACTTTTATCATTCAGCATCACTCCAGAGTTTAGTCAGCCAAACCATACCCTTTCCCAGTGTTAGATAAATTGCATCTTGAAAACAGCACAGAGACTAATATCACATCGTCCTAGAGCTGAGCCACATGTGAAATCTCTATCCTGTTTTTCTACAGAGATGAGTAAGATTTTCCTGTGTAATTAATGTATAATATCATTCTGTGTATTTGTGTAAATATATAGAGCAAAGATACCACTGCAAAGATAAAAATTTGCCAAAGCGCTTTTTGCATTCTTTCAAATGTGGTTATTTTACTTACAGTTTACTGTGTTTTAGTCATGTTTTGACACTTAAAGAATTTTCACTGAAAACAGACCTTGTACCAATAAGAGAAGCAGATACAAAACTCATAGTAATAAGGAGCAGCAGTAAACAACAAAACTACTATTTATTGCATATGTTTATTATGTATTGATGGAATAGAGTATTTAAGTAAAATTGGAATATTTATAGTTTAATTAATGGGGCTAAAATACATGATTTAAGTTACTTGCACATATTTAACAGCAGCAGTAATTATCACTGATATATATTTTTGGGCAGATTTTGCCACTTTTAGACACATCACTTTCTTAAAGACAAGTGATCTACTTCTCTAAGTCCTGCATATTGTGAGGAAGGCTGCAAATCTTCTAATAACACCAAGATAAAAAATAATTTACAAAAACAAAAGAAAAAAAAGACCTGATTGAAATAAACCCATTATTGCCAGAACTGCAAGGAACTGGGAATTTTTCTAGTTCTCAATTCAATCCTTACTTAATAATTCAGCAATTATTGTAGAATTATCAATCAGGCAAAAATATTCAATTTGTCAAGTGTTTTTACGGAACAAGAGTTTCCTCATGATAAGCTGAGATACGGGAACTTATGAAACAGCATGTTCTTGAGAAAAAACAGGAAAAAATTCATGAGTCACTGATTTGTGAGCAACAAACAGGGGGCATGGAAAGACCAGAGTATGCCTAAAATATGGGCAACCAGCCCTTCTTATACCTGTTGGCTTTGGACAGGAGGCGTTTGTTCAAATGCATTCATTTATAGTGGGAGATTTTTAATGTTGCTTTGCCTTGGAATCTCCCAGAAGTATGCTGCTGCTGGTCTTTTGCAGGGATAGCAGTGGTTTTAATGCACCATCTGAGGCACTGAAGCAGGGAAGGTGACAGAGAGGTTGCTTGGCTGCTTGGCATAACCAAGCCACGCTCAGACAGAAAAACATTAACTCGGCTCCACTTCTTTGAGCAAGCCTAGCATGGGCCTTCCTCCTCTTCCTTCCCCCTTTTAGCCAGCCCTTGTCCCTCCCAGCTTGAAGTTTTCATATTCAAAACAAGGCTGCTTGCAATCGCAGCTGCATCTGCAACAACCGTGACACCTGCTCCCAGCAGTGGCAGCCCTTTGCCTTCTGTCCTTTTGGGGGCCTTCTGCAAAGCTCTGCAGCCCCACTTTATATTTATCACCACTTACTCACTGTAGGGCATATTAAGGTAGCAGTTTACTAAGCACAGCTTTCTGTTTTGCTCTGAAACCTGAGCAATTACAGCAAGGAAAACAGTTCAGCAACGTCCATTGCCTGGGTTCTTACCCTCTGTTCCCTCCTTTTTAGGATTCTTTTAATGCCTGAACAGACACAGGCGCAAAACCACCTGTGTGCCCTATGGCTGCAGCCCACATGTGCCAGCAGGTCACCCTGTCCCATGCCATGCTGTGGCCAGGAGCGCCCCACCAAGGACATGCTCAGCCATGAAGTGTGACCAGACAGGCCAGAGGAGTACGATCTAGAAGGGAAAAGGGAAAGGTCATTTCCCAGGAAAGGCTAGGGAGCTTGAATTTTTGCCAGCTTTTCTTTGAATAGTTAGTACTGCTAGGGGACGCAGGCTGTGCTGTCAGTAGGGAGCTGTCCGGTTGCACACTCTGAGGTTGTCTCCACATCTGCCAGCACCATCCAAGATCCCGATGTGAAGCACTGCTCTCTCACACACAGAGTGGGGCTGGGGCCCCTCTGTGAGGCCAGACCCTGCCCCAGGGCTGGGCAAAAGTGCAGAGCTCTCCAGGGAGGGCAGCTGGCAGGGAGTAGGCAGGCACATGGGGTGACCACTGTCCTCATGGCACCTGTTGTATCATCTGACAAACTTCGCCTGTGAAGGAAGGTCAAATTCAGAGGCAAAAGA
This sequence comes from Pardalotus punctatus, assembly GCA_013400915.1. Lineage (NCBI taxonomy): Eukaryota > Metazoa > Chordata > Aves > Passeriformes > Pardalotidae > Pardalotus > Pardalotus punctatus. Next base: position 440,731 of record VZTX01023468.1, read on the forward strand.
AAAAAAGAAAATCCTTTATTTCAGAAACACAATTCTAAATGCTTCCTTCTCCCCCACCTCAGCAGAACCCCATCCTCAGAACAAGGGTGAGAGGAGGGATATCATTCAGTGGACATGCTGCAAGTACAGGCACCACACAAGTGTCTTCTCAATGAACAGCATCTGCCCTACTTGCATCACACTATCACACAGTCAGATGTGTCTGTGTCATACAGAAACTAGGTTAAATGAAAGGGGTGTAGCTCTGTGAACCTTAATTTCAGCATTGTTTTGTACTTTCTGGGTCAAGATCTGAAGGTTTTTATCCATTCTGGTGCAGATAGGAGTAGGTCTGTAGGAGGTTTCCCTGACTAAGAGCTAAGGCAGGAAATTGGGATTCAAGACAGCTGTTGTGAGGGAAAAAAGACACCATCCTGAAAAATAAGCCTTATCAGCCTCAAAGTGTTACTGTGTGTGCACGTTTTATTGTGTTTTTAGCTGCCCCACTGAACCCAGCTTTCCCAAAGGAGGCATCAGAATGTCAAGCTGTGAGGCTGCTGATATCCCCCCTTTCCGACCACTCCAAGATTCCCTCTCACTTGTTTAAAATAATAAACAAGTTAGCACATTGTGCTGGGGGGCAGGTGATTCTCCTGCTGGTGTGGGCAGACTCCCCATCCCTTGCCCACCAGCTCTCATATTTGCTTTCTGTCTGGGGACAGGGACCACCTTCCTGAAAGCCACTATTTGCAACTTCTAGGGACAAGATGCACACTGACAGTAAAAAATACTATTGTGTTAGAAGATTTGGGAGAGGCGTGAGCATCCTGAAGCATGACTCTGGGCAGGTTACTCATTACTAACTCCTGCATGGGCCAGACCTTACTTTGCAAACACAGGACAGGGGCCCAGGCTGCGCTTTCACAAGCAGTTCAGCTCAGCTAGAGTGAGAATGGGTGCTTTACTCCTCGTGGCAATGAAACAGTGCACGGCTGTCTCAGATGATACCACACCTGCCATCCTTCCAGCAATTGCTGTTTGCATTGGGAGAGAAGGAAGAGGGGCCTGCTGCAGCCCTGGGTTTGTCTTTAAAGGGGATATTGACCTTAAAAGGTGATTTAAAATTTAGCTAAACAAAATTTGATCTGTAAAACATCAAGACATACTCTCCCAACAAACTTTCAGGTGGTGGACATGAGTCGGGTCAATAAGTGGGTTTACATTGTCTGTAAACTCAGGTTTTATTACAGATATTAAGATATTTAAATCCTGCTTGTTCATGCTGAATCCCAATGACGTTGTGCTGCAGTACTTGTTTTTCCATATGTATCCATTGCGTGGCCATCAGCATCAGTTGTGGTTTTCATGGCCTGGGTTACAGCTTGTCTTTACTTTCCTCCTCCAAATTGTTCTTGCTGGTACTGGCTATTTAAAAACAAGCCCATCACCAGATTCAGAACATCATCTCACCTCCATACCTTCTTTTCCATCCTGAAAACCTCCTGCTAAAATGCTGCTCAATACACCTAGAGAACGGGAGGAAATCAACATCATACGATTGCATTTTAAGCCCTAATACCAACCAAAAAAATTCTGCAATATTAAAATTATGTTTACAACATGATAACAGCATTTTCTCAGTGTGAGTGGTACTGGCAGTCATAGAAGCAAACACCTTAGGCCATCTTCATTGAGCACAGCTAAGGTATTGAACGAGTACTCCTGTGCTCAGTGGAGGAGCTCTGCTATAACATATCCACTGACCTGCACTTGAACCTACCACTTGCTGTTTTCCTCTTATAATCTAAATCTGGAAATGTGCTGTCTGGTCAGTAGCGTACTACCAAATCATCCAGCGAATGCTCGGGATGCCATAAAAGCGTGCCTGTGCTTGCAGTGCCATAGCAAACGAACTTGTAAAATATAGCCCAAGCACGGCTCGCAGCCTCTGGTATCGCAGCCGGCGCATGTGCTGCTGCGAGGCACCTTTGTAATGCAGCCAGGGAGCAGCTGTGTGCATTGCAGACATTGTGGGTGGGTGGCTGTCTGCGCGCTCAACAGCTGTCCCTGCCGCCACGCCGGGCCAGTGCCTGGCCTCCGCAGAGAGCGCCCTGCATTGCTCAGCCACAGAGCAATTTCGGAGCACCCCGTGAGAGAGGAGCTGCTGCTCACACCCGTCCTCCTCGGTGGGGTTTTGAGGGATGTGGCTGCCTCAGTCACGGGGAGAGCCTGGTCAGCCAGGGTGCGGGGTTCAGCTCTGTGTAACTTGATCGGCTGCTGCGTCCATCGCAAAAATTGACTGCAGACACTGACTATTTTGTGGACATATTTGTGTTAAAAAATATCAGGCAGTAAAGTGCAGCTTTGTAGTTTTGCTGGTTTTATTCCCCAGCCCTGATGTTCAGTCAAATCCATGTATTTTGGTGAACCTGCATGTTTGCTGCCTTTCAGCAAATCCTGTGTGTGGATCATGGTTGCACTAAAGTCATAAGCACATTTGTAACTTCAGCATTTGCAAACGTTGCTATTAATCCCTCCATAAACCTTCTTACCTTATGGCACTGAATAAGAAAAGCAGCCCTTAGTTTTTGTTACCAAAAGCAGTTCAAAATCCTTCATTTCCAGGTGTACTTGATCTGCCGTGAGTGGAGGGATGATATTGGCCATGTTTGTAGAAGCCCCTGGTTTGCGGTGTGAAGGGGTTGGGGCAGGCCGGCATCTCAGAACCTCCAGAACTGCATCTTCTCACTGCAATTCAGAAACTGCTGCAGCCATCAAAGGCTTGGATGGCAGCGAGCCCCAAGGATACTGGCAGCCAGAGAGAGCAAAGTGCATGACCTCACCTAAAACCGCTCGAAATCACTCTGCGTCTTTCTATTGACTTCAGTGATCTTTGCCTCCCTCCTTGAATGAGTAACAAGGATCGCCACAGATTAGGCAAGTGAGAGGCATGAACAGACAGCAATAACAGCTTTAGAAGTGCTTACTTATATTTAGATACTTTTAACTTTCTACAGAAGTCTGACACTCTCCATGAGTCGTCACGGGTTGGCTTCTGGGGTGTTTTCCAGTTTCGTAGCAGAATCCCTACCAGCCATTTTAATTTATCCTGTAAGCAGGAAGCATTTTTCACTGTGAAGTGGTTTTTTTCAGGCTGTATTTTGCACTGATACTTGAATAACATTAAGCAAACTGTTGACTTTTCTTAAGCTGTAACGTGCCACTTAGAAAGTCTTTAAGCAGGACCATACACTTTGTTCATTCTGATTAAAATACTGGAGTTTTTAAAGCTGCACTATACGCAGGAAATCACCAATTGTGCAAGTGAAACCTTCTTTTTCCTTTGCAGGGTAACTGGTGAGATTTACTGGATTTTCCCTTCTGGTGATGTGCTCTGGCCACAGAGGCAGGACTGTGGCCCTTTGGGGAACAGGGGGTGGCAGGGTTGGGCACACAGAGATCTGAATCTTCAGGACTATTTTGGGAGTCCACAAAACATGAATGCAGGGTCTGATTTTAAAAATAGCATCTTCTTTACAACTGTCAATACTGAAGCTCCAGCTCAGAACGTAGGGATCACAATGATGCAAATGAAGGTTAAGCAGCTTCAGTGCAGGACTGGAAAACCATAGCTCTAAACCCTTCCACAACATCTGACTAAAAAGAAAATAGGACTTCTTACAGGCTTAATGTCATACTGAAGGTGATTTTTCTAGTCTTGGAAGAGCAAGGGAAGATGGAAAAAGGAACAGTATTTTTGTTAATCCTTGTCTTTTTTTATTTTTTCACATCAAAATATTCATTTCTTCTCTCTTCATCTGGCAAAGCAGCTGTGCTGCCCCAAGGAGAGGCAGGCACAGGCTGGGTATTGGGGCCAGCTGGCCAAGCCTTTCTTGTTGCCTGGCTGAGGTCCGTTCTCAGCCATGAGGCTGCTCTACCTTACCTACAAACACCTTTTAAAAGCACACTGAAAACGGGAAAGGAAAATGGAGCTACATGAAGGATTTCTGTCCTGCTTGCTCCCTCTGACCTAACAGAGAGGAGAGGGAGGCAGAAGATAAAACAAACTCAGAGGAGTCTCAGCAGATGCTTTTGTGCTGCCCCAAAGCCCTCTTGGTATTTCCTGGTGGACTGGGGAGATGTCAGAGCCCATAGGCAGTGGCAGCACAGACATCATGGGGCTCAGCGAGCCTGACACCCGGCACAGCTCTGTGACACTGGAGTTGCTCCACTTGGATAACAGTGAACAACAAGCACAGGTACCCACACTTCTCAGCAGGCCTCCAGCACTTGGCAAAAGGGGCACAGATCCATTTTGGGGACCTCTTTATCCCCTGAAGAAACCAACTAAGAAGTCAAAGGAGAGACATAGATCTGTTCTTTCCAATGAGACCTGTGGGACAGTGCCAGAAGAAAATCAAATGATAAATTACATATTGTATGAAATTATCAAATCTTAAACCATGGGTTAAGAAGTGTCCAGAAACAGTTATTTTCATTACCCACTGAGGACCATCTATCTAGCAGCAAATAGACTTTGGAAGTTTTTTCACCAGCACTTGCCAGACACCCACTTCTCTTATCAGACCTTTGCTCCCAGGGAGCCCTGGGCTGGGAGAGCCCTCGTATGCTCACAACTTCTTCTTGGATCACAATGACTTTTTTATATTTACAAAATCTTTATTAGCCCCCAGAGGCACCAGATAAAGACAAAAGACCATAAAAATGTCCATAGGAGGTCAGACCAAAGGTCCCACTAGCCCTATATCCTGTCTCTAAAGCTGACAATAGGGAAGAGTACAGGACTAAGGCGAGCCTATAGTAAAACTACCATGATATACTCTGTCAACCTCCAGTGTTTGGAGGTCAGGGACTTCCTGACCCAGAAATAGTATGTTTGTGTTTGAAAGCAGAGAAGGATTGGAACCTCTATTCCAAGCATTTGAATGCTACAGGAAAAAAAAACACTTAGCTGGTGAAAGAAATAAAAGTTCACTATAAATACAAAGCTGGTAGAAGCAGACCAAAAGTTCATTTCAAGACATTATCTCCAAGAAAACACTCAGCTTTCTGGGGCCAAGAAGCATCTTTTAGCCTGAGAGGCTCTGACTGCTCAGTATTCCTGAAGCAGCGCTCACCCAGACCTCTTCTTTCTTCCAGCTGATCCTCCAGGAGAAAACAAGGAGGATCAGGAGGTCTTAGCGTGTAGGGCTGAGGCATCTGAAGCCTTCCCCTTCAATAATTCAGTCAAATGCTAAAGATTCTTCTCAGAATAAGTAGCAGGTTGGGTAGGTGTTTCCTTCAGACCAAACAGTATCTCATCTAGGAATGTGGTGGGCAAGTGACTTATTTACTGGCCAGAGCACAGCTATCCCAGCTGCAGTTAATGCAAGGAAGTCTTTCAGAAGCTGAAGTCAAGGGGGTTATCACAGCGGCCCAAATTCAGGCCAGACCTTTGGCCAATATCTACACACTTGGCAAGTGTGTGCCAGCAGGACCTTGGGACCACACAGCTCCAGCAAAATGCTGCTGCAGCGCAACCAACAGCATTCGGACTCAGGTCACGGGGACAGGCACCGCAATAGGTCTCGGCAGCAGCAACAACCTAAACAAGCACAGGCCCCTCTGCCACATGAAAGGCTGCACAAACATTCGTTCCCCTGCAAGCTTTCTGCAGGGCTCTGGTGCTCACATGAAAGAGCAACGGCACTTCAGACCTACCCCACTTTTCTCTGTCAGCCACCACATCCCCTATTGAAATAATTTCCTGTTTTATTTTTAAGATTGCTGCTGTCATAAGCTGTTGCTAGCAAGGGGGTGGGGATGGGAAGGTGGTGTCTGCCGTGAGCACAATTGCCAGCTGTCACCTCCTTCCCAAGGTAGCTTTTACTGTTGCTGCTCTGCAAGATGGCATGGTGGGAGAGGGAACACCTTGAGGAGCAAAGAGTGATGCTTGTCATTTTGTAGCATCTCTCCTGGAAAATCAGGAAAAACAGGCTTGATAGGACACAGGGAAAGAGCAGATTTGATGTTCCAGATCCTCGTGGTGCAAGAAAATTAAAGCTGCAAGGGACGAGAGTACCTGTTTGAGGGTGAGTCTTTGCAGTTGGAACAGAGATACAACACAAAAATCCAAATTCTGGTTAGCAAGAGTAGCAGATGGCATAACTGCCCCCTCTCCTTATAGCAGGCATGGCAGAAAAAAAAGCAAAAAAGCTAAATTCAAACTGAAAATGGTGCTTAATGATACTGTTAAGCTGCACTATTCCTACTATTACCTCTACCTCTGAGTCCCAGGTTCATGCTCAGTTTAGGCTGGGACAAGTCTGTTGGTTCATCATGCCCTCCCATGAGGTTTTTTTGTTTGTCTTAAAAATATACAAAGCAAGTGGCATAGTTTGAGTGAGATGAGGGTCAGGTTGTAAGGCAGAACTGAAATTAGTAACAAACCAGCTGCTGGAAATTATTTCACAGACTCTGGAACAAACTACTCAGTTTCACTAGGGGCCACTGTGCAGCACAGGATGGGCCCTTTCCACCAACGTCACATCGTGGGCACCACTCAGGAGAGGCGGGTATGTTTTGGTGCAACAAATTGATTTGAGGATAACCAGGATTTTTTTCTCAAAGGAACTTCTTAAAAATTCACCAGCAATCCCCTTCTGAAGCCAGACTAACTGTGAAATTTAGCTGCCTTTTTTTTTTTAATGCCAGAACTCATGTAATTTTTATGGCTGTGAATCAGAACATCTTCATTCTTGTGGCATGTTTTTCACTTCTATGAACACTAATTTCACTACATTTTTAGAGTAGTGACTTTAGCCACAGCATGGCTGCTGCTAAGTTCCCACGGCTACCAGTAGGACTTTTATGTGGGAAATCTGTGGGCAGCAGGGAGCCTCCCTGTTTGTATCAATATGAACTTCCCAAGTACATCAGACTGACATTTTCTCAGCCCCAGTCAGAGCACACATGCTCTCACTTAGAGCTCTCTTCTCCTAAGCTGAAGGACATGTGTGATCATTTTAATTTTGTCAGTTTTCTAGCAGGCCTTTTGCACACAGAGAAATCCTGCACAAATGAGGTTTTTGCCTCTCCAGCCAGCAGAAGTCCAATCCTACAAACTGCTGAGTGCCAGTTGTAAGGCCCTAAGGGACTCAAGCAAACACCAGGAGATCCTGGAATGGGGCATCCTTCCAGCTTTCACACTCCCAGCGTGTTGGAGACCCTCAGTACTGCAGAGGCACCCGTGTTCCCTCTCCACCATCAGAGATCAGGCTGTCAGTGCTGGCAGGTCATCACTGGCACAGCCGTCAGCAAGAGTTTCCCAGCCTTTCACTCGGCGGCTACGCATTCCAGAGATGACCAGACACAAACACATCCCCTGTGCTTGCATACTGAAGCACTTTCTGCAGCTGGGTAATGAGTCGAAGAGCACATTAGAAGCATATATATTGTCTCTCCCCCTCGGAAAAAAAGAAAAAAAAGCTGATTTTCTGATTTTTTTTTCTTTTTTTTCTTTTTTTTTTTTTCTTTTTTCTTTCAGAACATAACAGTGTCCTGGGAGGGCAAAGGGTGACTTGTATGGCTTCAGCTTTCTTAGAGATAACATATTGCAGGGAAAACTTAGCCATGGTGGGACACTGTGTTCAGTCAACCTTTAGAGAAGCCCACATAACCCACAGACACAACGGGACCACGCTTAGTGATCGTATCTTACTATTGCTTCCTATTTGCAGAACTGCAACCACAGTAATTGTGGAAAGGTTTCAGGTCCATAATCACTAATAAGAGGCATCCATAGTCAGGAACGTGAGGCACGGGGAAGCAGGGAAGCAGTAACAATCGTTTATCACTTCAGTCAAAAAGGCTGATTTCTTTGTCAGTGAGAAATGCTCCAGCTTTGCATGAAGCTGAAGCCAAGAGAAATCCTTAAACTCTGATCCTTCGAAACACTCACAGCTCCCCCTTTTCAATTCAAAATGTGCAACTCCTTTATGAACCCATCCTTTGGCAGCTGCTGCAACTTTCACTCTTTGTGAAAGTTTTTTCTTCTGTACCTGGCTGCAGGTGACATCCACAACACACTGCTCTGGGCATATTCCTCAACATTATGCCACATGTCCCACATGAAGACAGCAATATTGTGAGATGTGCTGCTCTTCAGCTAGCAGTGAGAATGTCAACATATAATTTAGAGGGCTTGAAATGGAAAAGAAAATAAAATGCTGAAGGTAGTTTTTTGTTTTGTTGCTGCCAGGATAGTCTAGGGTTGTAAGTGTGGTGAGGTTATGAAAGCAGCCATATCTTTCCCAAGACCAACAGACATATTTGGGGAAAAGACAAGATAACCTTCTTCTAGTTCAAAGCTGTCACTTCTGGGCTTTAAAGTTCTGTGTATTTCACTGCTAAAACTTGGAAACTCTTTCCCCAAGCACAACTGTCTTGCTGCCATTATCATTGTGGGCTTACAGCAGAAAAAGCAGCATGTGCTCAGCTGCTGAACACAGAACGGGGTTGTGCTGTCGCTTCATGGTCAGAGGAAGCCCTGGGTATGTCAAACACACATGACCCAGAGTGGCAATGGGGAGGGGAGAGGAAAGTCCCTCTCGCCCATTGCTAAATGGTGTCACCTTTTGGTGGTGCATTATTTAAAAGGCTCAGGACAATGAGGGTTTTTTTAGGAGTGGAAGCATTGGAGAGTGTACAGCAAAATTCAGAAGCTGTGAGGTGCACCAGGAAGATTTATCACAGAGGGTTTGTGTACTTCCCTGAAATCAGGACAATGTTTTAATATGCCTGTTAAAAGATGCATTGAGACATTTGCAATCTACCGTATTTTCATTATCTCAGATAATGAGACTAGTAGCACATTCCAGGCCTGTTTCAATCACCTTTCAGTGAAAGTCAGAAAGCGAAACATCTAGAGACACCACACCTAGATCAAATTTCCCACTGAAAGTCCTCACCACCGGCTAGTGCAACCACTAGTGCAAGAATGCCAAAAAGATTTCTCTGTTGTCTATAATTTAACCCTGTTTTGAAGGCAATGTCAGTGTTTTGAAGGCAATGTCAGTGTCTGCATGTGCATATCTGTGTCTTTTCCCTTTGAAAAGCTGCTGAACTCCTCAGCCAAAGAAGCCAAATGAGATAAAGATATCAGTAACCAGCATTTCTAGAAGCCACATGAAAATAATTGGCCAAATATAAAAGAGGAGACCCATACAGAACCTCTGCAAGAACTCAGGCTTTTGTGGGGCTGTGGTATGAACCTCTGTATTATGACATCCCCTGATGCCCACTGTAGGGGGAAGAAGCTGAAACACTTCAGTAGGGAGAATGGCTTCAACACCTCATTGTGCTCACCTGTTCCACAAATCCATTGAGCATCAGCAGCCCAGAGGTTTGAGTGATTCCTTATGGGCATTAAGAGTGTGCTCATTTTCAGGGCATGAACCTACAGACGTGGCTTTGCTGGGGTCCGCAGGGCTCCAGCCCTTTGAGTCAGCAGCCAGCTGACCACTCTCTACTGACTCCCTGACCTCAAACACCCACCGGGAAATCCCACCAGGCATCTGCAGGGAGAAGTCACATGTGGAGGTGAGCCAGGTGTTGGGCTGGTGAGAGGGGCTGGAAAATGAGAGATGTGCAGAAAAATAAAGAGGAGCAACAAAAACAGGGCAGAAAAGATGAAGGTCAAAACTTTGCACTGGTCTCACTCTGCAAATCTTACAAGAACTTTCTGGTATCGAGTCATATGAAGGGAAAGTGGGTGGGTCTTGAGACACAGTAAAAATGAGATTAACTCACCTACTAAATTCTCAGTCTTCCTCATCTTATAACCACGGCCAGGAAGTATGAATAACCAATCTAAATTTAAATATAACAAAAAAGAAAATACTATACAGAATGACTAGTCCACAAAGAAACCATGAATTTGCTCTTTTAATAATTAAAAGCAATACAAGAAGTTTTCCAAAGCACTCATCTCTTGTTCATGAAATAAAAGACTATCTTCACTGCCTATGTATGCCAAGTGTGCTGCATTATCTGCCCAGATAATTGCATTATTTTTCCCATTTGGATGAAATTACATTTTGTGAGAGTGACAAAGTAATTCCCCAAGTGCCAGTTATTTCTCTGCTTAGAAAATACCATGTACAATTATTCCATTCATGGAAGAATTGAAATGCTTTAACTACCTACTTGCTCATATTTTGTAAATTAAAGAAGAAAAAAAATGTTCATTGACACTACCAGCATGAGACAAATGTTTTACTGCATATGACCAGGGCTGACAAAATTTCCACCCCAAGACCATTAGAGTTCAACTTGGGACAAGCCTTACAGACTTTTTTTTTTATTTCTTGCTGTGCAGAACCAGTATACTCCTACAGCTCAGCTAACAGGCTACATGCTTTGACCTTTAAAACCAGATTTCTAGATATCTTCACTCTTGTATATTTTTAATGAGTTCACTGAATATTAGAAATATTATTAATATCTGTGTTTCAAGAGGTCTTCACCAGATACTGCCTGAAATGTAGCTCTCTGGGAGCTATTTGGAGAGAGACCATTTTTAATCCCTTTCAGCACAACTTTTTCACACAAGTCAGTGAGTGTAGATACCATGCAAAATAAGTAAAGGTAGTAGGAATGAGTTCACAGGCAAAACTCTCCATGAGTCAAACTGTCCCCCAGTTACCACATTAAATTGTGTTGATAAGAGGTGAGATTGCCAAATGCCATGAAGAGAGCTTTGGCACATGAGCATCTGAGGGAGTTTTTCTCAGACATGAGTGTGGTCCCAGATCTGAATTGCATTAAAGCCTTTTAATCTGGCTTTAGGGAAGAAGGGCAGTTTCTGGTGTTGCTGAGTTAGACTGAGTGTATTGAAACAACCCAAGTCGTTGAACTGTTGGTGCTGCTGCAATGGAAACGAAGGAGGAAGCAGAGCTGAAGGGATTTCTCAGAAACGTCGCAAACCAGTTAACTGGGCAGGAATTGGACAACCTATCACGCCACATGGAAAGAGGCTGCTTTCTAGAGATAGGCCACCTATATCCATTTTGCCTTTCAGTGCTCCAGTAATCAGATCCATACATACGGATTATGCTACTGGGCAAAAGAAAAACATATCATTCCACAATGTCTATAAATTACAGACATAATCAAAGTAAAAAATATGCATCTATTTCTGCACCACTATGCACAGCAGCTCCTGACAAAAATTAATAGTGTATTGCTTACTGTGCCTACATACAGAACCTCAACAAGTCTAATTTCATGTTAAAATCATGAACATTTGCCTTAGACAACAGGGAAAATAGCACTCTCTTTTTAATATTTCAGAACAAAAGTATGAGCTTTGAAGTTCTGTATTTGTGAAAAACCATCCTAGCCTGTTAAAATGAGATTTTGGTAGTGAAAAGGTTAACTAATTTGGTTTCCCCGATAAGTTTATCTATGATCAGAACTGAGTCATACAGAAAATACTCCTACAAGATTTGACCTTTTACTTGTATCCCACACTGAGATAATATACTTAAAATGGATATCAATAAGAACTTTGTTTTAAAAAGTATATTTAAAATAAATTACTTTTAAATAACAGAAACTGTTTTCAATTAGCCCTGTTAAAGGAAATCAACTAGAAAGTTATGTATGCTTTTTTATTTTCTTTATATAAATTATACCCAGGAGTCCTATGATAGCAGCACTGTACAAACTATGCACTACCTTTATATTTATTTCTTATCAAAATAAACTTAACAAATTAGATTTGTTTTTACAGCACTTTATATCCAATAATGACAATGTTGTATTGGTCCCAGGATAAAAACAATGAAAGTAGCAGCTGAATGGTATTTTTATTAAGAGTTAACAAAAATGTCTTGTGCAAACAGAGTATATAAAGAAAATTAATTCCATAATTCCTCATGATGAAGGCGTTCTTGTCTTTTTTCTTTTTTTCTCACAATATCAATCTCATTTGGAAAGACCATTTTGAGAGGAAAACTGTAAGTTTTAGCATGACTTACTCAGCAAAATGATATGGCTGAACTTAAACATTGCTGACTGCTAGGATTTAATATTAGGACCTGGCAAATGTTTCGATAACTTAATACTTTTTAAAAGAAAACTTGTTTGTTACTGAAGATTCTGGGAGCCCAGAAGAAATATAATCTAAAAAATAACAAAACTAAAGATCCAAAGAGATGTTTCTTCTTTTTCCCATTTTTTTCATTTTTGGTTCCTCCATGCTAGTATTTTAGAGGCCTTTTTGCTGGTGCTAGATTCAGATATATGCAAGATATTCACCATGCAGCTCAGCAAGAGTCCACGGTTTCCTCCAGCAGTGGAAAAATGGCAGGGCTAATAGTCTGGGCTTTGTTACTAAAAATGCATCCTTATACCAAAAAAAAAAAAAAAGGAACATTGTTTAGAACATGTGGTTTGCTACTATTAAGTTAACAGTGGAAAATCTCATTACTTTTAAACTTAATTTTATTTTGTGGTGGGATTGTTCTCTAGACTGAAGCAGATTTTGTCTTAAACAGATCCTCTAATCCTACCTTACAGTCTTCTGTTCAGCAAGTAACTCTCTGCAAAGCTTGGCTAGATGTACATTTTAAGAGAAGTGAAGAATTAAAAGGAAACAAGGAAGAAAAATAACTTTTCCCCCCATGTGCCTCTGGGGCTGCTAGCAGACACTCGTGTGCCATCTTCTCCAGCTCTTGCTCTTAATACTGGAGTTGGCTAATAAAGATCTTGGGTTAAAGATGCTCTTTAAGCAGTGCTAACAATGTCTCTGCCTCTAATGCAAGATTAGAGTGCTCTGAAAGGACAAATTAGAGGCTGGACAAATTCTACCAGCTCCATGTAGATGCACCACAGAGAAGTAGGGGTGTAAGAAGAGTGTAACATGGTCTGATGGCCCATGGTCTGAAAATCAAAGGGGCAAAACAGACTAGCAGCCTGTAAAGATTTCTAGCTCAGAAATTTTTCAAATTTTGGAAGCAACTAAGCTAACTTCTGACTTTTCACTGAGGCTATAATGATTTACAGTAACAGAGAACCAAATCTGTAATTTGAGGGGAAAATAACCCCAAGACAGAAGCCTTCTTTATAGCTTGCATGCTAAATATGCATACATATATATATATATGCATATATATATCTCCTACTCACAAGTTATGATTACTCAGATCTAAACTCTCATGGTTTAAAATACGAAGTGAGATTCAGAGTCACATAATATTTGTGTTCTACCAACAGTCCAATGTTCTGAGGCTTTTTTTGGGAACATATGATCATACCACATAAAATTCACTCATGCAAAGGTGAGCATTTGCAATTATATTGTAAATTCCACTCACAATAACTCTCATGTAAATCAAGTTTGTGAGCTATATTTCAAGGTATCTTAAAACTTCATACTCAGCTATTCCCCTTGCACTTTTCTACATACCAGTTCATCAGGAAAATCTGACACAGAAATAACCAAAATATGTGCACACAAGGTCGCTGATTATTTTATATTCTTTTTTTTTTTCCTGAACATCACTCTAGCTCTTCTCAACTAAGTTGCCAAAGTGTGAGAGCTACATCTAGAAGCTGACTCCCTTAGCCCCACTGCTGCTGAGGTCTTGCTTCTTCATCAGTGATAATTTGGAAAGCCCAGGAATTCAGTCCCTCAGTTTTCTGGGGGAAAGAAAATGGACCTGCTGCCCAGCAAACAAAAGAGTTCTGACCTGTCTGAACTCATATGTACTCAGCAATGCTCTGTTAAAAATGTCTCTGTCTCTGTCATGGTTTAACCCCAGATGGCAATCAAGTACCACACAGCCGCTTGCTCACTTCCCCATTTGCACTGATGGGGAGGTGAATTAGAAAAAAGAGTAAACCTCTTGGATTGAGATGAGCAATGACTGAAACAAAAGAAAATATGAAGATAATAATAATTGTAATGAAAATACATTGAGGAGCTATGGGGTGTGTAAATAAAACCCAGCAGAAGCAAGTGATGCTCAATGCATTTGTTCACCACACACTGACCAATGCCCAGTCCATCCCCACGCAGCAATCAGCAGCTCCCAGCCAAACTCCAGCAGTTTATACACTGGGCATGACGTTCTATGGCATGGAATATCCCTCTGGCCAGTTCAGAACACCTGCCCTGGCTGTGCTCCCTCCAGATTCTTATGCACATGCCCACTGGCAGAGTATGAGACACTGAAAAGTCCTTGATTCAGAGTAAGCATTACTTAGCAACAACTAAAACATCAGTGTGTTATCAATATAATTCTCACACTAAATCCAAAACACAGCACTGTGCCAGCCAGCTAAAACCAGGAAAATATCAGTGCAGTTCATCAGTTTGTTTCAAGCCAGATACACTAAAATTTTACAAAAACTGAAAATAGACCAGAAGACTGCTCACTGCCCCAGTATGAACCTCAGGATGAGGGGTCTGATCCTCACAACGGCATGAGCTCCTGCAGCTCCCATACGAGCCAGGAAGAGCAGCAGGTTCTCAGCACCTCTGAAATACCAGGTTTTGAACTTAAAGCACATGAATCCTTGCATGACCTCCAAATGGTGAAGTGACTACTCTCCTTGTGGGACCAGGAGCCATTTGGAGTACTGACAAAGATCTGGGAAATGAGTTCTCAGTGATGGATACAACTATAAAAAACATACATGTGGGTCTTACCACAAATTCCTTGTTTTGTGGATGAACAAAAGCTCAATGTAACTAACCTAGGATCAAGAAAATTTCATCTCTTAGCAGATGTCAAAAGTATAAGCCAAAACAGGGAATGAGGGCGAGACCTTGCTCTAACAGAGGGTGAAGACAGATCTGTGGCATTTATCTGTGCCATGGGGTTGTGAAACCAACTCATTTTTGACATCTCACACATGTGTTATTGAAAAGTGAACTTGCATAAAGGGGTGGTTTCAAGAGCTGAGTGAAACTAGCTTGCTCAGTTTGTAGAGTTTTTGTGTTAACTTTCTTATGTTTTGCTTCATACAATTCTATACTCCAGGAGTTTTATTTTGAGTTTTAGCTTCAAACAAAGTAAAACTTATTGTAAACCTCTGTATTTTGACTTTTCACGTTGAAACTATGTCTCGCATGGAAAGTTTCAAAAGGCAAAGTGCAGAGGACTGGTAGCCTGGGGGAGCTCAGCCTGTGTTCAAGCTGACCGACTGAGGATCAGAGGCAAGATCTCCCTCCCTACATGTAGCGATGCTGATACCTGGCTTTTCTGTGCAGTCCCATGTCTGTATGAAACTACTAAAACCCATCCAATTTTATGTAGTGTTCTTCCAGGAATAATAGAAGAAGCTTACAGATAGAGTTGTCAGATTAAACTAACATTAAAGAATGGCAAATTAGTAACTTTTTTATTAATAGATTTGTTTCTAACTAGGTCCAATATTATTATAAAGGCTTTGTCAAACAGAAATCCAGACATATAGATAGCAGTATTTTCTGCTAAATGAACATGGGTTTTTTACCTGTACCTTATCAAATATGATTTGCCAGAAGCAGCATGGCAGTGTCCAGAAACACCTTCCTGATGGAAACTTTCCTTTATTGGAGAATAAAGGAAATGTCCTTAGCAGCCCTTCAGACCAATTGTTAACACATTGGAATATTCTAAATAGCCACAGAAAATAATTTCTGCCTGATTTACAACAGCACTTATTATCATATTTCCATGATCATCATTTAACTTTCCACTGTATTAATAACTATGACCAATTTTACCTAGCAAGCAATCTAAACCCTCTAACTTGATAAAAATATCCCGTGCTTATTTCTCTTTCTAACCATCAAAGGTCACTACAGCAACCCTGGGTATCAGCATTTTTCCTGTGTGATTCACTTACACCAGGCAAACCCTCTAGACCTACATTTTTCCTTTTTTGAATTTCTGCTTAACCAATAGGATCAACAGGTCCCCTTCTCTGTGGGTGGTGATAATGTCAGTACACCACCGCCCAAATAACCTTTCTCTATAGGGAAATGCTAACATTTAACTCTTTAAATTTAAACCACATGTATTTTGGTCTCATAACAGCACTCTGTATTAACTGCCTTTTGTTATTAATTTGTATCACTAAAAATCTTAATGAAACCAGTTATTGGAAATGTTGAGTGCAGTAGACATCTAAAATTTGTGTATGAGCTAACATATTTAAATGGTGACTAAATATTTTACCCAACCCTTGTAAACACATTTTCAGAATTACTGATGACACAGCTCTGCACATGTTCAGTGTAAAGCAGTGTCTCAGAAGGGCTGCTCTTTCCAGCTCATTTCAGGGAACATAAGCAATGGCTTTCAAATGGTTTCTGTCTCTTACCTTCACCTTATCCAGAAACACAAAGTATCATTTAAGTGCTGCCTACATGAGACCTGCACCAAGAAGAGCAAATTGTGTGTGCATTTTTCACATCCAGTTTCCCTCCTGGTTGTCCCTGTGAGAGGCACTGCCACTGCACATGGTCTTTGCATGCATTGCCATCAGGTGACCACAAATATACAGCTGCCAGTGCAGGAAAACTGATGTTATTTGGGACAAATACTCAGGGATTTCTTGTTCAAACAACACAAACCACAGATTCAACAGTTTCCCCAAACTAAATATTTCCTCAGTAAAATTTAGCACAACTGCAAGTATTAAAAAACTAATACATGGATTAGTTCTGAAAATGCAAGTGTATTAAAAAACTAATACATGGATTAGTTCTGAAAATGCAAGTATATTAAAAACTAGTGGAGGGGAGGTGGAAAGACTGTATAAAATTTTTAAGTGTTTTCTGTAACCCCTAGAAATGAAACAGTTTGTTTAGTGTTTACACATATGACTGAAGTAGTATTTACCAGTTCTATACTTACAGTAATTGTTTTAATTATACATTTCATGTATCATCATATACATGTGTTATTTAATGTATATAAAAATGTAAAAAAATTTTCTTCAGACCAGTATTTTTTAAAATAGATAGTAAGTCCCAGGTACAAATTAGCACTGCATTTTTTTTTTAATCTTAATTCTGTAGCAAATTCCATAAACTATATGTTTCACTGCCCAGAATACCCTCCAATCCCCTGGACTAATATTAATAAAAGGAATGTATTTTCCAGTCTGTCTGGGGAAGTCTACAGGGGCTGGCAAATTGTATTTTTAAAAAACAGTCATCTGAGATAGTTCCATCACCTTAAGATATTCTGAGGGCTTGGGCACAAATTTCAGGGTTCTTAGGTTATAGCTCTCCAAGGCTTCCCATAATGTTCTTTCTTTCCCATTTCACAATCTTTCAATTAATTCCCAATCCATAAACTTTCATCACATGTCCTGATCTTTGGTAAAAACATTAAAAATGCCATTATACCCTTCTGAAGAAACAAACCATTCCTCATTCTCTGTAGGAGTTTTCTTCCACCTTCATTCAAGCTCAGAGTCCCAGTGATCAGAGATGAATGACACCAAGAGGGTATCTGTTTCTTGTTTCAAACAACCATTGCAGACATGCCTTGGGAGTCCATCCTGAAAAAGATTGATAAATACTTTTTTTTTTTTTCAAAAGTGCATGGAAACAGTTCTCTGTTTTGCTCACAAACTGTAAAATTAATATTGTACATTACTAAATCAGATTTTATGATTGATTTGTAAGTCATTTTTCTTTGTTTTTCTTTGTTCTATGATTGCTTTGTTACAGTCATTCTTCTGTAACAATTTCATTTTTTTAACTTCTGCAAAAGTAGTCCAAATTCCTATCAATCATAATGCTAGTGACTGATTTAAAAAAGCTCACAGGAAAGTGTCTCTGTCTACCAATCCTAATTAATACCTGTGGTGAATTTTATCCAGAATTCACCACTTTCCATTAGCTTTAGTTTTAAGAAGAGTTATATATTTTGTACATATACACTACATAATTTTTATATGTTATATACAACAAATTGCTCTTGCTATAAAATAACAATTCAGAAATGCTCAGCCCCATATTGTGCAACTGATATATAACAACACTAACTAGTATATTCAAGGTTTTTAACTTCCCTCCTATTCAACAGACCATCAAAACTGGACCCGATTAACATAAGTTTCTAATTGTGTATATAATTAATGCATTCTTTAATTTAATTTCTTTAATTAAAGAAGTATTTCTTTAATTCCTTCTATCCAAGTGTCTTGGTACCTGAAATTACCCCTTTCTTCAGCAAAATTAGTTTGCTGCACCATGCCCAAAATCGGGAACTAAGCTTCCTTTACCAAGACTCCCAAGAATTTTGAACCTCAAGCCACTATGGTCCTGATGAGAAGACCCAGGCTCCTGGCCAGGACCTTCCATGGTGCATTTGCTCAACAAGAGCAACTCCCAGCTCACACACAGGCTCAGTTCAGCCACTGTAATTCAAAACAGACCCTTAACGGCATCCCATTGAGTACAGCAACTCTGTCCTTGTTAGATATGAAAGTGCTTTCCTGCCTCTATGCCGGGTTAACCTGAAATAAAACACCTTGATGGAATTACCTTCCCAGACGTGATATCTTTAATTTTGTTAAGCATTTGCAGAGGCATATTACCTTTTACAACAGTTTTCGAAAGGGGAAATTCAGGTGTCTGAAAAAAGGTACCTGATGCTTGCTAGAATACCCTGGAGTACCCAGGATATTTGTGCAGGGCTGGCATGATGTGGCACCTACAGGAGACTTTTGACAAAATACCACACCTTTGAACTGGCAGTGAGAGGCCGCATGGGATCCCCATGGGTTTTAAATGCACAGGTTTATGTTTAGGCACATGCATTTGTTCTAAAACTGGTAAAATAAGCCACTAAAATTAAAAACCAAAAGAGACTAAACATCATTTTATATTATTTCACTTAATTAAAAACATGGGAAGAAATAGTAAAAACTTTAAAGAAATAACTTTGTATAAATCTCATCCTTTACTGTACAAAAACCTGCTGGAGATTATCACTACTTGTTATCTAGATCCTATAAAGGCCATAATGAGCAAGTCATATTCACAACACTTTTATACTTTCTGACTTCAAATTTTAGAATACCATTATGTTTCCAAAGTTAAATACTCAAAAGGTTAGAAAACATTAATATGGGCTTCAGGCAAATCCAAGAATACAGCTTTTAGCTATTTTTGAGTGAAGTTTGTAATTCTACATTTATATACTATTTTTTCTCATTCAGCAACTGAGTGCTTGACACTATTCACAAGGAAAGTGTTGTTATATTTGTAGTAAAATAACATCTTGGAAAGACATGGCTGCCAACAGTACAACTATTTTTCATCACTTCATTGCAAATAAGAATTCTAAAAATGTAAAATTAATTCCCACTTTAATGCATTCCTTGCAGCCAAGCCTTGGAACTTGTATTCATGTTTTCCCTCAAGCAAATTTCCCTTTGATTTCAGGAAGACTTTTGGCGGACCATCATATCACAGTAGCACATAGTCCTTCATGGTCCTTCTAGAAATTGCTGAGGAGAAGGTAAAGCTGGCTGGGCTAGTCAGATGGAAGATGATTGTGATGAAGGTACAAGAAAGAAATAAGATAGAGGGCTAAGATGTAGCAGGTGAAGTATTTCTAGAGGGGTGTGGAAGCTGTTTCATTAATGTTGCATGCAAGGCAGCAAAGAAGGGTGCACACTTCTGCTTGCCTCTGTTTAAAGTAGATCAATTTAACTTAAAGTAATGCCAGGGGATTGGAAACCTAAGCTTCTGGAAGAAAACTATATAAATTGTGGTTTTCCAGGCTAGGATGCTCAGGCCCAAACCTCTCAGCTACATGCTGATGCAAATGGTAGGTGAGAAACTATTTAATGTATAAGGACATTAGAGATATAAGGGAGCTGGATAAATGTAAAAGACAGAAAGACAGAAAAGTATTTATAGTCATCAGAGCTGTGATGGGTCGGAACAAACTTCCAGTAGCATGTAGGGTGGTCGAGGCACCTTCTGCATGGATTTCACAGTAAGTTTGGTTTTAACAGCCAGACCTGATAGACCAGGATCCCTCAGCAGGGAACCAGCAGGGTCTTGGTTCTTTACAACTGCCACGGCTTTCTTACTGTGAACATGAGACATCAAAAATTGTCTCTGCATATTAAAGGAGGTTGCAGCTAATACCCAGATGAACACTTAAAGGAAAACATAAATAGTATAAGAGACATTAAAATTATTATGAGATTATTTACTGCTTGAGGCTTATTAATGGAGTAGAAAGTTAAATATTACTTTTGGTTATTTCAGACTAAATGCCAAACATTTCTGCTTTCAGTTTCTTCAATGAGATTACTTCAAATTTACCTTGAAGTAAATGAAATCTGAATTCAAAGCCTTAATTCTTTGTTTCTTGATGAATATTGCTGATTTCATAGTCATGACAGGGGGAGGGTGGTGAGTAAGCAGTGGTAAACACGTCACAGAGAACAGCAAAAAGCAGAAGACTACTTTAAGTGCAAATTGGTTTGCCGTACCAGTTTTCTGTCCTTTGCTATTTATAGGTCAAGATTACATGCTGCACAAAGATTATTAAAAAATGCAGGCCAGCCAGCTTTATCTTGGTTTTAGTTTGGAGTAAAGTATTCTTCAAAAGCTATATTTTAAGTGAACTTTTTTTTCTTCTTCTTCTTTGTCACAGCCAAAATCTTCATTTCAGGAATTTACAATATTTTCCTTTTTCCAGAATGACACCTGCTGGTGGGAGAAGCATGGATGAAATGCAGATACTTTATAGGTTTGATTGTTGCTAACCAGACACATATTCTCTGAGCATGCTCATCACCCATGTGCAGGCCAACTGTTGAAAATAAAGATTTGGAAACTGTAAAAGTTCTGCAAGGAGTATGTTGTAGAAGGAATATAGTTTTCCAATATGATTTAATATTTGCTCTTAATAAATCATGAAGCTGCCTATTACTAAGACAGGGCTTCTGTGGTGTTTCAGTGTTGGACACAGCCCTGTTTTGGGAAGCCCAAAGCATCACTATGTCAGATTGAGGTAACAGCCAGAAGGAAACCCTCCTTATCCAATGCAAAAAGCTGCTGGGCTGCTTCAACCCCTCGACTGCAAGTAAAACCATCTGTTAAAGCAACTATTTGTGCTTACCATCCCAAAAGATTAGATCTCAAAGACAAGTATTGTGCACATGTTCCTGACTCGGTTCAGAAGGATGCAACTATGAGAGACAGAAATCAAGATGTACCTCTGCCAAAACTGTGGCAGGTGCTGCTCAATGCACCAGGCAGCATTAGGCTCTAATGGGCTTCCATATTCACAGCTCCTCTGCTGCTGGGTCTATTGCCACAGCTTTCCCTTCAGCTAAACCAGTCAGACCTGAGCTTTTGACTCTTCCAACACATTTACAGCAATATTTATATAAGTGATTACCGATGCTAAGAACAATATAGAACTCCATTTCTTTTTTCTGAGCTGCAAACTATCTACTGTCTTCTGTAAAGGCAAGCTGAAGTGTGAGGCGCTCAGGACCTGAAGAAGACTTAGACTCTAAACCATACATCTTAAACATGACTTATGAAGAAATTTATGTGGAAAAAATAATCACTTATAAAGAAAACTACTATATATTAAATTCAGAATCAGAATTCAAAGAAATCTTTCAAAGTATTTACAAAACGACAGACAAATATACACATTCAAATGTGTTCCCCTTGGATAAATTATTAATACACAGGTGCTGTTAGGGAATACCGCACTGTAACATCAGAAGGCAAACTTTCTTGTTGATTACATTGACTTGTTGATGGCATTAGACTGAATTTAGGAGACTTGGCTTCCACACCTGGATTTATCATTGGCCTCCTTTATGGCTTTGAATGGGTAACTTTACAGCTCTGTTCCTCCAATTCTCCCATTTATGAAAAGATGGTAACATTGCACTATTCTGATGGTTAAAGGATTGACTTCCAAAAACTGATTTTATTTTGGGAAATGCAGACACATGAAAAGAGTGTACCTTTCTACAAACTCACTCATAAATGAAAGACATGAGACTTCAAAAGGTAGTTTAGACCTGGAGTTTTTTTAAACTTTTTTTTTTGCAAAGTTGATCAGAGTTTCAGTCCTATCTATGGTTGTACATACTTCTGTTTATAATGTCCTTCTTTGCCATACATATAATTAAGACTATCAAAACCTGGCAACATCATTACTGCAGTTTACCTTCCTTAACCTCCTAACAAAGCCATGGCTTCACAAAGAGCCCAGCTGCACCTCAATGCCTTCAGAATAGCCCAGGGTGAGGACTTCGCTGCAGACAGCAGCAGGCTGGAAGCAGAGACCAATCTAACACCAAATCTGTGAAAGTCTTGACATCCCCACAAGGTTTGAGCTAGCTGAAAAGCAAAGAGGAAATAGCAGAAAAAATGCACGTGTGAATATGTTCCTACTTTTAGTGCTGGAGCCTGAGGAGCTTTACTGAAACACATTTTCTAGCTGCTTCCACTTAGTTCAAGGAATGTCTCCTTGAGCACACCATTATCAACAATTGACCATGACCATCTCCATTCTGAGCTAGAATGCAGCAAAAAGATACTTCTAATCCCAAAGGGATAAACACTGCATTTTGTGTCAGATTAGAGGTCAGCTTGAGTTTGAGCTCAGGTTACTGCTCACCCTTGAGCAGTCATTCCAGGTTTTATTGCTATACATGGGGAATGAAATGCACACACGGGCTACAAATAGCCTGGGATTCAAATAAACCTCTGCACAAGGATAAGACCTCTGAACTTGGCCACATTTTTCTCCTCTCTACACTCTACCTATCAAACTCACATTGCATGGAATAAACTTGGAGTTGGGAATACCTTCATATTCCATTCTCTTTATTTCACCTAGAACACTCTTAACTACAGCCCTTGAAGCCTTGCTCTCTGAGATGATGCTTGATGTGTGTGGTTGCTGTAGACCCACCCAACTTCTTATTCAGCAGCTATTGGGAAACTGGTTTGGACCAGAGCGATGCAGCTGCAATGTTTTTAAGCACTCTCATCACTTCTGGCAATGTGTTTCCAGCATTATTTCCCATAGAAGTCCTTCCATCCCTTCCCCCACCAAGCAGCATATGCCCCTTGATGAGTCACAGCTCATCCAAACTCCCTTAGCTGCTAAACCACACTATGACCAAGAAGCTCTTCCTCAAAGGCATTCTGGCTCCAGCTGATCTCCTCGGGGACAGCCACAGGCTCTGCAGAAGTGACCTCTAACATCAAAGTTAAACATTACTTTAAACTGATACACACAGAACAAGAAATAACTGTATATGATACCACAGTTTAGTTTTCCCACTAGTTTTGCATGTGTAGCTTTTCTTCTGCCTGATGAACACAGTTTTCTACCCCCTGTAACCCACTTCCTCCATCTTTAGTTGGTTCTGTACTTCTAAGAGTACTTTCTTCCCCTCAAAAAACATGTCCTTACCTTATTCTCTTTTGTCTCAAGCTTTCTTTACTTGTCTTACCCACATAATTTCTGTATTTGTAAGGGTCTTTATCAGCATGTACTTTTTCATTTGCCTGAGAGAAATTTGTCTCCTTCCAACCACAGTCCTTTGCAAGTCAAGTCAGAGGGAACTGTTTCTCCATAGGGTACAGTAACTTCTTTGGGCTGCACAGACACTCTGCAACCGCTCCTCAGTGATCAGGTATTTGTCCCACAAGGATGAATACCAGGTAACATATAAGTTTTGGGTATGTCACTTATTCTATATCACCCTGAAGAGGTCTGGAAGACCCAGTTTTACAGCTGGGGAAGTGGGGCCATTTCTTCAGAGTACTAAAGGCTGGTAAGTGCTGGGAGTCTCCAGTGTGCAAGGGGATGCAGGGGCAACACTGGGAAGTGAAATAGTGTGTAGGGAAGCAGAGCTCCAGGAAACCTGAACCAACCTGTCCATCTGCACCTCTGTTTGTGGGTCGGATCTGATCGCAGACACAAGTATGTGCTACCCTCCCCACCCTCGAGGAAAGCCCACTGTGTTCTTTCCTGGGCAGAGTCTCCCTGTCCAGACCACAGGGCAGCAGAGCAGGTGTACACCTCTATTCCTTCCCTTTGGGGGCTGTTAGCGCTACATGGGAGTTTGACTGCCAAAAGTGATACAGATCCAGAACTTAAACAATTCCCTGCATAGTGGAAGTTAAAAGGTTACTGAGTGTTGCGTATTTTTGTATTTCTGCTTTTTGCATTGTCGTTTTTTCCTTTCCACAGCATTTCCCTTTCTCAGAGTTGTTTGTCATTTTACAATCCTACCCTGAAGACCAGAAAGACACTTATGGTTCTCCATCTAAAGACAAATAATTTCAACCAAAATGTCATTATTTTAAATTCCGGTAAGAGCAAAGCAAGAGAGTATCCACACTGTGAATATCTTCTGCATCTGCACAAGACTGCTAAACACTGCAGACTGCATAGGACATAATGTCAGTCCATGGGGGAAAAAAGCATAATTACCTGACCCAAACCAGCAGATAAACTCAATCAGAGAATTGCTATTTCCTACTTTTCTCCACCTTACATTTCCCCTACTTCTGTATTTGTCTCCTTCTTCTCAGATACATCAAATATGTTGTTGTACCACAGAAATTCTTCACTGAGATCCAGAAAGGTCAGCTTTTACAAGATGTCACTTTTCCAGTAAATCAAAGTACCAGATTTTCATACCATGTAAAAGGTGGGGGCTTTTCTTTAAATGAATTTTCCCCCTGCACCCCCACATTTACTATATAGAGATTTCTTTCTTTCAATATCTCTTTAAAAGCTTTGCACCCCTGAGGTCAGAATAATAGGCCAATCTTCACACCAGTCTTTCCTCCCTTCATACACAGAGGAACTATGTTGTCACATGGTCCCTTCTCTCTTCATGAGATATTCACACATACGGTTTCATATACATGTTCTGTCTAAATTTTGAACAGCAGTTATCCCACTACCCTGATTGGAGCCCGTGAATTGTCCTAAGCTTTGTTCCCCCTTTGGCTGGTTATCTGCCATTTCCACACCCTCAGTAAGCCTCCAGACTTTGTCCTGTTGCTAAATCATAATTAGTTTATCCAACACAGATTATAGTTCCTCTTCACAGCACAAGAGTCTTTCTCTGCCCCATATTTTTTCTAGATAAGAACTTTTTGGTATTTTTCTCAAGCTCCTCTCACTTGTTTTTACTTTATTCCTGTATATCCTGCCTCTGAGATACAACTTTCTATTCTGTTCCCTCTTTTTCCTCTGTCCTTGCATTACCTACCAACATCTTTTTTGGTGATGATTACCCATCAAATTAGACAAGGTGCTTTTCCCAATTGTCTTTTATCTTTTGTTTGAGATATAAGTTCTAGGTAGATTTCACATGTGAAACTTTAAAAACTTTACACCTTCTCCACGTTTCAACCCCAAAGCTCCTCAATCTGGATGACTTGAGTAATTAAATCATATAGTTTATTAAAATCTTCCTCTTCAAAATCAGGAGCCTTAATTACAGTCCTGTCTCTCTTTAGTCATATTTAGTGTAAACACAGTAGACTTTTGAGCACTTGAAATTTCTTTTATTTTTATTCTTCCATAGAATCCATGGTGGTCCTCAAAACCAAGGTAAAACAGGATTCGCTGAGAGGTCATTCGTTGAAGTATTTAATCTCCCATGTTTATAGGTTCCTTGAGAAATAGGGTCCTACTTCTGCACACCTTCCTCCAACCTCCATCTAGCAAGCCTAAGTCTCACATAGACACATAATTTCCAGTTGTCATTTATTTCTTTAATTATCCTAGAGAGATCTCTGTCCGTGTCTAGACTATGAAGATGAACTAAGGGCTACAGCAGCCATCTGAAATTATTTCTACAGGTTCTCTTTTACTAACTTTTACTAAAGTAGTTTTGACACATACAAATTTTGTCTTAGGCCAGAAATAAATGCTAATAATCGTTTTTGGGTTGTTGGTTTTTTTCTGAGGAAGAATTTATGACACACTGGGGTTTTTGAGAAAGGCAGTATACAATATTTCCAGGTCATTCCCAAAATAATTGCATCACTGGGCAGAAAAAACCCCAGGGCTGCTGGACTCCTGGCTGCCCTAACACTGGGATACCTCAAAAAAAGCAGTCTCCAGTGAAGCCTTGGGGAAGGACAACCAGAAGGAGCAGCAGCCTGAGGGCTCAGTAGGTTTGGGGATACAGACCACAAAGGTCTGATCTGCCACCAGTCCAGCAGGAGGCAAGGCAAGGAAGCCACAAAGCTGCTAGCCCACTGCATGGACAAGGTGGGAGCTGGCTATGCTAGGGCAGGGGAGACTTGGGGGCTGGAGGGAAGAACTGGCTTTATCCATTTCATGATTTACTACCACACCATCAGTCTGATCAGCCCAGTAGTGTCCCAAGGCCTGGCTGGTGGAAGCAGTGGGGGCCAGGCAGCAGCTCCTCAACTCGACTCCCTCTGAGGTTTCAGCAGAGCTGAGGCACCCCAGGGATAGCATTTCCACCCCACACGGGTGGCATTTTCCAACAGAGCATGGCCCCAACCAAAAGCTTGTGGCAAACTCTTACCTGCATCTCTACCAACTCCAGTTATCAACAAAATATCTAAATCTTTCACAAGTATCAAAAGTGCAAAGCAAGACCAGTACTTAAGCCACCAAATGAGTAATACCTGAAGCAGACTCAACAAGAGGATTGTGGGAATTTTTGTCTATTATTTGCTACTACAAATTAGTTAACATATCTAGCCAGTTCAGACTGCTGTGCTTGTTACACTAACAGGGGAAAAAACTGAATGATGAGAGTTTTTTTGTTTTGGTGTACTGTCACTCACTTTCACTAACACAATAAAAAAGTGATGCCTGGAATTACAATTGCATGGTGGAAACTTTATACTACACTGCAGTGAACCTTAAGGGAAAACATGTACATAAGTGCTACAAATATTATGTGCATTTCCAGGAATGTTGTCAAAAGGGATCACATAAAAAAACAAGACAATTAGGAAGAAAACTGGTTCATCAACTTCTTCCATTACTCATACTGTAGGGCAGATGTAAGATCAAAACCAAAAGTGTAATTTTCAAAAGCCTTTTGAAAATTTGAACATTTGGCTGGATTTCTTACCTTGTCACCTTCATGAGCCCTGGAGAAAATGAGCAGTCTGTGATCTTTCGAGAAGGAAAACACAACCAAAATTATCAATGTGATTCAGGATTAGGTCCAAACACCAAACTGCTTAACTCAAGAACAAACCCCATTGTACTTCGCAAATGCATCTGAAAACAGAATAGGATATGATGAAACAGAAAATTCTCCTTGTGGTTTTGTGTATATCATCCTTGCCACTTTCATAATTAGAGGACATAGGCTACCATTAAAGTCAACTGCAAAGTTCCCATTGACTTCAGTAGATGTAAACCAGACTTTAATATTATGCTTTTCAGTTTTCTTGAGGTTTAAACACCTCATAAAATAAATTTACAGATGAACTAGTAAATGTACACTTACAAAGAAACCTCCAAAGGAGTCCCTGAAGCCATATTTTTAAATGCTGCTATTCATTCAGTTTATATCAGACAGATTAAGGGACTGTCAAACATAGATCAAGAACAGCAATAAGAAATGCTGAAAATATACTCCAGAAATAAAATTTTTAAAATATCATTTGATACATTTGACAAAATAGACTTAGAAGAGGGTTTCATATTATGCTACATATTTCACAAGCTTAGAAAACCCTATCTATTTATCTGCCTATCCATTTCAGTGATCTGTAAATGAAAATATATAGAGTATGTACAGTAAGTTTGGATTTTTCCAAGAACTCTTTCAAAAAAACTGCTCACATGAAAATGCAAGAAAGTCTAATTGAGAAAGACACAAAAAGTGTGGGAGTAGAGAGAGTCCAACCGATGAGAAGTCAGAAATACTACCATCCGGAGCTGACATTTTCGGCTATAGAGCTATGTGCCCATTGGGCATAATTTTTGATCTCACAGACTTTCCACAAGTAAAATTCCACTTGACTTCAGTGCAAATGAATGAACTGCAGGATCTAATTAAGCCTTTTGAGGTCTGAAAAACAATCTCATATGCTGCCTGAATATTTCAGAGAATTTCAGAGATTTTCAAGATAGTTTGCCCAATTCATTGACAAATAATTATTTATAAATATTTGTAAGCACAAATATAAATAGAAGGTGAAAAGTAGATGATAAAAAGATATAATGAAGTAATAATCACCTAGCCTGACTTGATGAAGGCTTTATTACATGGAACATCATAGATGATATTACCAAAGGAAGAGTTATGATTGCTGGGTGACATTTGCACAGTCATCTTTTTCCAGATACTATTGGAACAAGCAGAAAGGGTCTTTTGGCAATTAACAACCATTGGGGAAATGTCTGCCCATTGCCACACAGGAAGACAGTAGAAGAAGCAATGATACTGTTCAGCTCTCCAGAACAGACTTCAAACACCTAACCCTGGAGATCTTGTTTTCTTTTTCTACTATGGCTTGTTTCATTCAGAAAATACCTTGCACCTTCTCAACAAGTGAGCTAGAGTTCTGCAGTTAGGATTCAGCAAACCTTCTCAGTGCTGCTTCATCTCCAGAGCAGATCCATGCTAGACAAAGAGATGAAGCCCTATGAGATTCACATAGCAGAAAACACAGTGCAATCACAAAACTAGAGTCAGTTTTTCCATGCGAATATATGTTGGAAGCATACTGAGGTTGCAGAGATCATTCTGTTAATCTAATTTTAGGATACCTGTCCATGCACCTTGAATATTGTCTTAATGAGGTGTTTTGAATACACTTGTTTTTAAAAATAAGTAATAAATACAATTCCCACTATGTGCATCATACCCTCAGAAACCCATCAATTAGGATGTTCCCTTCAAGCCTACACCCACGAGTGGAGAAATGGTCAGTAAAGAATCACAGAACCATGAACTCACTGCGGCTGGGAAGGACCCTCAGGATGTTGTGTGGTCCCACCCCCTGCTCAAAGTAGGACCCATTTCACCATTAGATGTGGTTGTTCAGGGTCTTGTCGACGTTGTCCAGCTGTCTATGTGCATCCAGGCTAGTGGCAAAGAGAAACTGCACTGGAGGCTTGCCAACAGCATACAAACTAAAATTTGGGAGCCCTAAGATGCATTCCAGCTCAGGAGGGACTGGCTCCTACTCCTGGCTCCACTGTGTAGCATTGCTGCAACTCAAAGTAACGCCCAGGGACAAGGCTACAGGGGCTGCCTCAGTTTTGGCCTCTGGTGAACCCAGCTAGTGACTCTTCAGTCATCCTGTGAGGATGGTGTATGGAAAGTCTGATCACGGGAAGGAGCTGTGCGAGGCAGAGAAGATGAAATCTCTGGAAATATTTGCTGTTAGGCTTTAGTAAACCTCTATGGGATATTTTGTAACTGTGTTTTTCCATGACTTGAAACTGTCGACCAGACTTGAAAGGCTTTGTGAGGATGGCAAAAGGCACATACCTGATTCAAAGGCAGAGCAAGGCTTGTCTTTGTTCAAAAAATACAGGGGTCAGGTAATTTTTTTTACATAAGCAAAAACCTAGCCTTCTTCTTATATATAATTCAACCACTTTTCAATTCAAAAGTTTAAAAACCTGTAGACTGACACTGGATAAAAATAAATTTAGCCTGAATCTATTCACATTGGCAGATCTCTGGAAAAAGAAAAACCAAACTTAAAACAGAATATTGAAACAGGAAGCACTATAAGACCTTCATCATGGCCAGAGCTGCCCATCCTGCCTGTAATATTGTTTGTTAAGCACTTTGGAACCCTTAGAAGTGAACAAAACTGTGTCTCTGAAGCTGCTGGACTGCATTTCTCTGCTCCCCATTTCTGCTGCACTATCTTACTGTTAATTATTGTCATTATAAACCACAGCTGGCTGGGGGAAGCACCAGTCAAGTATGTTCTCTTCTGGAGCTAAACTCCAGGAAAATAAAAAGCTCTGAATATGCATTGCATCAGGATTAAGGACAAATTTTGAAGTTTGCTTCCAGAGAAAATGCTGGTGCATTTAAACCATATTAATGTACAGGGGAGGGAGTGCCAAAGGACAAGAGCGCTCCACAAATACAGCTGCAATTCCATGAAGTCAGAGCAAGCAGCTCCTTGCCCACAAGATGAGGTAAGTAAGGGATGTAGTGTAACAGTCTACAGAACACAAATGGATCTTGTAGCTCTAACTATCTGGGCTGTGAGGCCCCAAAACAAACAATATTAAACACATCACGCATACAGTTTTTGTATTCAGCTTGGATTTTATTTGACAGTCCTAAATTCTGACTTTTTAAAGGGTATTCTTTCCATCATTATTATTAAGGGTTGTTTTTTTCTGAGCTTCCAGTATGCAACGTCACTAGCTGGTCAGAGATCACCGATGGACTCTCCATCCTGTCATGCTCAGCAGAGTGTTTGCTGCTCATTTCAGAGGAGCACGACTTCACCCCACAGGAAATCAAGGTAAGTGGGAAATAACATTCATTTCATTCAATTAAATAGTAAAGCTCACATGTTTTCAGAATTTCAGTCCACAGACATTTCCTTTTTCTGTCAGAAAAATGCAGTTGGGAGGATATGAAACATAAAGTACAAAAAAAGGTGCTTGTAACACAGAGTGGACAAGGGGGCCAAAGCTGTAAATTCCTTCCATCGACATGGTAATCTGTATTTGTAAAAGGCCAATATTGAGCAGGCAGTGAAAACAGAAATGCATAACCACAGCACATCATTCCACTGCCAGAAACATTCATACTAATTTCCACCATCAAACACACAGTATGATTACTTAAAGGCTTTTTTAACTTATAAAAACAAAATCCTCAAGATGGTATAACTTCACATATTCATATTCTGTAACACGAATATACATCAAATAGGCAACAATCTGTACATTGTGTACAAGCCTCCTTCAGGGTCATTAACATGGAATCAACTCCTTGCAGTAAGTAAACACTTCTTTTTCTTGGATTTTACGTTAAAAATTGAAAATTAATCTTGCAAGTCATTTTGAGCCAGCAAAACAGGATTGACAAAGCAAGCACTGTAGTATGATATCTTTTATTAGGCCAACTTAGAGTTCAAAAGTACGCAAGGCTCCTTGACCACACACAGGTTCATGTATGCAGAGCTCCAGGCTGGACTCATAAAATGTATTAAACTACTTGCTTTGTCACTACCTATATATATATATATATATTTTATATATATTTTTATATATATATATATAAAATATATATATGCATATAATGCATATGCATACACATTTGAAATGCTTCAGAATAAACTGTTCATTGATAGAGGTTTAAAATAACAGCTCTGAAGGATTTCTGTGGGTTGGCATGTAATCTTGCTATATATTATTGGGTTTAATAAAGAAAATTCATCAGTACACAAAACAAATCCTGCTTCTGATTTCTAATGAGGTCTAATTCCTACAAAAAAAAAGTCAGTAATAGTGTCAGCAGCCATGCATTCTTTGCTGTTTATATTAATAACAATGGGAATACCTGGCAAAAACCAAGTACAGTGTTTCACATCAAGTGTTTTACAAGGAATAATACAGAGCATCACTAACCTTGTAGTAGCTATGATACTTCAGGATGCTTTAAGCAGGCAAGGCCCATTCTAAATGGGTATGTGTCTTCTGCATGAGAATTCAAATGTTTCTAATGTTGTTATGTGCCCCAGTGAGGTGTGTGCATTACCTGCTCACCTCTGCTTTCCATCCCACAAGCACATGAACAGATCACCACCAAGTAATGCAGCAGCTCTCAGTCCACGTGAAAGCCTTCCTCTCCTGGAACAGGAGGGCCAGTGGTGGGAGCTACATACCAAGAACATATCAAAGAACTGTGACAAAGGCAACCCCTCTCCTTCCTTCAAGTTCTGGCACCTGTGAAACTCTTTCTGAGTGTTTCATTGCAGTAAATGCAAGCCATTCATCGTTACAAACACTGAAGCACTGGTGTCCCTCAAGCCATGAGGCTACGAGCACATGTAAAGCTTCATAAATATGAGTATCAATGATTGCACGGTGTCTCTACAGCCCTCAGCTACTGGAACTCTGCCAGCACAGGCTGTGGCAGTGCCTTGTGCTCTCGTTGTACATGCCTTGAGAAGGGTTGGTGGATCTGATAGCATCAAATGCGGCTCCGATAAAGTCTGCTAACTCATTTTGAACAAGTCTGAAGCTGATGCTACATCTTCTTAGATTTGATCCCGAACAACAAAGGCTGTTTGAGACCAAAGAACATCACAGATTTGTAGAAGAGCTTTGTCTGACTATGGCAATACGCTCACAAAAGATGAACATTTTGATCCTTCTGCTGGTGAACTGGGTCATGGGAAAAAAATATTGGTAAGTAGATATACTGATTAATAAGAAAACTGAAACCACCTTTAGAATAAATTTAAGATGTGGCCTCAGTGTTACCCTATCCACCTGAAAATAATATGGAGGATTAAACATGAAAGCTAGAACGTCATTTATCCCTGAGCTGAGGTAATGGCTACTAAAAATGTGGATTTCATTGGCAGATGATTTAGTGAACATGATGACAGACACTCAAACATGGCTCCATTAAAGATAAAAGTAACATACTTAAATCTCATGAGGAGGGATTTTTTCTTATTGGTAGAGAATGTATGTCAAGACCTTTAGAAACTTAGGAACAACATAATGAGAAAATAACAAAGAATCAGCACTCATAAGTGTCTGGCTGAAGTTCCCACTAAATGGGCTTTGATAAATCATTTTTTCCTGACAACAAAGGCACCGGAGGGATTGGCTGGATTCTAGTCCTTCACTACAACCTATGATGAAAAATACTTCCTGTGGCCAAATGAAAAGACAAGGAGAGCAGTTTCTCCCTGGAAATGTGGGTTTGTTTGCACTTCTAGAGTGAGCCTGGTCCAGGGATATCATCCAAGAACATCAATACCATCAGGGCCAAAGAGGGGAGATGTAGATATAAAAATGCCCCAAATATTGGGACATTATGTTCTTTGAAGATGAGAGTTTTATCAGTGACTGAAAACATAGTAAAAATGTAAAAATAAAAATTAGTTATTCTTTTGCTTCTGAGAGTTCAAACTCCACTGCCAGCTGTAATGCACTGGCTCAGTCAGCCTCAGTGTTTGGTGTCAATGAGGATGATTCAAAGGCTGGCCCAGAGCTGTCTTCCCTTTCCCTGCAGGACTCAGTGACAGCTGATGGTCTTCTGGAAACACTGGTCTTGGGTGCAGCTGATGACAGTGGGTGGCCTCAGCCTTCTCATTAACAGGACAAAAGGAGAGAGGAACAGACACTTCCAACATGTGTTTTTTCTCACCAAATAGAAAATGTGAAAAATAGGTGAGATTAATAACTCCCTGGGAGTACCCACTCCTCTCCTAAGGTGATGTTCTTAGACACAAGCATTCATATTGCAGACATCTACAGTCAGATTAGAAGAATCCCACTACAGACATCTGCATTTCAGAAGAGGAAAACATTGGTGTCTTATGGCACAGATGCACCAAAGAGGTGATATTATCATCATAGTCTTACACATCACAAAGACTAAAATTTTGACTCCCAAGTCTTCTCTGAGCATCCACAAAGAATGTCAGACTGCACATTTGGAAGGAACATGGCCTATTTCTTAAGAGGAGAACATTGATAATATCCATTGTGTCATACATCTTTCACACATGGCTTAAAGCCTGAGAATTTCATAAAGCTGATCATTAAAAGAAATTGCAAGTTTATTAACTACTATTTTACTTATTTACCCACCAACACAGAAAAACACTTATGACAAAAAAATATAGTAACTATGAATTACTGTAATAACAAACTATGCCTAATTAATATATCCAAGCAAACACTAGGACTGATCTACTACTTTGCCAAGGAATTAAAAGGTAGAGATTTGTAGAGTTTGGTTCTGCTTTTCACCTTTGGATAGGGTCCTTGCAGAGAAAGTATACACTCTGTGATTTAACAGACTCAAATAAAAATAAGATTTTCTTCTTGCTCTGTAACAAGATTCCTCCATAATATTTTCATAATTAAAAACTAGGAGTAGGCAGGTGAGAGGCAGAGCTGTTCCATGTGAACAAAGAGATGAGAAAGAAAGGCGTAATTGGGGCTCCTACTTCCAGTTCCTACTGCTCAAGCTATAAAATTGCTGTAATATCGTTCTAAGAGAGCTTTATTGCAATCTGTGATTGTATGACTACAAAGGGCATTTAGACACTCAATTCACATGTGGGCATCTACAGTTACCCCAAAGGTAAGCATCTAACATCTCCCCCAGACCTCAAAACTCTCACTGACAGATAGGTGAATATTCCAGACTAGCTCAGTGATGAATGAAATTACCCTAAAAAAAAAAGAAAATAGAAATGGTCTTAAAATAGGACATAATTCTACTGAGACAAGAATAAAATTCTACACTTGGGCAGCACTTGAAAGATGATAGGCTAAGGAACAATTCTGAGGAAAAATTTAAAATAATAAACTGAAGATTAATCAACAGTGTCAATTGATTATAAAAATCAGAACAGTCATAATATCATGGGATGTACACCTGACAAGGCATATGAAGGGATCCTTCATTCTGTTTGTCACAGGTTCCACTGGATCCAGGAATGCGTGAGAAAAGATGGAAAATAAAAGTAAAGCTACAAGAATGGCTGGAGGTCAAGAAAAATAAGTTATTTTCAAACCTTTTTAAATCAAGATCCAGAAAAGGTAGCAAAAGAGATACAGGCTGCAGATCAGGCTTGGATGTGTAACTTGCATGTGTCAAAAAGGACAATTTTCTAAAATGATTAAATGCTGGATTTAACTACCTCGAGAGGTTCTGCAATCTCCATCCTTGGAGGTCTTGGAGAGCAGGTTAGTCAAATGCCTGTAACAGAGAACATAGGATATTTAATGTGCCTTGATCAGAAGGAAGGAGTAGATGACCTCATATCTGCTCTAGCACTGCTTTCTGTAATTCTGTGATAACAAAACACTTTAAAGATTTTGTCTTTGACTACAACACTGTGTCATATCCAGGATTAGCACACTCCCTCTTTTCTCATTGTTTTAAATAACGCCAGCCAGTAATATTGATCTATTCTTCAGACAAAAAAGAAAAAATCTTTTTTAAATAGCCACATAAATAGGTAATAAAATTCAGTGGTTTGGATTGGAAGGGATCTTCAAAGACCATCTAGTCCAATCTCCCTGTCATGAGCAGAGGCTTCTTTTACTAGATCAGGTTCTCAAAGGCCCATGCAACATGATCTTGAACACTTTAAGTGATGGTGTATCCACAGCTTCTCAGGGAAACCTGTGCCAATATCTCACCACCTTATAGGAAAAAGTGTCTTCTTTATGTGTAATCTAAACTTGTCCTCTGTCAGTTTAAAACCATTGCCGCTTTTCCTTGTCACTACATCCCCTCTATGTTCCTTAGAAGTTCTCTTTGTATACTGAAAGGCCACAATAAGGTCTATCCAGAGCCTTCTCTTCTCCAGACTGAACAACCCCAACTCTTCAGTCTTTCCTCACAGCAGAGATTTTCCACCCCTCTGATATTTTTGTGACCCTCCTCTGGACCTACTCTAACAGGTC
Source organism: Pardalotus punctatus (assembly GCA_013400915.1). Taxonomy (NCBI): domain Eukaryota; kingdom Metazoa; phylum Chordata; class Aves; order Passeriformes; family Pardalotidae; genus Pardalotus; species Pardalotus punctatus. The sequence goes on from VZTX01023468.1 coordinate 476,394, forward strand.
CTGTCTTGTGCTGGGGAGTCTACAACTGAACGCACTACTCCAGGTGGAATCTCACCAGGGTGAAGTAGGGGGACAGAATCACCTACCTCCAACTTGGCCACACTTCTGTTGATGCAGCCCAGGATACAACTGGATTTCTGGGCTGCAAGCTCACATTGCCACCTCATGTCACCTCTTCTGTCATGAGTCTTCCTATTTATCAGCGCAGGGGGTGGTGGCATAACCCTTGCAAATTTAAAGAAGTGCATAACTACATTATTGTTGAATCTTCAAATACAAACTGAGCAGTTTCATCATTGTTATGTCTAAAAATCACATTCACATTTACAGCCACATCAGTTACATAGCACAATAAACATGTCACGTAGCAGATAGAAAACTGTGCATGCAATGTCGTGCAGTACTTTTGCACCTTTTAAAGTTGCCTGTAAAATCCCTGAAACAAAGGTTCCAAAGAAAACACTGAAGACTGTCATATATAAACATCACTTTCATTTTCTTCAGCACTTCTCTGCAGAATAATATTATCACAGACCCAGAAATATGACCTCATTCTTTGACCTTTTCAAAACAGATGGGTTGGGGGATCACCATGAAAACTACAGCTTTGTAATCTTCTAACATAACTGTTAAAACCCTATGCCTTCTCAGAAACATCCTGTCCATTTGCACTTAGTCAATTTTCTGACATTATATTTTAATGACCTTGTGCCCAGGGCTGAAAAATTACTTTGTAATTTGTTCTAGATGGTTCAAGCATACACCCACCACTTCTGTGAGATCCCACAGCAATAATACAGTGCCTTCCAGCAAAGTGATGTTTGGGAGGCGAAGTATGAACATGGCAATTAGCATTTTAAGGCCAAGTGTTCTTTTACATCTGTGGTTTTATCTGCCTATGCTTCTGCATTCCTGAAATTAATTATAATGTTACTGTTATCTGTTTCTTAGGAGTTTTTACCAAATTTTAGAATTTAATTGGATTTCCCAGTCCTGTTTCAGGACCGGCATTCTTATTTGCATCACAGAACTCCAGGGGGAAAGTCAAGCATAAATGTTGACTCGTGCTCTGCATAATGCTGTAGTTGGATACCTGCAATGCCTCTTCTCTGTGCCTTGGCAAAACCCCCTTAAAAACTGATGTTTCACACGTTGGTCATTTATGTGCAAAGCCTAAAGCTTTATATGCTACCAACTTTAAATACTGTGACCATATATATAAAAAAAGTCATCAGGTCTATCAGCTTACAATAAAATTCCAATGCTATTATTTTGCTTCTATAACCCCTCAAGTAGCAATGTAGAAGCCAGTGGCTCTGGGACAGGCACTGTCCTCTGGAATTCCATCAGTGACACTTGTCACCCAGATGCACAGATACTGTAGCACGGGCGGTTTATCTCTGTTATCAGATCAAAGATATGCTCAGGATTTGTCTAGACAAGGCACTTCGAGAAAACTAATCTGGATCAACCAAATGAAGTGAATGATATATTTGATTTACACTCTAAGTACCTGCACAGGTGTTTATTACTATTCAGTAAATCTGCATTAGAAATCTATTGAGATTATCTTCCATGTCTCACAGATAACACATGGGCAGTTTCTTAACAGGAACCCCCTAATGTGAGCCATAAAGCCATCCTCCTGCTTACGACTTTTCAGCCAGGAGAGGCTCAATCTAAACCTGCAGGTCTTAACCAGGCAACAAGAGGAATGATGGCAGCTATGAGAGAACTGATCTATCAGGCAGACTAGAGGTATTTGGTATTATAATTCGAGTGTTTAGATATTCTATATTTAAATAGCACCCTGTTGGTATCAAGCTATCCTAAAATTCAAATTAATAGCACATTCCAAATGTGGAGCTATTGCCCCTCTTTCCATAAGAACTGAGAGAATGGAAGTGATTTGTTATGCACCTGACACAAAGAAAACCAAAAAAAAAAGCATACCTTAACATTAGACATATAAAATACATATGGCTACATCTTACCACTCAGATCATGCTCTGCACAACTGGGTATTCATGGTGCATCTCCTCTCCAAAATAGGCTAGATTAATTGTATCCTCAAAGTACCTACTTCTCTCTACTGACCACAAAGAAGTGTGATGTGACATGATACACACTATATACCTCTAAAGATAAATTACATTAATGTGTATCAAGTTTTCCCTCATATTTGTTTCATCTTGGCATGCCCTGCTAATGATGATCAAGTTAATGACTTCAAGTTTCATATCTCTGGCTGCAAGTTGTATGTCCCCTGTCCCTCTGCAGGTCATCTTCTGTGCAATTTCATTGTATATCTCAATGAAAGTCAAATTTCAACATTTTGTTTTTCTTTTGGTGTGTTCCAATGACCCAGCTGTTCTTCTTTTGCTACAAATAGCATCTGAATTTTACTTGGCTCGAGCACGGGTGTTTTAAAACACCATGCTCACCTGTAGAAAAAACAGATGGAAAATGCTCAAGGGCATTGTCTCACCTCAGATTGCTCTAGCAGTCCCACTGCTGAGACTGTGACACCGCAGTAACCCCGGCAGATGTACTCCACTCTGTGAGTTCCACTTCTCCAGTCTGATTTCAGGCAGCTTGGTGCATCCCCTCAGAGGCCCAGCCTTCACTTGAGGCCACAGTTTGGGAACTGGTGCTCCAGGACTCTTAGAGGCTTGAATTAAGCATATACGGCATTTTCTGCATAAGACTAGGTGGAATCTGGCTTCCTTCTGCAGCAGGATAACAGATGGGAGAAGCAGGAGGTGACATATCTTGACTGTTTTTGACACTGACATGTATTATTCTTCTACCACACACGGAGAAACAGAGTTTAGAGGAAACTGATATACAATGAGTACAAACTGGCTGGGAAGTCGTTCACCAGAAGCATTTACCAATGGTTAGTTATTGAAATGGAAGCATTTACAGAGTGGAATTCCTCAGGAATCCATGCTAAATTTGGGGCTTCTCAGTATTTCCATTAACAACCTGAATGAAGGTAGAAAAAATATGCTTATTCATTACTGCAGATAATCCCATAGAGACTGCCAACTCACTGGAAAATAGGACTGAAATTCAGATTATCTTGACAAGTTGGAGAAATAGTCTTAATAGTAGGTGGCAAACTTACGTAAAGACATATGCTAAGTCCTGCACTTTCACGCTACACAAATACAGGCTGGGCAAGAAATGGTCAGACAGCAGCCCCATAGAAAGGAGAGAGGGCAGCATAGCCAGGATTTAATCAACAGTGCTGCTGCAATTAAAAAAAAAAAAAATTAAAAAGTAAATGCCATGGTGGGATCCATAAAGAGTAAGATAGCTTTTGGGAGACTTGAGTTGTGGCAAGGTCCTAGATGGAATACTGGATCTAATTTGAGATATGGCAAAAGAGAAATTGGACAGAGTTCAGAAAAGAGAGAGAAGAATTGTCCTTTTTTTGTAAAAAAAATAATACACCAATGAAGAAAATGCAGAAGGACTGGCACAGTTTAGTTACAGATGACTAAAGAAGACATGCCAAGAAAACATTGTTGTAACATGAGGGATGGTTAAATACTGGAATAGATCACATGAGGGGTGTGTGAAATCTCCATCCCTGGATGTCTTTAGGAACAGGCTAGACAAATGGAAAAGACAAAGGGTAGCAGATTATCAGGGCATAGGGAGAAGTTCAATGATCTCTGGGGTCCCTTCTACTGCTATTTTCTAGGATACAATCATTCTGCATCTTCTAAACTTTTTGTTGTGAGCAGTTGTGTTTAGAGTAATTGTGCAAAGACCAGCATTTCTCATTCAGCATCCTTGGAGCTGAATGAACCTGAGCTTTTTACTTGTTATAAATTCAGTAAGTCTGCTACTGCTCAGAGTTCACTGCACTAAAGCTAAGGCAGTTAGACAGCCTGCTTTTATAGTGCTTTCAGTGAATAAATTTGCACAGCTGCTACCTACAGTCTACATTATTGCTCAGCACCACTTTGTTAATTTGGAATCCAGATCTGGTGACTGATTTAGGAAAACAGTTCAGCTAATCCCTAGTGAATAGAAATCTGCAGCCTAAGATTGTACGACTCACCAGATTCCCACACGTGCAAAGGCAGCAGCTGCCTTGCAAAGGGAAGTTAAAATATCAAGCACAAACTTCAGGGGGTTTTCATTTGACATGCTTATTTTCCTTCCTCAGAGACCTAGGGCTCCAAAAGGAAGGAGTAGAGACAATCACAAACATTCCCAGTAGATGATTTTCATAGGAAGGTGGAAAGTGCACATATGTGTTCTAGAGAGCTCTGTGAGGGCAATGATCCTGGCAGGAGAACATTCAGGCTTAGTGTTAAAAAAAATAAATTCTGCTAATTAGCCTTGTCTTATTTCTTCAATCAGCCAATACAATTAGTGTACATAGCAATGTGATACCAATAACCCATATATTTTAAACTATCTCCATGTAACCACCTTCTGCATGATAAAACATATTCAGGCAGAGTACTATGAAATACAGTTCCTTGGTGAGAGTTTCGGGGCAGGCTTTCACTGTTATGGGAAGGCTCCTGTGCAGAATGCCTCATGCCTGATAGGAATCCCTTGACTGACCCACAATCTGTTGAGCTTTGGGAGAGCACGTAGGACCCATTACTTCACTCAGACTTGGCAGGAGGTAGGCAAGCAGCTGGGATGTAGAGTTAGGCCAGTCAGTCAGACATGTTATATACCATACCTGTTCCTGCAGTAGCTATCCAAATTTAGAACTAAATGAAAAAATGTAATAAACCAAATTATTTTAATTACAAAAATGAAAAGCCATTTCTTCCTCAAAATTATTATTATAAACACATAATAACTCTCTCAGATAGGCCCTTCTGAGTGGCCCTGCATTAGTGAATTGTTCTATTGCAGCTGAAACTAGCTTCTATTAAAGACAAGCACAAAATTTCCACCTACCTATATTCAGGAGAATATCCCTCAACTGTGATTCTCTCTATTATCATATTTATAACACAAATTTTGAAAACATTATGTAAGTTGTCTAGGTATATATTGATTTATATATGCCCCTGGATATCTCAGACATATGCCTCCCTCTTCTCATTCTTGTTGTGCTCTTGCACTGAAACTTTTTTCACTTTTCCCCCATACTTTCTTCCACTGTTTCTGAGATTTCTTCTTTTTCCTTCTAAATTAAGCTGCATGGAATTAACCTTAGAGGCTCATTTTCAATAGACATATGCTTCACTTCTGTTCTCAAGAGCAAAGAGATTCACTGATGCAATACTCTCACCTCCTGTCAATTACAAAATGGAGCTCAGATCTCTAACAGTGCAGTGCAGGCCACTAGAGCAGAAGAGCTGAAATCCGTTCATTAGAAGTAGGATATTCCTGTCCAGGGTTACTTTCTAGCAAGTGTACATTCGTGGGCGCAATGAGAGATCTTTGATGCAACACCTAAGGAAAAAAAGGAGGCTCAGAACCTAAAGCTATTCAGACACTTACCTCTTATTGCCCAAAAAGAAATATTTAAACAGGTGACAGATGCCCAAGGACCCCAGATGACATTTGGGGACCCAGGCCTATGGTCCCATCTGAGCCACCCAAGCACCAAACAATTCAAGATGCTCTCAGGTGAATAGGAGTCTCACATGGAAAATTTTGCTGAAGTTTCTGTACTAAATATGCTTCTGGGAAGTGAACTAGGTGTCGCTGGTCTGTTTTCTGAGATCTCTATTACAGATAGCCAATGTTTACCAGAAACGGTTGTGAGTTATGTGTGTAAATCATGCATTGATTTTGTTAACTTACAGTCACACATTGTTGAGCAACTTACTTGAACTGTAAAAAAAAAAAAAAAAAAAAAGCCAAGCTGTATTTACTAAAATTAGGTAACTAGCTTTTGATTAGCAGATACTTTCTGAATATCATTTTACACCGACATGACTTCCTTTTCATATGACAATTTTTAATTTTTACCTTTAGCTAGATACTGTCATATCAGATCAGGGACCTGGCCTCTAAGGTAGGATACACAGTTCCAAATCAGGTGCTTCAATTTGCTGTGAAATACATGAAAAAATCTGGACTCTCAGAAGAGTCCCAAATACAGTTGCACATTAAACCATATAGGGTTAGGTAATACAACAGGCCAGACATGTGAAGCTAATGAAATCTCATTTCTCTCTGGAGTTTGAATACCTTGAAGCAACAATTCAAAACTAGCTTGAATTCTAGGCCAGCACCTAGCATCATTCTGAAGCACTGAGCATTGCTAGTATGAATGAGCACTTCAGCAGTAGTGTTACTACATTTACACATTGCAAATCTCCAAAGCCACAAGCACACACATTTCATTACCCAAATACTTTCATTTCTATCTATGCAAGTATAGATTACAAATATTGAAAGTTTCTCCATATATTAGCCATTTAATACACTAATCATTTGGTTACTCTTCTTTCAATTCCCTCTAGAACACTTATTAATTTATGACTGAGAAGTAATACTAATTAGTCTATTAAAAGGAGGAAATATACATTCAGATGTATGCAGAGAAACCTTTTTTCTCTGCTTATTCTTAATTTACATCTTGATGAGTCAAATCCCAACTAGTACACTGCCAAGTCAAATAACATTTCATCGTTGATTAAAATTGTCCCACGGGATTCTACAATGCAAACCTCTTTAATGGATTTGGTTCACTAAATTATTACAGCAAATAAAAAACCGCATTTTACATCTCTAAGCAAAAGTAATGAAGAAGACATCTTTTCAGAGCCACTGGCTCTTGAGAGGGCGAATCATTTGCAATTTCAACAGAGGACTACCGGTGGAATAGCTCCACGGAGCTGGAGCGGGAATGGCCGGCGGTGCCGCCCCGGGTGACCCGCACGGGCGGCCCGGTGGCGGGGCGGGGCGGGGCGGGTGGTGGCCCGGGGTGTCCGAGAGGTGGGGCAAAAGAAAAATCGACGGGGGGAGGAAACCACAAGGAGTATTGCTGCAGCTGTACAGAAGCCAGAAGGGACTGATGTTAAGAACCGCCTTTTCCAGCTTTGAGCTAACTAACTATCTATTTTTACATGGAAGAGACGCGGGATGAGGGCACTCCTTGAACGCCTCATCTCGGCAGCCCCGTGTTAGCGGAGAGCCCGGGGGAGGCGGCGGCCAGCTGTGAGGAGCCCTGGGCGAGCTGCGCGGAGAGCCCGGGGCCGGCTCTGCAGGCCAGCCCTTCCCCGCGCGGACCCTTGGCAGCGGCCGCAGAGGGGCCGGGCCGGGCCGGGGCCGA